>MIEF01008436.1:0-173130 GCA_001870725.1 Taenia solium
TTGCATGCCGAATAGCCTGCTCCGTTAGCGAATTTCGGATGTCAGTTAGGTCGGGAGAATCAGCAGTCAGCATCGTCTTAATGACATTGACAGATGGAGAAATAGCATTTGCTTACATGGGGTATGTGACCTCGCTACCGCGATTTGTCTTCTCACTCTCCCTTTCAATGGGATAGAATCGCTCTTCAAACGCATATTTCATAGGTTTGTACACGGAACATTGCTGATCCTCACAATTGCAATGATGCAATAAAAGCTGTCTGCTGGGAGCGCATTGTAGCATTTTACAGTTCACTCCGGCAGTACACTTTACAGTGTGTTGATACACATCGCGGAACGTGGAGCAGTGTGGATCGGTGCATGTTGTGGGAGGTTCCTGCAATAGAAGACACCATTTAGTGTGTAGTATGAATTGAAGCTCTACTTGAAGTACTGGTATCCGCATGATGCCATCAGGAATATCAGCAACGTTGAAAACACTAGGAATAATGTTAAGATTCTCCATCGCGCTCAAGCGAACGAGAAACTTGCACTGCAAGGTGAAATTTTCAGTTTAAATAATGAATAGACGATAACTCTGGCACAATTTACGACACCTTACGCTACTCGACTTTGGGTTATACAAACTCCGTTCTTACCGAAGCACCACTAACCCAACCGACTAGACGCACGACCTCTTTATGCTCGCCAACCAGCGGATAAATTTAAACGCATTCAGCATCATTTTATTGTGTACTTCATGTACTTCATACTAGCTCTGATAAATCAGTGGAGTTATTTAAAAGACGAATTCTATTTATTATTATCACCAAACAGTAGTTGTCAATGCACTTCAGAATTATGGTTATGGTAGGATTTTCTTTAAATTTGAAAAGCTACACGTCTTACAAGTAGGTTTATCACCACGCACCTTCGACAAGAAGTGGCAAGGGGAGAAATGAATCTTAAGTTTTGTGGCCTAAATTTGTGAATCGTGTCGTAGGAGACAGGACAGACACAGATACATTTGCCCTACACAAAACTTCCAAACTCCTTGCCTCTCACTTAACACAGGTGGAATGGCGGTTTATGACTGTAATAATTGTGGTGTTTATATGCGCATGTGGGTGAGAGGCGGGAACACAAGATCCACGTGGTCGCAGAAGAGCTTGCTTCCCCGCCTGAGTCGGAGTCACGTCTCCAGTAGATCGACTGTATTAACCACCTTGTACCCCTAAATAAAGAGATGACCAAAAGAACTCGTCCTTCTCATACCAAGGTGGAAAGGAAGGAAGAGGAGGAACGGGAGAATCCTTCTACACTGGTGGCAGCGTTGGCGGACCTCCCCCCCTTCAAAGAAGACATGGACTTTGAAGGTTGGATGCAGACCACTAGGTTTTACATCCACTTATACCCGCAGCGGCAGAGGGTTCCGCTACTTCTCCACGCTCTTCCACAAGAGCTCTTCCTCTCAGCAATAAAAACAGGAGTCGCTCCCGACTCCGATATCGACTACTGCTGTGAGATCCTCTCTCAACTACAATGACATTCTTTCTTACTTAAAGCTGAAGTAAAATTCCTGTTCTCGACCCTGAACAATGATCCACAACTGGCGATTACTGGCTAGTAGTTGCAGAATGAAGTATCAAGGTGTGAATTATAAATACTAGGCCAAAACGTATAGACTTCGGTGCTAAGTAGTTAAATTAAACTATTTAAAAGAGACGCCTGTAAAATCTTTATCGGAAGTGACTTGTCATTACCTGTCACTACTTGTGAACCTTTTGCGAAAAGCGATGTCGGCATGGGATGGGGCGAACTGAGTTGGTCTAGAGCACAGTGTGTTGCGGACAGCATAGAGCCTGCATGCTATCAGGGACCGCAAGTTGCTGTTTATTTGATTGACCTCTCCGTTTTCTCCCTTCCCTAAACTTTCATTGCCATATAGCGGAGGGGGAGACCAAAGTTGAGGCCACTAGTGAGGGGGCTGAGCCACAGCCCGATGAATTCGATGACCCGCAGACTGCGTTAAACTCATGCATATATTGCCAGCCTCAGCTACAGCGCGATGCTGAGCTGAGGGTAGTAGACATGTTTGCTAACTGAAGAAGGGTCGTGAAATTGTGTAGATGGACAGCAATGTACCGCACTTCAACAACGAATAAGGAATAATGTTGAAGTGGTAAAAACTATAGGCATTTAGAACCGCTGTGAGTTCTCCTACCACCCATTCATGGGAGCCACCTCTCGAAGCATTTCTAGCCCGACATTAATTCTATTAAAAGCAAATGTCACAAATTTTTCTTTTTCTAAATAACTTTAAAAGAGGGTTCTTGCAATGCAATGAGTTTATATTAAGAATCTTACTGGTTTTTAAGTTTGATAGAGGAGAATAATCGTAGAATATGTGGCCGATGCTACAATTAGAGTACTGAAAAGCATTAGAATCATAAGTGTCAAAAGAAAAGTAAGGTGACGGCAACATAGTTTTTGATAGGAATTTCCCTATTTTAGTGCCTCCTAGTCAGCTGGAATTTGATTTTGCCTTGGTAACTGCTAGTTAATCAGCATGGGCACACACTGGCCTTATTCTTGCACCGTTGCTGTGCCTCTATTAAATATGTCTGCCTCATTATTAACGTTTATTTGCACGCACATTTAGTTTTGTGACCTTCTACCATGGTGCTTTCACTTTACCATCTGTCGTTTCTCCTTCATATTTAGATTAGCCTGCCTTTGCTTCTCGCCCCTTCTTCCTCCTCCATCTCCACCTTCCTGTTCCGCCTTCTCCTCAACCATCCTCATCTACTTTTCTTAGACCCTCTCTCATGTTTCTCTTCAATTCACTTCCCATGCTCATGCTCATCACCCAGGCAATTCCTTTTGATGCCGCTCCTCATTTGTTTCTTCCTTCCCTTGTTTTTTGCCCAAACAAAACACGTTTTCCTTAACACACTTATTTGCCTATGCGATTTGGAGCTGCTCATCCGTTCCCCAACATCCATGCACTAAATAATGCTGCTATCTTCAAAAGAATTTTGTTAGCTTAACCATCTCATCCACGCTAATGGTGGGAATCATTGCCTATTTGAAACTCCAGGTGATTTTTCTGAAACTAAAGAAATGTGCTGGAAGTCATGTAGAAATCATTATTTTTATCGAGTGTATTAATGCTTGTCTTTGCCGGCTATTCTTGCAAAAAGCACTCATCTACTTTTTTTCAACATGCTTCTGCAGCACCTTGATATCAGGAGGAGCAAACTGACTCTTTACGGTGCTTTCTCTTTAAGTCCACTCAAGGCAAAGTCAACAGAATTGCGCAGTTCTGTGTTTTGTCAGATTAAGAGTGTACGCAACGAATAGGAGCATCAGGCATTGTACATTTTAATTGGGCTTCAATGCCCAAAAATTGATTGCATGTAATGGGTACTATAATACATGGCTGTACAGTTACAAGATGATCCAATAAAAGAAATATGAGTTATGCTCAAAAAGATTGCATTTTTAGTGGGATGAGATGCACCTGACTGCTGTGGCTAAATAATCCATCCGGTAGACAATTTGCGCTTCCTCTAAGAAGATTCTACAATCACCTTTGAGTCCTTACCGATACAGAGGGGATAAACCAAGCGAGATGGATTGTCTCGTGAAAATCCTTTAGAGCCTTGATAGCTTTATAGCCCTCCGCTGACTACTATATTAATAAATTGGTGACCGTGGTCTATCAAGCGCCGACAATGGTAACTTTCTTAACTGCTTAAATTTGTTGGAACCGGGTAACCACAATGCGATTTTAAGACGAACAGAGTGTGGCCGAGTTAGTGATTCTGCGTCAGGCGAGGGACAATGCACGAATCGTATTTCGAGTACATTCGATGGTAGTAATATGCAGTTTTGCTTTTGTTTTTGAGTGTTTGGTTAAGTAATTAACCCGATAATGGTTTAGGGAAGCCATTCAATCACCACTTTGAAAAAAGGTGCTATCATCGAGTTGCTGCACTATTTTTGCCTAGTCATGAGATAAGGAAAGACCGTCACACTATGCCCACTGCCTGATAGACTGCAATCGTAAGCGTTCACATGCCATGTCGCAAGTTTGCCTAATGCCTTCTTTTAGTCGTGAAACGTACTCTGGGATGTTTGTGGTTGCCACTTTTGTGTCCCGTAAAATATATCACAAAGCACTTCCATTGCATGGCTTATAAGCAATTTGGACGGTGAGCCGTCCGTTAATGTATGGACTGTAGCCCTTTGAGTCAGAAGAGATCGAACTAAACTTAGATTCTACTTTCTTGACGTGCATTCCTAGTGAATGCCTTTAGCAGCTTGATTTCAGTGCAAACCGATCTTCAATTTGTCCTTTGCTTATATTTGTTTAGATTACGGTGCGTGTCTTGGGAATACTGTGGGCGCTGCACAGTTCATTGAATAGAATTTCAGGCCTTGGTCTCCATGTACCAATTCAGGCGATTGTTTCAGCATCTTGTATCTTCATTCATCCTGCCCCGGTTATTGTCGTGGTTGGTAAGGAGCCCATGATTTCAGTACCTACCCTGCAAGCATAAGTTTAAGTGGTGGGATCGTCATCAGGTTTGGTCTTTTGAAGCTGCTCCAAGTGGCACAGGTTCGACAGAAGTGAGGAAAGTCTTGGGAACTCGGAAGTCACCTCTGCCTTGTGTACGAGACGTTGAGCCTCTTTATAGCTCCCACTTGCCCCAATAGTCCTGGATCACAAGGTGCTTAATTTACTCACCACGTTCGTGCTGAGGTGTCACTCTAGGATAAGGTGTGACTCTTTTTATCAAACCCGACTGGCCACCTTGCTTGACAAAGTCGTTTCTTTCATTGCTAATTTCTTCCCTATTTGTACTCAATACTCATTGCGTTTCTGCCCCTCAATCCTTCAGCCGCAGCAATACACCTTCGACTTCACAAACCTAGTCATATCCATTGAGAATAGAGTTTCATAAACTCTCCAACTGACACTACAGAGGTGTCTTGTGGGATGCCATGAATGAGATTGCTTAAAACCCAATCCAGCAGTAGGATTAATGTGGCAAGGTCGTCAACAGGAGCCTGTGACTCATTTAAAATTGGGCAAAGAAACTATGCATCTCAGAAATGCAGTTACTCAGGTCTCTTTTACGGATAATGTCACAGACCTCACACAGTGACATCCGTGATGTGTCATTGAGGTGATTTGACCACCCACAGATATTTGAATCTGGTAACCCAAACAGTTGTAAATGCAACTTTAAGAGAAGATAGTGGTATGTTTAAATAAAAACTTATTCATTAAAATGCAATGAAAGAAGTTAGGATGCTTGCCTGTCTCATGACCCTGCTTATGATTTGCAATGGCTCCGATGAAAATTAGGTCACTAATGTGCAACACATGTCCCTATTCATACCGAACAGATTTGCATGCTCAGACACCCTCATCAGGGTCCATCTACTTCCATAGCTTTTAACTGGTGGAGCGGAGTGTAAACTAAATAATAAGTGGCTTGCTGTAGAGGAGATAAGCAGCGGTCAAGCAAAAATTACAAGCAGATTGGCAGGCTTTAGATTGGAGCTTGTGTGCACATGAGTAAAATATTTCTAAAACCTAGTGAAACGTAGCAGGTTTAACAGAAATCGAATGCGTCTAGCCTCGTGTAGTTCTTAAGGAACTGGTCGCACCAGCACCTTCGTAACATGATGAGAGGATATTAGGAGGCCCTGGATTACCAGTGCTGTGCCGGATCCGATACCTTGCCTACTTCCCATCTTCTGTTTAGTAGACTCATTCAAGGATTGGGGCGCGACTGCTTTGTGAGACAGAGCAGTCTTCAGAACTATGCGCATCTATAATGCGGTAGATATTCGTACTACCGTGCAACTAATTAGTCGATTTTCTTGATGACAATTCACCAAAAGCTCTGGAAACTAGTGCATTGCTCAGTCATCTATGCTTGACAAAGATGCTTTTTAAGTGAGCTAGTATTCACCTGAGTAACAAATTCGATTTTATATCATGAATTCACGTCAAGAAGTCAAATCAAAATAATGGCTGACTGTAATGAAGTTGCGCCTTAAACCAGGTGTCGCATTCTTAAATCATCGTAAACATCTTTCACTTGCAAAATCAGAGGACGTGCAGTTAACTGGATACAAGAATACTGCACTTAACAAAGTTGCGATACAACAGATGAGGAAGTAAGAGCAGAAAGTGGTAGGAGAAGAAACAACAAAACAGGTAGTTGATCTAAAGCGAAATCTCTCCTCAGCTTTGTTGACCGCACTTTGAGATGCTAACAAGCAGGAATGCAGGATTTTATTCCTAGGTAAGATGGCTGATAGACGGAAAGCTTGGATGCTACAGAGGGCTAATTTTATTTACGTTCAGGGAAAAGTACTCAACATAGCAAAAGCCAGTTCTTAAACTGACGCCAAATGCTCCCACTTGGCATTAGCAGTGTTTCCTTGGCGTGCATACCTTCGGAAGAAGTGATGATGCAACTGCAACGACGACCATTGATCCAGAAGTGTAGAACCGCGTCGGGTAACCCAGCTGAAGAATGTACTTGGTCGCTAACGGAGCAGGCTATTCGGCATGCAAAGCGTTGCGAACGCTACACCTACTACAAAGCGAATGTCGTGGGTGAGTACGTCAACCTCATCAAAAATTATATTTTTTAGCGCAGCGACCTGCCGGTGAGACATCGGTTCCTGTGGTAATGTAAACCTGGTCGCTCTGTGATAATTGACTCCTTGTATGCACTCTTGCACACTCATACATATACGCGTGCATTTACTCACAAATTTGTGTTATGTCTAGAGGAAAGAGGGGTCGGAAGACCAAGGCGAGATTGTGTCAGATGACGTCAAACATAGTTGTCGTATTTGCTACTGCGATGCTGCGTGGTTTGGAGTTTTCCATGACTACGAGATCAGCTATGCGATTCCCCAAGATCCGTTCTTTCATTGCCACACTGTTAGGATATCTCAAGATGACGGCGCATGGATGGATGCATCGTGAGTACATTCATTTGCCGTAAATACGCCTGCGGGAGATTGTTGGGTTTTATTAACAGGTCACATGAATGCTGGGCGGCCAATGTCTTACGATCCTCTGTCATGGCGCTTTCACTAGAGGTCAACTTACTTAATTGATAATCACACAGACCTGTCTCAGTTGCCTACCATCAAGGCGTTCCTTTCCACCATGTCATTGGCGTGACGTTCTGTCATACTTACATGAGTTAGGAGTTGCAAATGTGTGGCGTAGTGGGTTGATTGTCTATTCTGTTAACAATAGCTGCAGCAAGGCCAAGTCCCTCCACTGACAGACTGGTTGATTTCGAGAATAAGTGTAATATCCGCGGAATGTTTTCTGTGTGTGGATGGGTACGTTTTTACTTGGCTGTTCGTGTCTGCTTCCCATAAATAAATAATACATGCAAAGAAAGTTGTCGCAATCATTTTCTGATGGTGTGTTGACACAGACTTCAGTCGTCAAATGCAATCAATGACAACTAAAGGGGGTTGATCTCCTTCTCTCATTTGCAGCTAAGCTCTTCCTGAAAAGGTGCGTTGAAAAGCTCAGAATTGCTTTGGTGTAGGACAGAGGAGTACATTTTCTTCTCCTTTCTACACTCAGTTTGGCAGGAGCATCAGTAGCTGAAGAGGTGTTTTGTGTGACTAAGCCTGTTTGAGATGGGAACCTGTCTCCTACGATCACAGCGTTGGCATCATTAGGCATCAGTTTGGAGACTAGGATATTGAGGAGGACAAGAATCGACACAAACTACTGCACTGAATTAGGTCATTCAAAACATTCCTTATGTGTCTACTGCACTTTGTATTCTTAGTCTTTACCCTTCTGCCATTCCAAGAATGTTCTGTTAGGCCTTTATGAAGGCCTGTTCGGCGGAGTGAATCAATTCATACTGTGATCCAAATGATTTGGTTTTGAGGGCATGACAACCGAGTAAATGAGACTGCTTCTTATGCTTTTCAACGCTGGTACATTGAAGTCCTGGATACAAACCACGTCGGTAGCCCAGAGAAAATGGTCACAAAGTGTACCTCGTACTAATTAGGCGAATCTAGCGTCGTCAAGTCGTAAAATACGTAAATTAATGTTTGAGGATAGCGTGGGATTTGACATTGGGACAATTATATGTTTATCAGTCCAATTCTTTTGTATGAATTGGAGCTCATCTTATTGCTGTCTATTGTACCACAAAACTCATAGAACTATAGCGGTATTTGTGGGCCCTCCTTACTACCTAATTTCCACTACAGCATTGTCTCCAAGAGCCTATGCACAACAGTAAATCAGGTGCTATTGACAAACTCGCATTGTTCACAGTATGTGGTGGTCGGGAGCGCGTTTCAAGTCATTACGTAGTCCTGTAGAATTGACTTGAGTTTCGGCTGGGGCCAAATTGAGCACAAAGCTTAACTTACAATAGCGGGCTTTTATTCATTTCCTCAATTTTCGCTAAAGTGCGCATTCGCATGTCTGTCTGAGGCCCAAAGATGTGATTTGAGCGCGGTTTAGGTTATAGACTCGATTAATTAGTGTGTACTCATGGAATTCAAGCCCACACACTAAGCTTCTATCTTCCCTATTCAAATAGTTGGATGCACTCCTGTCCCACTCAACGCGTGGCGGACGCAACACGTACCTGTAGTTCCAACAAACACAAAGCTAGTTGTAAAAATGCAAGTAAGCATTGTTTCCAATCTTGGCGACTTGTCGTAGTCAAGTGGTTGCTGAGCTGTCGTACGACACACGACAATGTGCTCAATGCCACTCAATTTGCCTTTCCCATGCCCTTCACTCTGTCTACCGAAATGAATTGAATCATGCACATTAGTACGTCCGCTATATAAGAACACAGGTATGAGTGTACAAAAAGTAAAATCATGATGTAAAAGGAGCGGAGTCAAAGCAGCAGTTTAGTCATTACTATTGGATTACAAGATCTCACTCTAACAGTCCAGGGCGTAGCAACCATGACTCTCCTCGTAATGTTACGTCCAGCTGTGAAGAGGTGGGATGTCGTCAAATTAAGTTCTCAAAACATCGCGATTCAGATTTTCCACTTCGATACGTGGATATTTTTCCAATGGCTATCGATGTCAACAGTACAAAGGTCTCGATGTTTACAATTCTCAGCACTTTAATAGGTGCACAGGTTCTCCAGCAAATCACTAATATTTATTCACAAGATCGTTCCAAAATTGTGTGCAATGATCAATAATGTAAGCTTAGTGAGCTAGAGATGTTGGTGTCGTCCTATGAGACTGAGTATGGCAGTGCTGCAATAAATGTCATAGTCCTCGCCGTCTTGAGGTGCTAACTAAAGACCGAAACAATGCAACCCACCATATAATTAGTGGTTTGCTAGTTGAGTGGATTGGCACCCTACGGAGAGCATGTCGTCTTTCCAGCTTGACCCACTTACGACTCCAACAATTTCGAAAGCATTCGTATTCGAAAGAGAAGCCGAAATGACAAAATGCTGCTAATAGTCATGTTTGCTTTAAACTATTCATCCTCATTGGTGCGTGAAAACGACTGCGACTGTCTGGTAGTTCCTCAAATAGCATGATGATTGCACGATACTGAGAGGAGGATTGTGGCCAAAGGCGGTAATCAGAACACAAGCACTCTGTGCCTGGTCTTCACGATAGTTCCATGTCCCATTTAGAGTGCCAGGGATATCAACTGTACTGCTGTCGTTTATGGGAGATGTCGTCGATTGTAAGAAGGCAATGCAATTTCCCTATTCACATGTTTTAACGGGCAGATAGACAACCATCTTTTTCAATACTCGATCAATTTTACGCTAAATGAGCCACTGACATGGCTCATTCTATCTAAGCATAAATTGCTTATTTCAAATCATCCTGATACAAGCTAAGCTAACATCTATTGTATAGTAAAAGGGTAGGTAACACCAACAATCCAGCCTATCTGCTAGCCATTCCCGAAAAAAGCATTGGGTTAACAGATGAATCCTACTATTTGAGTCAAACTTGTGAGTTTGATGTGTACATAGCAAGCATTGTGACGCAGCTTGCCGACCAATCCACCTGCCAGAGCATCAGTTTAGCAAATCTGGGCTAGGGATAAAATGAGTCAATTTCGTAGGCGATTCCTGGACATGCTGCTATTAGTGTGCAACTGCTCTTGTTCGCTTTCCATTTACCTCGCCTCAAGTATCGACAATCAGTGAGAGTAAAGAGGGGAAAAATTAATTGAAGGCATCGCACTTTGCTGAAAACTTAAACATTAGGCTGAATTGTATACAACTTCTTCAAAGGCGACAGTTAGCCTATTCAGATGTGGACACCTACTTCTCTCTTTCTGAACTCGGTTTATTTGGCCAATGCCAGTTTAACAATTCCGCAATGAGTTATTACCTCTACGTTTATTTTGGACCGTTGTGAATTTTCAAGAACAGCACTTACAACACTTCAAAGTAAAAGGGATGTCATGGCCTGCTTTCCCTGTTGTGTAGTCAGATTCACATTGACTATTCATAAGCCGGTGGAGTTTGATGTTTGAATTTCACGCCGACGAGGCGAGATTGGCAGCACCTGTATCCATTTCACCCAAGATTCGGTTAATGCAACTGAGCTTTTGATTTTCCAAAGTCAATCCCTCATGCCACTGCAATTGTTCATTATCTTACAAGACAATCATTATTCTTGCAAGCTTTGTGGACTCTTCACCTCTAGTTTGAATAAAGAACAACAATATAATAACACGGTCCTGCCACAAACTGATGATCTGTAATAGAGAAGTGTTTAGGAAACACAAACCATATGAGAGAGCAGTCGCCGGAAATGTCCAAGGTAAAAGCGTGTTCCAAATGTGCATATTTCCCTGGCAAATGGGTTGCACCAAATAAATTGTCTACACAAATCATCTCATTTAATCGGCCTTATCATTTGATGATAAAAAAGGCTGAAGGAAATGATAAAATCTGCCTCGCTGATGGCAGCAGGGATGGTCTCGTGCTTGTCACTAAAATTGACCGCGGAGAGCACTCCCATTCTATGCCATTTGCCTCAAAATTAGTTTTCGGCCGCATTAGTTTAAATGTGCCAAGTCGCTAGGGAGTTGTTGATGTTCGATGCGATTGCAAAAGACACCGGTGACACCAGCCGCATAAACTTATGGTGTTAGAGAGAGCTTACTTTTCGAGTCTGTCAGTGCACCCTTCATCCTCGAGCACACCACAGCATCCAACAGACAGGTCAAGCGGAACTGAATGGAAGCGCATCCTCCTAAAATATTTAGAAAGTAGTTGTTAACTGGAAGTTTCGGAATAAGAAGCACCGATCGCAATCAAATCGGGTTTCATTTTCGAATAACCCCTACTTTGCTAATAACTTCATCTTCTCATGCGCAACCGACAGTTGCGCCGCTATCCCTCCCACTTCTTCTTCCCCTACGCATTCATACACACGTTAAGCCAACGTATCCTTTAAATGATTCGAAGAAGATCTGATGCTTTAAAGTTCTTCTGTGGTTACTCTAATCTAATTCTATTGCAAGTGTTATCAGCCCATTTTATATCCTCATGATTGCGTGCACTCGGAAAATGTTGGTCAATTCTAGATAAATGTCAAAATTCAATTAAAGCATTATTGAGTTTCGTTTCCGTAAAGGGAATTCTCGCGAAGGAGTGGATGCAAGCGATGCGATGTTTGCAGCCTCTCCTCTGCACAAAATGCCTACCTGTTGCTAGAAAGTTTATCAACTTTGGAACTTTTACGACGCACTCTGTCACTTGGATCTTCGCGACATTTGGGGTAGGCAGGACACTGTCAACATGCTGTTGACATGGTTAGACAACGAAGCAAATTTCCTACCTCACAGTTGCCTGTCCTAGAAAACCAGAGTAAAGTGGGGTCTTGTGAGTTCTCAGAACACGGTCAGGTTATTATGCTGACGGCGCTCACAACAGATCCAATCTTAATGCTGGTGTCTGTGCACAAATTGAGCCCACATCTAGCAAGTTGCTCGACTTGCGGGCACAGTTTTTAAGGACCTTCAAATATGTCTCCGATAACAAATGGTCTGATTTCGTTCCTTTTTTCTCCCGAATATCCCTTCTTCTAAAAGATGTTAATAATTCTTTGCCTTCCCTTAGTCGTTTTCGCACAAATGCAGTGGTGCCTTTCCAACCCGGCGTCCGGAGTGACCTTGACATCTGCGCGTAGAAAATGGAGTAATTGTTGAGTTGGGCCCAGAGCATGAGGCAAAATCAGAGAGTTTCAGTACTACTCTCTAAGTCAACGCCAAATTCAGAGAAAGGAAATTCTGGTGATGTTGAAAGCAGTGAATTTGGAGTAATGCTCTTCTATTCTGCCCTTCATGACATTGGAACAGGTGGCCGGGTTAGGCCGAACATATCTATGTTGATAGTATTGTCAGTAAGCTACGGTAAGCAGAGTTGCCAATGTTTAGATCACAGCTCTTTCTCCACCACAGGGCCGACGACGTTCATTTCATCAGCAAAAACACATACTCACCGAACACCTCTCGTCCATGACGTGTATTCATGCCAACACGTACTTTGAATCAGGAGGGATTCTGCAAACATTACTAACGTAGAATTAAATTCTTTTTTAACTTGTGCATCTTTGATAGACTTGCTCGAGCTGTAGCAATTACAGTGGTATTCCAGGACATATGCTGCACATATTTGCGTGCTTAACGATATGGTGGATAAAGGATGTAGGGGATCCTAGTCAGCCCAGTCCTTAGTCGCCATGGCAAGAGTCACCCAGATGATTTGCTCTTGTTCAGCAAACGTCAGTAATCCGAAACACCCATTTGAGGCATGACGGCGCACGCATAAGGTCGTTCGCATCTAACGGCGTTTACGATGGCTCCCAAACAGTGGCGCGTGATATTAGTTCCCTTAAATAGCAGCAGTCTGCTGTATAGTCTTGGTTCAATCATTCATCTCATTTTGGCATCCTAGAATTTCATTTATTTAACGCCCGCATTTGCGTGGCTGTGATTAAGGAAAGGTTTTATTGATAGTCCGCTTTAAGAGACCACCCCAAAATGTTGCGCCACACCATTGCCCAACACTTGCATCGTACAAACCACAACACCTTTTGGCAAAAGTGACATGAAATCGTTAAAAATTGCCGATTAGACCAAATATTCATAGTCACAGTGCAAAACCAGGAAACCATTGATTCAGAATAATTGGCATTAGCAAGTGTGGCGTTCCGAGCCTTCTTTGAAGACAAAAGAAAGCATAACACTTGAGCAGAACATGTAAATAGTCAGAAAAGGGAAAGGGATCGGAGCTGCCGACATGGCTTGGAGGTCAGTTCACCCGGCAGTCAAACAGACAAAGTAATGCATAGCACTTGTCTTCTGTTGAGAGTCGCCCTCGGCGCCCCCTTGGCAAAGCCTTCCCATCAGCCATCACTACGTAATCAGTGCTGAAGGAAAACACTCACGAGCCAACCGTGCCAGCCATCAAATTTCTGTGCAACTGGGGCAATTATTGACCGCAACGCTGCTGATCCCTCCAGAATTTTGTTCGGTTTTAGAACTGAAATCAAAGACGGGGCCTCTGCTGACTATCACGCGCGTCTATTGGTTGAGGTTGGAACACCGGCCTAAAGGGAAATTTGTGAAAAGGATCACAGGATCTAGCACACTTCAATGGGGATAGGTCTTTGAGTCTGTTAGCATTGCTGACATCATTGTTCAGGAGTAGTTATTAGACTAAGAGGCAAAGCTTTTAAGATGATTTTATGGCTAAAGTCGCCTCTGTTGTTAATGGCTTCCTTGCAGAACACGAAATAAGGCGAATACCGATGGTAGACGTCATTCTCAGCCCTTCTGTTATAAAGAGCCGGTGATACTCCCTTCCATGGCACGTACACTTATTCCGCAAGGTTAAACTATGCAACAAAAGGTTCGACTCAGGATAGAACTCCTTTAAACCAGGCTTGCCTTTTACGGCCACCAGTGCAGCATTGCAGAACTTTCTTGATGACAAAGTGGGCACAAAGGGACCGGGGCTACTGACGTGGCTCGAGAGCCGGTCCACTCGGCTAGAGCAGTAAGTTCACCCGAGTGACTCCAACCCAAAATGGCAATCAAAAACAGGGCATTACAGTGAGGCTTTTGAACCTTGATCATTATTTATCATCAACCTTTAAGAAGGAGTAAATCTTAAATGAATGCCTTTCACACTAGCCAATAGAATGTGACAAAGTCGAGCAGTGTGTGCTAATGAGGTGGAAGCAGTGCTTGAGGAGAAACCATGGCAAATGATTGCCAAGGAAATGGTTAAATCGAATGTCGATGTCAAATTGTCACTCAATCGCATTAACTGCGCGTGTTTTACAAGCATCCTTTCCAAAACTGTAAAACAATAGCTTTTCTTCTGGTTAAGAATTAGGCTGTTTAATTTGCTCCTGCTAAGTCAGAAGAAGAACCTTATTGTGACAAGAAGAGTTTCATGTTTTGACTTAATGCATGACAGGCGTTTGATGCAAAATTGCATGAAAATGACAAAATGTGATTCAAAATTCTAAAGTTTGCTGCACACTCGCAAAGTTCTCCGTGAAATAGGCATATTCCTCAGATGCCATTTCAGCATCAAATGCGTATAAGGGGCATTTGTGCCACTGGGCATAACAACTCTTAGTCACTACGTATTGCGCGCTAAAACCTGAAGAGTTGCGTTCCTCTGCATGCCTATAAACTTATTCCACTGTCCTAAAATGATCAAAATAGTGCAGTCGTATTCCTCTTCGACTTCTCCCATCGCGCACATGTGATCACGGAAAAACGCAATCCAATGCTAGACGACAACGAAAGGTTAATGAGAGGTCGCATTTGTCCTTTTTTGTTTTAGTAAGTCTAGCACCAATTTATAGTGTATAAAGGGAATCAAGCTGGAAGACACTTGCTATTACAATATGTTTTCTCTGCCAGTAACTTTACCATCAACAGATTAATAACATTAATTGCAATGGACTCGGCATATGTGGTAGCCAATGGGGTCAGTTGTAGCTCTGGTGGATTTGTCTATCTACCGCGATTTGGGACTGACCGTAAATATGTGCCAGTTCTGAAGATTTTGGCAAGAGTTGCCTTGTGGCCCTTCCTCAATGGTGTGAGAAGACGCGCCCGAATGCGTGCTGATGACAATGAGTAGCTTATATGTGCGATCCTGCGGGATCTTCTGCAGCACCAACTAGCAAAACTCATTAAGCTCTGCTGATCTCGATTGGCCAAGCAAAAGCAAGTCTACCCTTCTTTTCTCCAGCACGCGGTCGGATTTCAATAAGACCCTCGTTCCTTCCAAAAGACTAGTCCAACGCTACTTTGCTTTGAAGGTGGTGGAGTGCCTCCACTGTGCCGGTGGCAATGCCACCAGTCGGATTTGCAATAGTCTCAACCCACTAAAAAGACTGCGACGAGGCCTTCCTCTGTGCTAGCATCTCCATCACGATAAACTATTGCTTGTGTAAAAGAAGTGCGTCATCTAACTTCATGCAGGTATGAAAGCTAATAAGACACCCTTCCTGAATTTCACACTTACCAAAGGCTAGACTAAAGGATCGATTGACTGAGTGACCTCTATATCACTGAGGACCCCAATGTTGCGCAAAATGAAGAAGCACGAACTTCCGGGCATGAGGACTCATGCTGCTGCTTGCAAAAATACAAACGATCAGGTAAAAAATAAACCTAAATCTGGTTTGAAGTCCGTTGTTTTAGATAGGTGGGAACCCAGAAGTGGATGGAATGCAATGACTCGTCTTCTCTGATGTAATGTGCTTTACGACGGTGAAGGCAGATTCAGGACTGCTTTAGAATTGGATTTTTACATGGAAAGATACAATATCTGTTGTTGGAAAGAATGCATCCACCTCACTCGAGTTTTGCACATTCAGCTTCTGTATAGTACAGGGTCGTCTCTTGTAAGCAGCCCCTGTACTACATCGACTTAGGTGCGTATGAAATGTACTTCGCAAGCACTAGCGAAGCCACGCTTGAATGAGGCAAAACACCTCCATCATGCTGTCGACCTAAAATGGGTGGTGTCATAAATTTTACATCACACAATTGCCTATATGCACAACGGTCAGACAAACAGAGCTATTTCTTAAAAATGATTCCAATAAACTTGCAGAGAATTCTCCCTCCTCTCCATGTTCCACGCTACTACCCCATGTATGAGAAAGTTGAGTGCTCTGAGACACTTTATTGCGTGAATCGAAACAGCCGGTGGGTAGTGCATCAACAGGAGTTGAGGGCAGCACAATCTGCGTCAGCAGATTCGACACGCTCCTCTACGGCAAGACATGCTTGAGACTGGCCTTGATGAAAATGCATTTGAAAGTCTGCTTTTTTTCTTGCTTTAAACATCAAGTAGTGGTACAAGTCATCTTGTAGGGTCCTTCAAATGATGCCTTTTAGAGTTCAACATATGGCGAAGTAGTCTGCTGACATAAAGCCTATGTAGGAATAGGTCCTATTTCGTTATCTATTTGTAAGCCTACTCGTCACTTGCTGACCTACAAACAATCTTTTTTCTTCCCACAATCTGCTACGCTGCAGATAAAATGCAACAAGCCAAGGCAAGCGTCACTTGTAACATGTGTCCACAACTCGTTGAATAAGCTTTTGGCTAGACAAATGCAAGCGCGAATTTTCGGAATGAGGTGATGGCCTAAGTGGCGAGTTGACAAACATTCAAAGTGGATGTGGCGATTTCCCTTAGAGCAGGTCGTAATGGTTTGGATCATATCTTTTCACCAAAACAGTTGAGGGGAAAGAAATAGGCTTATTATTAATTACCATTGCGAAAGCCAAAGGGATGGAAAACTCGTGTGTCTGCTGCATGACAGGCTTGGTGTTGTGAGTGAGCAAAAGGTAGTGATTATCGAGTCAAATATTGTTTTACTCCACAGTAAGTGGAGTAGCGCTTGTCAACGATAATCTAAAAGGGCACATAGAAGAATACACTGATGCTTAGATGACTGTCGATGTGAACGTATCTTGAGCGGGCATTGTAAGTGAGCACCCCATGTAACAATATACTTGAAACCTGTGTCAGGCACGGGCAATGCATCTGTTGGAAATTTAGATTTCATTCGGAATAATTTGGCATAGTTGCAAATTATAAAATAAAATTCAACCACCTAGTGCACAATGCCTCGTCAAACAGCTATCAGATACAGTATGAATGGCTGCCGGAATTTGTGACCAGGTACTGTCTTCCTGTCACTTTTCGTAGAATGGTAGACCCCAAGGCGATTCTACTCTGATGACAGTACTTTTAGTGCTTTTGCGTATTATGATGTAATTTTTGTTTGTCGACTCGCCAATTAGTGTCAAATTACCTATCATTTGCAACATCTAGATAAGTTCTACTGAAGCCAATGTCAGTATATCACGACATGAACCACTTTCGTAGAAAGCTTGGCAATCCGTGGGCATGAGCAGAATACCATACTGTCAAAACGACAGTGCAAGCAGCAAAACTGATAACAAAGGGCACAGTTAAACAGATGTTTAGATATCGCATGGATCTCTCCATTCCTCACTCACCCACCCCTGACTATCTCAAGGCACAACCACCTTTTCAGATAATTGAAAATATTCGCCCACAACTACCACTTTTTCATACAGTTGGCAAGGCTTATTAGCCATGTGCTGCATTTCAAATTAAGGCCCCTTTACGAAATGAATTTGCTAATAGTTGTCCACCTTTCATGTGTTGCTCTCCATCAACTGTATTTTCTTTGCAAAATATTGCTCGCAGGGTAATCTACCCTTTAGGTTGATCTCAAAACTTCATTTCTATCCCTGCCCACAACTGTGTTTGCATATCAGTGCAATCCAGCACTATGATTGGATTGCATTTTGCTACTACGACTTTAATAGCGGGGGTGTGGCAATCTTGATAACTCTTGTATTACTCGAGATGAGAGTGTTTTCTCGCAAAACGCTCTGTCCTCCCATGGCTATTTGCACAGAGTCTCCAATGCTTCACCCATCTGCAGTTGATGCCAATCTTTGGTTTATTAATGAGAAGTAGGAACGGGCATGGCTGTCCTTTAGGCCGCCGCTTCCTATAATATGCTCCACTCAGTCCTTATTGCCAAGGAGAAATAAACATCGATACGAACTGGAAGACAGGGGCATATCAGGAATCCAAAACTAAAACTCTTGGACTAAAGCTCTAGGGTAGCTGAAAACACACAGTTCGGAAAGTAGCAAACCACCGCGTTATCCTCATCCCAATCACAGTAAGTTAGAAGTAGTCCTCTCCATAATGGCCTATAATGTACAATATTGAACTAGAGGATAAGCACAAAAACAGACGAGTCGTGAACCCAAGAAGTAGCCAAATGAGTTATTGTGCAAGGACGAAACACGGGATTAGGCGATATGTCCTCAAAGCGATTATGCTGAATCAACTGTGAACACTAAAACTGCCTCAGCTAGCCATCTTAGTCCTCATGTTGTTGTCCTTCTCACCTTTTTGGTCACCCTCAACAAAATCTCCTTCGGATTCTGTTATTTCTTACAGTTGGCCTTCTTCTTCTTCTTCTTCTTCTTTTTAACAAATCGAGTTAGACCATCAGCTGACGTGCATATTCCTTTCCAAGCGCCAATTCATTGTCTCTGTTTGTATGCTTAACAACATGTCATTACCTACTTTAAGCATTCGAGTATGAGGTCCATTTTAAATCCGTTCGATTCTTTTAGGCCTCTAGCAAAGGCAGGGAAGTAATAAATTGGAATAGGTATTATGAAACCAAAACATTGACGTACCGTGAGCTGCATATGTATCTGAGTTTTGCATTTGCTTACCTTTTAGCTGGATAGTGAAGATTCTTCGCCTCTACTGCAGAGGTCAAGCAGACACCACTAGTCATCTCGGTGAGAGGTAATGATTTAGTTAAGAGCTTAATTATAAATATCCATTAAGATGTCACATTTACCACTTCTGAAGACTTCCCCAAAACGAGGTCCAAACTTCTAATCATTAATCACACCTTCCACTTCCTACCCAAACTCATATTGTACGCCACTTATTACGTTATCTGCAGCCACAGTGCGTGCAGCAGCGGGAGACTTACTGTACTGAAATGCCTTGCAGACTGCCACCTACCTTCCCATTTTGGACACACTGTAGGAGACCACGTCAGGCTATCTGTCCCGGCAATCATGTTTCATAGCTACTTTTAGACTCTTTCACACACAGACACACACAAGGGTACCCACACTTCAAGCGAAAGTCAATGCAGACTGAAGCCTCCACTTTCGCTATAGCTGATATCCAGACCCATCACATGTGAGTGAAACCGTTCAGAGTTCTCGAGGAGGGAAAAGTCCTCTTTCCTAGCCCTTGTTCGAGCCCCACTGCGGTGCGTAGTCCAATCGGACCACTTATGTACTCATCTGCCATATTACCAATGTCCTTCATTTGACCATCTAGGTAGTGTACGAACGTAGTCCTTCACGGAAATGAGCAATAATATACACTTGCCTTGCTGGTCCAAGTTCATTGTGTGTGTGTGCAAAATGGCCATTTGATAAGCAGCTACGGCATAACCTGGGGTATCATTTCTGACATCTCTTTGCCTTGATTGGATGGATGACCAGACAAATGCATTTGAAGTAATCGAAACTACGACTGACACTATCGTTGATATTGACGGAGCACTTATCATTAGATTGGCTTGATCGGCAATGACTGTGCACAAATACGTTTCTTCACAAGGTAGGATATAATGGCTAGGAAAGATTAACGTTCCTGTTTGAAGATTTCACGGAGTAAGTGTGCTACTCGTTCCTTGTGATCATTAAGTGATTACGTCACAATAGGCTTTATAACTGCTCTATTCATGAGCACATTTGCTTCGATTTAAAGTTTGTCAACCTCCTAATAGAACTTATGAATGCAACTCTTCAGAAATGCATGCTAAAGCGCCGGTCTTTTCCTCCTAATCTAGCTATGTACTGCTATCTTTGGAGTTCCCTCCTATTATTTGGAGCAAGCAAAATGGTTTAGCGAAATGGGCTACATTGCATATATTTGGAAGTGTGCTGGGTATAAGTGAATGAACAATCTTCACAGCCAGTGCAAATTATAATCTAGATCGCAAGAATGGCAAGTATACCCCATGCCACCGTGTTTGGATGCATTCATCTGTGAGGGTGTTAGAACCACACCACTGACACGTCACGACGACGATTACGTGACGTCTGTGGCATTCACACCGGATAGGCGGACCAAGTTGCCACACCTCTGACGTGTGCTTGTGTGTGTTGGACTATTTTGAATGCGTCACTGGCTCCTGTTGATGGCTTTAATACAAATGCACGCCACTCGTAGCGCCCAAAGTTGGAAAGGAGAAAGGAATGTGACACCGCATCCACTACTGAACTGGCCTGGAAAGAGGTCCCTTTGCGGTCATTTAAAAGTTATTGTATATCATCACACTTGATACATTTATGGTGTTAATAGAGATATTCATAAAAAGACATTCTTAATGTATATTACCTGATTTTAAGTAAACTTTGAGGCTCGCTGTAGCGCCAGGAAGAAGGAGAGACAGATGCTCACTTAGTATTACCATGCTATTTGCCCTCTGGATTTGAATGGTAGTCGATGAATGGATGAATGAAATATCAGGAAAATAGAATCCTGTGAGAACAACAAAGTTGTAATTAACCCTAGTGGAGACTAACTGTGGCAACTACTTGTGAATTATTTAACTGTCTCGGCTCACACACTTCTGGCGTGACTATAACTTTGCGTTGCATGTAAGCCAGTCTAAAGGAAATCTAAGCCTGATATTGGCTAGATTTGTCGCGGCTTCATGCAGTGAATGCATCTAATCAGTTCGAGTCAGCGGTTAGTTTTGTGTAATTAGGGCATAACTCACTCATCTAAATGGGCGCTATTTCTCAATGAACCAAAATGTCACATAATTCAAGCACGAGAAAACGCATTTCACTAAAATTTTGAGTAACACATCGCATGTGAATCGCACTTTCCCAACTTCATCTGGTGTCTTCCAATTGCACTGACTTACACCAACGTACGACGTAGCTTTGTACACCAGCGTGAATTGATCATGGTGACTAGTGCATGGTAGGCTCGATCCAAGCTAACCCGTGGAAGCTCCATCGTTTCTCTCCTTCACCTGCAGTTTCGAACCCCTTCATCTATGTAAATAATTTGTATGACATAAAACGCGTCATGAGGGAACCAAGGTCCGTATCCTCATCGCGAGGTGAGATTGATATCTGAAATCACAAGTTTGACAGGCCAAAGCACACTAGCAATTGCAAAATTATGAACATTGCAATCACATTCTTCTAGATGGCTAAAAGATTTTAAATTGAGAACCCAGTACTACTCTGCATTTGGGCCTTAAGTTCCAGTGATTGTGCATTAACCCAACAAGTGATTACTGTGGAGCATGCACGGCAATGAAAGCATTTAAATGACAGTTGCTACGCTGGAGACAAACAAACAAACAGCATGGCTAATTCCTCCCTCGGTTTGATTTTATGCCTACATTTAGTGGCTCCGGCTTGCAGAACCTACAATTTATCGACATTTCTGCATTTGATGGTGAATTTCTTCCGCAATCGACCCCTCACAACAGGAGCATATCCTACACACTTCTACCAATTATTTTGTATGGCAATATCTTGTCGCTCTAAAGCATTTTAAGTAGTAAATCAGGTGACTGTGATCGGGAAAAGGATGAATTTTCAACGCAATGCCTACCCGAGGAATGGACACGGTAGTCTGGACTGCGTATAAGGGATTATGGATCTACAGATTTTATCACTGCATTCTTAATTCTTAGTCAAAGAAGGCTAGGGCAGAAGTCATGATTTGGCGACCTACCTACTTGATAACCCAAAGGGAGCCAATGTGCTAACATCAATCTGAGGTCAATCTAATACCACCCCTATTGGTAAGCTATTTAAGCCTTGACGTCAATGTCACCCAATCCGTCTATGCTAGCACCTCTCAATTATGGTGGGTTTAATTTGTCTCAACTAATTTTCCTCCATTCAGTTTTTCCCCTTTTTCCATACCTTCGTTCTTTTACTCAGTTATTTTCTTAATTTATTAGTACTATTTAATGTCACTCACAACTGCATACATCGTTTGCAATTCAGGCACAAAACAGCTCGACTAGCAAAATCACCGACTTACCGCTTGACTTGGTATTAAAATTATATAAATTTCTAGATGTTCTAGATATTTAGTCATCTCTGTTTGAGCATTCCAAGTTGGATATGAATCCTTTCAACACGTCGGTTCCCCGACGTCATGATACAGCACATTTACTAATGGACGTGGTTAGGTAGACACCTCCATCGTCTATTCTTCCCACAACTCTCACCTGCTTCGTTCCAAAATGTCCCACAAGCCATTCATTATCAGTGAAAGCAAATTGACTCCTTTCAACGCTTTCTATCCAGGCATTCTCAAGACCAAGACCACAAAGACATACACTTTCAGGTCTCGCCTGTCTATAATGCAGTGACTGTGGCACCTGAGTAATATCCCGTGAAGTAAATTTTAAAAAGGAACCTTTTACGAAAACGCATTCGTTGCACGTGCATAATGCTTGCAATTATGGGTGCATCGTGACTGAGGTTGGGATGGATTACGTTTCCATAAGTAACACTTATCTAAGCACACGAGCTGAACACAACTGCAGCAATTGCATAATCTACGTGTTGGATCCCTCACTCTTCCTCAGTGATGATTTTACAATCGCACTAGAATCCCTTGCCTCTCATCAAATGCTGGTTATTGCAGTCACCACAAATGCAGAGAGGTGAATCAAGTGAAATGGATTGTCTCGTGCAATTCATTCCGAGACTCGGTGGCTTCGCTCGCTCCCTGCCGGCCACTCCGCCGACCAATTGGCGGATGTGGTGCATCAGGCGCAAACAAAGGAGCTTTGTCAACTGGTGCCATCTATTGGAATGGGGATGTTACGACCTGATATCCAAAAGAATGCCAGCCAATAGACGACGTCGGTGATTCGCGATTTCTAATACATTTAGCAGTGATGATGTTTTTCAATCAGATATTTGATTAAGGACGGTCTGGCAAGTGGAAAGCAATGCAAAAGTTGTAAACAGCTCCATTCTTAAAATGATCTAAACTTTTGTCCAAGTCATTCGAATGGTCAGTCCTCTGCACCCATTGTCTTTAGAACAGGCAGAACATTAACGAACAAGCATGTCTACTAGACTGAGACAATCCATATGCTTGAGTTGCTCGCACCACTTCACGGGTGGTATTCGGGGTTTCTCGTAAGAGATTGAAAAATTGTGATTTTAACGTGAGTAGGCAGAGTTGAAATGGGTGCAGTTGCGCTGTTCACAATGTGGAATTACGTGGCCTACTCGATAGTGGCAGTCGAGAATAAAAGATACACCAAACATCTATAAATGACATTGGGTGATGAATGCCCGTAATGTGAAGTCAGACTGAGGAGTGGAGACTGAATCTTGATTTTTTATTGATGCTCATGCCAAGAAGAGTTAAGTACATGACATCTACCAAACCACATAATCCACCGTAGGGCTCACGCTGAAGGCCAACAAAATGTAAGTAGAAGGCTTTATAGAGCAAAGAATAGTCATATGATACACTGTGAGCCTAAAACCATGTTAAATTAGTAGAGACCTTATATGATAATAGGGGAAAGCCAAGATTTGAATACATTTATCGAGTTCAAACTGATCATCATGTCTGATCTGGTCGTTAACATTTCTTGCAGTCTAAAGATGCAATCAGAATGACATCATTAAGCAACTGTGTGACCAGCCTATTTTAAAAATTACAGAATTGTGTTTGCCAACCCTTGTTCGTTCCGACATTAATTAGGTAAAGTCAATCAGAGGCAATTTAGCGACAGTTAGGTATGAAGAAAAAGGCTTCACTGCCTAGTAGTCAAACGTCTGCACCATGAATTACGCCATCAAATTGGCTATGCTTGTGATACAAATGATTGGCTGCCTTGCATTCATTTGCTTCTGAAAAAAGCGCCCACAACAGGGGCAATATAGCTTCTAGACTACAATCATGTAATGGTCCTACTAGATGTCTTTCCGAGAGCTTGTTACTCTCTTTGAATTTTCGCTTGGGAAACAGTTGATTTTTATCACCAATCACATGCTTGGGGTTTATCATCTCCTCTATTTGCTTTCTTTATATTCACTCTTCCATTTACACCCTAAGTATTCTGTTTGCCTATTTTAAGTGTCTTAGTCTGTTCCCAAGCGTTCAAAGCAAACACCTACATACCTGTGTTTTGCATCTTCTTTTCCACCTTCGCTTCAACTGTCAATGTTTACCAAAACCGTAATTGTATAAACGATAAAAATGGTCTGGAACAGAGAGAAGGCGAACCATTAGGAAAAATTCGTCTCAATTTTTAGGGTATCATTTGTCGGGTTTGAGTTTTCGCCAACTTTTAAATCTCCGTAAGGTCGGGATAAATTCATGGGTTACCCGGATGCATCCACACCATATTGCCCCATGAGCACTTTCTCACTCAGCCTGGTCAGCTCAGTCGATTGCCTCAAGCGTACCAGTTAATTTACTTGAGTGGAGTAGTGCCAACGTGAAAGAGCATCCGTGCCTTAGCTGTCTAGGTTGGTGATCTGCTTTTGCTATTGTGAATGCATCATGCAGGAAATAGCACCTGGGATGGAATGTGCTGAAGCTTGTTAATTGGAAAGCAGCCTTGTGCTTTAGATACACCCCGTCTTTCATACAACGTAAATTTTGCAAATACAGCGTCCATTTTTGCTTTCAAACTAGGTAATGTATTCTTTTCTCCTGTAAAATACTTTTCTTTCCTCTTAACAAATGTCAAATAAACTAACGAGGCATTGTCTTCGAAAAAGATGTAACGCGACGCGTATCTTTGATATGAACGTGCACAAATTGATGATATTCGCTCCTATTTCACAACAAGGTTTTCAGTTTTAGCATCTGCTGTCTATTCTGACGCATTTTGTGTGGCGTGTTTCCGAGTGAGACAGTGGCGTCCTCAACCACCACAAGTTTGATAAGGAATAATTATTCTTGCCCCACAGCTCAACCACCTACTAACTCAGCGAATCTGAAGGTACACCGTTGTCACAATTGAATATGAGGCTTAATGGTTTGGCAGGTGGTTGCCTCTCGTCTACACTTTGAAAATAGTTTCAAGTACACGAGACTATGGGAGATGAAATTTGCCGGGAACGAATCGTTGCTATAGTAAACGACGCGTCGGGTAAGCAGTACACATTTGGTGTAGCGATTGTTGACTTGAGTAAAATCTCACCATCAGCTTTTTTCTATTGTTTAAATGAAAGTTGACAAATACGATTCATGGGACACTCCTCATTGCCTCTCCTATGATAAAATACATTTTGAGTTGAATGGAAGTGAATTGAGTGTGGTCTGCTCAAAACGAGTTGCTCTGTGTGTTCTTTGTTGTCTTACACACAGCTAAAGTGTGTGTCTCATTTTGTCGGTTCATTTGATGGTACAAAGTGTGCCACTAGAGTAACACTGCTTGTAGAAAAGAAAGATTCGTTCGCATACATCCCACCGCCAATCGTGCGCTTGGAATTTTACCATCCCTACTAATAACTTCCTTTGCATTCACCCTTCCATTTACACCATAAGTATTCTCTTCTCCTATTTTAGGTGTCTTAACACGTTCTTAAGTGTTCAAAGTAGAGATCTGCACATCAGTGTTTTGCATTCTCTTTCCTACCTTCGTTTCAACTGTCAGCGTTTATCAAAAACGCAAATGCATTATCCGCGTAACTGGTCTGGAACACAGACAAGGGTTTAGCTCTATTTGCATGACATCGCACACGTGATGAACCCTAGGTTTGGGTAAATGAATACGTGGCACAACGAGGTCAGCCGAGCCTGAGTCATTGCTAACTTGCAAATCGCTGCAAGATCGAGATGGTTCATAGGCTACCAGGATGCATCCACACCATTTTACCTCATAAGTGCTTTCTCACCCACCCAAATCATCTCAGTCAGTAGCCTTAAGCGTACCAATTAATCATCTTGGGTGGAGCAGCACCGACGTGAATAAGCGTTTGTGTTTCAGCTGTCTGTGCTACTGATCTGTTTTCGTCGTTGCGAATGCATCATGCAGGAAATAGCACCTGGGATGAAATGTGTTTAACCTTGTTTATTGAAAAGCAGCCTTGCGCCATAAATGCACTTGGCTATCATGCATATTTTATTGCCAGTTACTACACTAGTTCATTTTGAGGGTGTTCTTGCAGTGATTACATTTTTACATTGTTATACTATCCCTTCATTTCTCATCATCAAGTTGCAGAAATGTATTCATTTGATGGTGCGTTCATATGCTCAACATCCATTGTCACCACAGTCTTGTATTTGCCTATGCGTCATGAAAACAATTATTTGGCACGAATGTCCGTGTCTTATCAACCGAACATAAAGATGATGCCTACAGGACGTCGTAACCATGTCAAATCAGGGGTTGCGCTGGTAATCATTGGCCAGCCACTCCGTCTTAGCGCTTAATCTCGAGGCTAGCTCGGGTAACATCTGATCATCATGCAGATGTGCCTTGGGTTGGAGTTCAAGTTATCCATCTGTTCAGCTCACATTAGCTACGGCTGCGCTAATCAATTGCGTACCGGCGAGAGTGTAAACAATTAAAATGGAAAAGAATGGCATTAGTGGTTTGATTAATGGAGCTTTCATTGGTAAACCTAGGTAATGAAGACCCTGGGTCATTGGTCTCTACATATCTCTCTGCAGACCGAGAAAATTGTCTTTATTGAATTCATTAATTCCAATTTGACAGCAAATTCCTGGGCTGAAACTGTTCTTGAAGATTCGTGTTCATGTATTTCCGTCAGAATTCACACCGGTATTAAAAATCGCAGAAGGACATCGAGATTTTTCACTGAACATGAAATAACAGAAAGCCAAAGCGGAAACTAGTTTTGGATGCAAATGTATACAAGAAAATCCTTCATGGCGCAAACGCTGCTGCTACTACAGCGTCGTCCAGTCGAGTGACTGATTGATACAATGTTTCCTGTATCCATAAACGTGGATAATGCATAACATACACATAATTTTTCGTCATTTTAATCATGTTCGCGAAGTTGGTATTTGTAGTTCAGTTTTGACTGCGAAAACCTGTGTATAGTGAATAACTTGTCCGAGCCCACTTCATGGAGCGCTGAGCACTTTCAACAAAATTTACTGGCATTGCCATTATCTTACCTAAACCCTTTTGCTCTCATTTTCTAGGGCACGCAGTTGTGGGATTAAAATTTCTTTTAACTGTCCAACCAAGTCGACAGCATTGTTAAAGTATTGTGCCTATCCAAATTGGTGCAGTGCTTAAGTTGATGTAAACCGTAAGTCACTATCTACTGGCGAGTGTCGAAGTGCAGCCTCTGGGTCGCTAAATGACATGGGCTGGGCCTCCAAAGCAAAGATCAGCAGGAGGTTTATGCTTTGCTTGAAGAAGTGTCAGATGTAGAATTCAGTTGCCAAATACAGTCAATGGTAAGCCCTTTTCATTTGCAGCTTAATAGTTGTTGAGGAGGGTTTTACAAGGCTAAAAATTGTGAAATTGCAAGGCAAGGTATTGCTTTCACATGCCATCTGCAATTCAGTCTGGCATGACCGCTTGTTGACGTTGGCGTGTTCTACGCTCAGATTCCTTTGAAGTGAGGGTGCCTTTCTTCCAAACAGAAGTTATTATTTTACAAAATTGGATGACAAACCACCTTTGATGGAGAATTTTCGTTTGCCTTTATTCAAACAGTTCAATTGATTACTTAATATCAGGAACCCTCAAGTTAGGTTAAGTTAAGTTATGATCCTCCATTCTGCCATTGTGTGGGTCGGAAACAGGATCTCTGCCTCAGCTAAAAACAGCAAAGCATACAATAGGTCGTTTTTCCGTTTTTGCCAAGCGAAAAGCAGAGAGCATAAATAATTTCACTTAATACAAATAATTTTCTTCTTGCATGGTCTCTCACTATATGCTTTACAAACTGATGTCATAAAATTCAAGAAACACTTCTCCCCTTGCCAATTCGTTTCTTGTTGAGTGCCATTGACGAATTGCTTTGCTCGCCTCCTAACATCAGTGACGTCTCTCATTATCAAAAGCGGCACAGTAGATACCCTTGGCACCCTCAATGCAATATGGGACTATTGAGAAAATCAGACACCGCGTGACTGTTTTCTTATTACCACTTTGTTCACAGTTCTCCTTTCAGTATCGTGTATTTATCACACCATTTGGAGATACAGGAAGAAGTGAAAACGCAGCCAATGCACACTCTAGTCTTCCACAGCAAACGAGGGACTCCATTTAACTTACCTAGTGAACAGAAAGGCTGTTCATCCACAGCATCACACCAGTGTTTCATGCTATGCACCTCCAGTGACATATTTTAACTAAGTTGGATTTGCGAAACCAGAATATTAATAAATGGCAGGTCCAGCGCGTCCGGTACTGTCGACAGCAGGGACACCAGCGCTCAGCACAACGTAATAGTCCACACTGTCGCATAATGTAAATCGTATTCAGTGCGTTGGACCATTGAACTTCGGGAAGGAGTTGTCCAGTGATGCACTACATTTCCACTCAAAGGATTGAGACAGTTGGTGTTAGAAATGGAGGCTCAGTCTGCATGGTTGGTGCTAGTCGCGGTCGCATTCACACCTCTATTGGGATGCAAGAAATGTAACCTTTGAGGTCATTGCATTACCGACATCGAGAGTCAGTGCAAAAGCGTCAATGCATCTAAATCCAAAGCCTTAATCGAGGTTTTTTGGCGGTCTTGAATTGGCGACCTCATGTCTCCTTAAATCTGGATGTAACACCACGAGGTGGGTCGTGCTTATCACGTACAGGACTTAACAACTAGAGGCATCTTCGATCCAACAGCAATGGCTAGGCATCTGCCTTAACTTTGCTCTGTTTACTCATACTTATGTAGCTATAAGAAAGACGTGTTCAGGTGTGTAATTCTATACATTTCTTAAGTAGACAAAGTAAAGAACATGGGAAAGATGAACTGAGTTGTATCGAAAGCACTGTCGCATCTCACACGACAGCTCGGCAGCCGCTTAAATAAGCTATTCTCCAGGAGCAGAAACAGTGCTTACTTTACTCACTCTCAGTGCATTCGGTGTTTTAATGTTATCACATTCTGCGTTACTGTTGAAACACCACATGCGTCCCGTTGCTCTATTCCACTTGTGACCTTGATCGTGACCCTGTTGTGTGCCTAGACCAAACATTGGCATCACCTGCGCTGTTGCAGACTTCAGCACAATGTGTCATCTAAATAAGTTTAGTTATACTTATTTATAAGAAATGAAGACCTTTTTTAAGACTTGCTTCATGCCTTTTGGAAATGCAGGTGTGTCCAGAGAACCCAACATCCATGGAGTGGAACAGGAGCGCATTTAGATCCATATAGCCAAAACCATGCTCTAATCACGTCTTTGGGCCTCAGAAAGAAATACGTTCCCGTACTATTAATTCATTTGTATTTAGTAGTAGTCACTTTAGCAGAAATCGGGGAAATGGGCAATAGCATGCCATTTTGAGTTGGGTTTTGAGCTCAATCTGGCCCGAGTCGAAGCTCAACCCAGTTCTATGCATTCGACTTATGCTGCGTATAGGGTCCCAGCGATACCGGTGTGGTGGAGATTAGTTAGTAAGGAGGGTCCATGATCATTGTCTTGGATCAGTGATGGTATTTTGGGTTTGAGATGGGTCTATCTCACTCCATCTGGCAGTTTCTTAACGGTGGCATCTCATTACAATATCGAGAAATTCTGTCAAGTTAAAATGCATTTATGGCCATGTCAAATCTTAAAGTCCCCTTGCACAAAATGTGTGTATTTTACGACTTAGTGGCACTACAGCTTTCTGAGTGGTAGGAGGTACACTTTGCGACTACTCCTTATGCACTGCCGACGTAATCTCTGCTAGCGTTGAAAGCATTAGAAGGGATCGCATTTATTAGGCTGTCTTGCCCCGAAAACCGAATCCATCGGATCACAACATGAATGGTCCACTCAACCAAACAGGATTTTCTAAATACCTGACAAAATATTCATAGGATGACAGAAGGGTAGAGAAAACGAATTCGAACAACAGCAGGAGCATGACGAATATTTTGAAGGACTTAAGTCAGTGCCGTGATTTGTGCCAGTTCCTACCTTCTTCAATGTCTCAGTCTCCAACTGGATGCCTACCTACTTATCATAGACATTGTCGTTAACGATACGACCGTAGGGGATGGATTTTAACCCCAAGACAGGCTTAGTAGCACAAAACACCTCTTCGATCACTGATGATGCTACCAAACTAAGTTCAACAATGTAAAGGAAATGCATTATTAAGCCATAAAGTAGAGCAATCCTGAGGTTAGTAAAATACTGCCTAGTTGCAAATGGGAAGAGAACATCAACCACCTACTCAGTTTAACACATGTCGGCTGTCATTTAACGCCTGGAATTCGCGCCACCACACCATAGGTAAGAAAGTGCAATCTACCTACGGAAAGCACAGACTACTCATCGGTAAACCATGTAGGTATCCATGTCCCAAGGAAGGTGGAAGCAGCGATGTTAATTCTCTTCATTAGGAATACCCAAATGCCTACTCCAATTTGTCAGCTATTTGTTTACTAAAAATTATCTTGCCACATTATCGGACTCAGTTGGTAAATACAAATTCATCCACAATCCACACCTTCTGGCACATAAATCAAGTAATAAAAAGGCAATGCACGTGGTTTAGTTTATTCACGTTAGTGGTTGCGCCAATTATTTACTCAGTCATCCGGTTAGTCGCCGAGGCAGCATTTTCGTTAGGTGGACATCCTTCTTCATGTTTGTAAGTTAAAATTGCATTGCGCCGTATTGTCAAATGCGTCAGCATCCTCAGTTGTTTGCTGTTTACTATGGTATCCAACTTGCGATCAAAAAACACATTCTTTTTATTGTAACTGAGAATCCAGACGTAAGCAGAAGTTTTCGACTGACGTGTGGATTGCAACTCAACCTAACTCAACGATGCCCTACCATGAGAATTCGCAACAATGTGGCAATGGAAGAATGGGCCTTTGGTTATCAAATGGCTAAACGTTTAGTCATAGAAAGCTCTAACTTCCCCCACATAATTTCATCCCCGTCCTATAACCGCTCTTTCATCTACACATAACACAAATTTGTGGGTAAATACGCACGTATATATGTATAGATATATCGAATTCAACGTCTCGCCGACCGTATGCCACTCCCCAAAGTATAATTTTGGATGGGGTTGTCGTACTCATCCACGATATCCGCTTCTTTATAAGCACAGTGTTCAAATCACTCTGCATGCCGAATAGCATACTCTGATGGTATTGACAGGTGAAGAGATGGCATTGACTTACATGTTGCGTATAACTTTACCACGGTACTCCCTTGTTAAGGCAAATCCGTGATTCATCTGCTCACTCTCTTTCAATGGGATAGAGCAATTTCTTAAACGCATACTTAATTGGTTTACAGATGGAACACTGTTGATCCTAGCAATTGAAATAATGCAATGAAAGCTGCCTGATGGGAACACGTTGTGGCATCTTACAATTTACTCCTACTTCACAGTACATTCCGTACTGATACACGTCGCGTATCTTGAAGCAGTATAAATCGGTGTATATTGCGGGAGGTTCTCGCAATGAGCAACACCACTCAGTGTGTTGTAGAAGTCGAAGCTGTTCTTGAAGTATTAGTGTTCGCGCAATGCTGCCATGATTATCGGTGACGTTAAGAGCACCTGAAACAATCTAGAGATTCTCCATTGCACACAAAACAGGGGATAGGCTCAGACTACAAAGTTAAACAATTTATACACTGCTTTATGCTAAACAACTTTGAGTTCTGAAGATAACAAGGTAGCCCTTTTCGAGGCGACACACCCGACTGACGGACTCGTGAATTCTTTATGCATGCCAACCTATGGATAAATTCGAACAAATCCAGCATCCTCTTATCTTTTAAATCATGTATGAGGAGGTAGTGATTGTAGATGAACTTATTTATTTTCAAGAAATATTTTTGCTTGCTATGGTTTTTTTGAAGATAGGCGATTTCATCCATTCAAGAGGATGGAGTGGCGGAGGTGTCTTGTCTGATCCAAGCGTTGCTATGCTATCATTCATTTAATTTTAACCAAAGCTAAGTAGTGCATTGTGGAGGAGCTTGGTATTGCATGTAAAAAATGTGAGTTACCTGAAAAGTGAATAAGTAAGATACCAAGAGCAAATGAATAATGGAACCAAGGTTACACAAGAGGCTTCTGTGATTTAAGGTAAGCATCACCAAAAATATCTCCCTATTCATCATGCATTAATGTCTGGAAGCCGCCTCTAACACCGATAGATGCAAACGACATTGTGATAACGCTTTATGCGCAGTCACCGACTCACTGATGCCTGCTGATTTGGCTAGATTCTTTTAATTTGTAAATAGCTTTTGCTACAAGACACTGTGGTACTCACTTGAAGGCAATGTGGACAATGACTGTAGCACGATCAATGCCGTAAACCATGTAACTCCAGCATTAACAGTTGCGCTACAGCAGTCGCTTAGATCAGCTGCGGCAAGGGTAGTGAATTTTGAGCAGGATCTCTACAAAGAACTACGTCTGAATATTATGCCGTATGATGTCCCAATGCCCCATTCAAATGAACAACATTTTCTCCACCTACTGATACATGGACTTAGAGCAGATTTGCATTTAGACAGCAGTCTCACCTCAGCAATGCTGTAGCATCCCGAGACTTCCTTTAAGGTAGAAGAAGGCATAGTACTTGGATAGAATATATTTTCTGCAGACAGAGGGATCGGAGGCTTTTGGCACTGCCTGGAGGCCAGCCAACCGGCTAGTACAATATGGCGACCCAAGTCCAAAACCGGCAGTTCGAACAAAAATAGCATTACAATGCATCTTAAGACCTCCTACTTTTCTCACACAAATATTCGTGAGCTTTGCATCAGGAAGACCGAGTAGCGTCTTTCCTCACTGTGATTTTTAGGCTCATAAGGAATTATTTCTTGCTTTCTTTCAACTTCTTCGTTGTTGTAAGAGCAGCAAAAATTAGCATTTCTTTAGGGTTAGGATCTATTCTGTGTCTTGCAATCTGTCTAACACAAGTGCCAGTTTGGTGTTGAAACCGTTGATGTCTCTGCTGAAGATGCGAATAGCATCAAGATAGTTTGCACAGTGCTCTGAAAACAAGCAAAATATTGCTCCCTGCAACAGTCTTAGGAAGGTGGCCGCAGAGTTACAAAGTCTAAAGAGCATTGTCTGAACTTCAGCTAAGTTCGTTTGACCGAGTAAAATCTGTATTCTCTCTATTCGTTTATGCTACTTCCGCTTTCTAGTGTCTGGATTTTACATTCAGGATAGAGAACCGATTCGACTTGTGTAGGAAAACGAGCAAGTTGTCTGTACGTCTAAGTTACGACGTTTACTTTCTTATAGTCATTGTACAAACGTAGGCTACCATCGCTTTTATTCACTAGCGCGGCGGAAGAGGCCCGTAATGAAGTGACGGTTTTAATAACCACCTCGAAGCATCTCTTTGCCCAAATAATTTGCTTCTTTTAGCATAGGTAGAAGTATGAGTCTGAGTGGTTGCCAGCTTGATATAACTTCTCCAATACCCATCGTACGCTTGACTATGCCCGTTCGAGACAGCCTTGCCACCAGAATACTACCGCGTACCTAATCAGCAGTTTAAGAATTTCCTTTCCCTGCTTACTAAGATTGAGTTAGCTGTGCTCGAAGATCATCTAGGTTTTTCTTAGCGATGACCGCGTCTACAAAAGAAACACTACTGAACGGCTGTTTTGGCTTGAGTGCCACAGTATGTGAGGAAGGCGCCTCCCGTAATGTTGAGGTCAACTTTAAAGTCACGTATAGAATCGGCACCAAGTATTACGGCCTAGGCCGGTTCTGGGCATGTAACAAATGCAACTGTCTAAGTATTTTTTTCTTATTCAGATTTTAGTGACATCCTCCCCTCTGCTAAAGACAACCGTGCAGAGTAGGAAACAACTCAAATATTGTTGTAAAGGATGGAGTTAGGTGCCGTAGCATCGGTCGATGTAAGTGTCGGAAACCAGCCTTATGGGAGAGTATGGAGGGTCGGAGGTATTTGTAAGCATTGATGATGGAGAAGGAGGCTAAACTTTGCGGCTTTGAGCCAAACATCAAAGGTCATGTTATGGTTGAAAAAGGACAGGTTTTTTTGACGCTACCGCCAGTGCAGCAAGTTTATCGAACACCTCATGCAAACTGGCCTTCATGCTCTTTGATCAAATGGGTAGATTGGATCGGGATATAGTAAAATTGGCTAGGGTCAATGGGAATCAGAATGCTGAGCTTTTCGCTGCTTCGGAAAGATTTTAATCTCACGTCTTTCACGTGGCTCAAGCCGCTCTCTCGCTCTCGCCTAATGGGTACAGTGAGGAGAACTGTGATTATCTACTAGAATCTTTCAGAGTCTGCGTTTATTGTGCTACTTAGTGTAAAGAGGCACATCGAATTAACATCACATCACTATTTCTCTTAAATTTAGGGTCATCCATCCAAATGGCCCGTTTAAGAGCTGTCTAGACTCGAGCGAAGACAGAGTAATCACGGTCAAGGCCAAGCAGACCTCCACACCTGTCAATCGCTGTTGACCTTTAGGGCTTTGGAGCGTAATTGTTGTTAAAGGAAACCTCTTGAAGCCTACTGCTTCAAACTACAGCAGGTGCTGATCACCTTCAAAATCCCAAAGCGAGGAAACAGGGAAAAATCGTAGGAGATAAATATGTGCCATTTTGCGTCAATTATAGAGCTGTCGTAGCTCTTAAATAGCCCTTGCAGTTCTGTTGAGACACATGATTAGGAAAGGCAATTCGCTAGAGAAGGCAAATAGAACTGAGACGGAAGTATTAATTAGCAGGATGAAAGAGAATGGACTCCATTTTACCTATCAATCTGAACGGAAAGAGCTTTCATTAAAAGAAATACCAATGTAGCCAACATCGATTTCTCCAAATCCTTCTTGATTTGAATTCTGTTTTGCATATTAAGCAAGTAGTAATGAAGAAGACTGCAGTGCTGTGACTGCATAACAGTACCCGTTACTATCGTCAATCAAAGTGTCTCCCATTAATTTCTGATTTAACTTTTCACCTCCTATAACTGTGTTGATGCTGCTCTTTAGGGTAGTTCGCGTTTGTATAATTGCCATATCGAGTGGCTTCACACTTCGTACGGTGAAAGATTTCTACGCTACCAATTGACTGCTTACGTTTGTGAATGAGGCCAATCAGGTTTTTAACAACGAGTGTGCATTTTCCTTCTAGGGTTTAAAATGATACAAATGACTTGGTCATACATCGGCGCACATCCTAGGAGAGTGTTCCGATTTATTAGGTTGCGATCATGAAAATGCATTCCATTTCTATTAAAACAATTGAGCATTTCGGGCCTTTTCGAGGTTTTATATCAGATTGTTAATCAACACCTCATTCTAGTACACGACACTCCATCTACCGAATGTGGCACCGACTTTGACGAAGTTTGCCATTGCACCGAAAACCTGTTTCGAAATTGGACATACAGTTTATTTCATTTCCCCACCACATATTGACTCCGAATCGGAATCCTCCTTCTCTGCATTGTCGAAAGCAAAGTGCATTGGCAACAGAGATTCCCCGCCGCTCATTAGACAGGTCTTTTTCTTGCTTCGAAGCAAATCAAAACCTCTTTTCGAGTTACAAAGATCATCTCTCACAATCATTTCTAATGACGCATGCTCGACTAACAACCCTGCTCGCGATGCCTTCATCTGGCTTTCTTGGCAGATGACAATACCAGTCAACCGAGGGCACAGCTGATTTGGCATACGTCTGCCTTGTCACTGGTTTATAAGCAGGTACACATATAGGCGGGTTTGCATCAAATCACCGGACGTCTCCTTTATGCCATTGATCCTTCATGGTATGCAGAGAAAACTGCGAATATTGGTGACGTGGATGGCTGATTTTAAGGAAAGCGTCATACGGTCCTCACGAGGACCACTTTATCCAGTCAGTCAGTTCAGCGCGTCGCCATAGTTACTCAGCACCAAAGTCACTATTTATTTTCCTTTGGCGATTTAAGGATTAGGGTTTATATCCGGCTGGTCTTCTACCTCGGTAGTAATTGGAGGTTGATGGCGAGCACGTAGACTTTAAAAGAATGCTGGATGCTGCAACACAAGCTCATCTGAGGGGTTGATGAGAAAGATCAACAAATTTTAGTTTTGAATGGTATTTCACTACGGAAAGAGCAGAAAAGGAATGGTTGCGTCGCGAAATTGTACAATGTTTATCCACATTTTTTGTAAAAGGAGGAACACCTGCAACTTGAAATAAACCAAGTTTATTTTCTGCTTAATCAGTACGGTATCATCGCAGCACGCACAACACCGAGGGTGAAGGGCTGGGGAGCTGATAAGGCCGGTCTATTTTGCTAAAGTTCACTGCGTCCAGCAGAGTAATGTGGCACGCGGTAATGTCCAAACCACACGCACACTCCATCCTGCTCCTTTAGTCCTTTTGCCAAATCTGCGGCTTTGCAAATTTAGTCGGTGCCATAGGACCATTCACTAAGTTAGTGGGTGGCTGGGTCTCTATGCAAAAGTTTTTATTCCCTATCAACACATAAGATGGTTGGAAATGCCTCAATGTCAACCGAAACCATGGTGATCATTTCCAACTGACCGTATGAATCAACCAACACTGTAGCTATTTAATACATTATTTGTGGTAAGTCTTTGCACAAATTTTAAAGGTTAACCAACAACAACAACACATCCAATTTATAATTTCCATCAAACTTATGTTTGCGCAAAATATGGCGCCATTGCCTGCAATGGGCGGGAAAATCATGACCATGACCTTAAGTTGGGAGTTTATGTGAAGCAGGAACGAGTCGTATTCACCGCTGAACTTGAACGTGCAAGGTACACATGAATCATATCTTCCTCAAAATCTTTGTCTTGTTATTTTATTTATTATCTGCTAAGGGAAGGGAAGGGAAGGGAAGGGAAGGGAAGGGAAATGACCCCATGGTAAAGACTACATTATTGTGGCTAAGCTTATTGCAATGTGCAGGAATGGTTGTGTTTCCACTTATTCTTTCCAGGAAGCCAGTCATTTAGGAGTCGATTTTCTCAGAAAATGGTAACAACAAGCGTGCAAAGAGGGCGTTTTTTCCACGCAAACAAGCAAATCCTCCTTTTCTTCTCCAGTAGATTCAATTTTTGTTAATAGAAGAAAGGCACTTCGAATTTTATTCATCTCAGATTGGATGGAATTCAAGGCAGCATCCGCTGCGCAAAAGGTGTGAAGTTTATTCAATTCGTTATTTACAACAGCCACAATTTGTTACTGCCTGAATGCAAATCACTTTTGCATTGCATCCAGATTGCAAACCGCGACGGTCAACTTGTAAATACTCAGTCCTCCTAGTTCGTTTAATCAATCTACTAAAATTCTTGGAATTCCGCAAGTATTCTTAGAGTGTGTTTAAGGGACAACAACTGTTTCACGGTCGTAGATGCTGGTATGCAAGTACGCAATGGTAGGTAATGCAGCATCGTCAACTGGAAGCACGGCATACACACAAGTCAAAACAAACATTGCCTGTCACCGTTTACTGCCACTCGTTAATGCATTTTATGAAGCAAGTGATACTGCATTCTGTAATAGTTTTTCATGCCCATAGCAGTAAAATCCATTGTTAGTTTTCACTAGCACGCACACCTGCTTTCGCAAGAAATGTCTCCCTGGTTCTTAACTTGCGTCACCTGTGTCAGGTGTCAATAGTTAGGAGTACAAAGTGGATAAACTTACAGATAACCATCCACATTCATGCTTCTTCCTCTAATCCAGGGCTTGTCTTTTCTTCCATTTTTTCCTGGATTCACACATCTGTGCGTCTTTCCTTTTATGCATCGCATTACCCACACAATTTTATCCATCTGCAGTCCATACAGTTCAATACGTCCACACTCCACAAATCCATGCCTTTCTGCTTTACCACTTTCCTCTTCAATCAGCAGGTTATTTGTATAAGTACACAGGGTGGCAAATTGCCCGACCTTCCCTGACTTCGAGCAAAGCTGATTGTGAGATACGATTTAAGACAACAATCGCAGCTCAAAATAAGTGAAGTTCATTTAACGCATTTGCTTGATTATGGTAGAATACATTATGTTTTTAATATAATACGCCTCAGTATGTGGTTGTTTGATCTTTCCGCAACTATCCACAACGCGCGGTTGAGAGGTAAGTAACTGCAGGTTGTTCAGCTTCACATTCTCAGATGGCATCAGTGTATCAGGAACTTTCGCTGAGTTAGTAGCTGGCTGAGCCAGTATGCAAGGTCATTTATTCTGTATGAACATATGAAATGAGTAAGAAATTCCCACCTCCAGCAGGAAACACGATGCAGAGTGGATAGTCAGAAAAGGTTGCGTCTGTTTGCATGTACCATTATAATTTGATGCGCAAATTCTAACTGAAGTCGTCATGTGTTCTCCAAAAGTACGTTATGAACAGAAGAATCATTCTACAATGAACTCGCAGTTGCTTACGATGGCATTAAGTACAAAGTGCAGATAAATAATTTGCCCGTCTTAACGTGCAGTAAGAATAAAAAGCATCCGCCCGTGGATGATGCTGTCAAGGATACATAGCTGCTATTAGTCGCGTATCAAGCAGTTAATGAAAGTCAAGCTGAATTTTATGCACTACATGATCACGATAGTGCTTCTTTCTTGCACAAGCACTTCACATATCTTACCACATTCAAGAAGAGGCAAAGAATCGCCACGTTTCACAATACTACTACTCAGGATGTGAATTTTCCTATTGAGAACAAATGTGAACGTGAGATGCTCTTCCTTTCAACACTTGTGCATTTATTTCTTGCTTGAAATTTAAATGCTTACTCCGAAATTTTCCATTACACAGCTAGATTAAATCTTGTGTTTTGAACTTGAGCCAAATGGGTACTCTTACCTCTAAATGATGTTTCAGAGCATTAGTCGAGTATAAAACAACATATCACACCACTCGCCTCATTTTTTCTCCCTCAATCTAACGTTCTGATTCTCATAACCTGTAAACTCACTTCCTTCTTTCTTTCCCGCTCATCGCTTTCTTTTACACCTACCGACGCAGATTAGTAGTAAAACAACTTATTAACTGTATCATCGCCTTTTTGACTCACTGAGATCTGTAATCGCACGTATTACGCGTGCGGTCCATTAAGGCCAAAGCTTTATTTCCTCATTACCCTCGCACAGCACGTGCGACTGATTGGACTCTGTCTCGCAAGCCAATTTCAAATTGTCTTTTGCTCCGATATCTGGTGCGCCAGACACATCACAATTTCGTAATTGGACGGTAAGTCTTGTCTATGTACGGTTCTTCTGCGCCTATATGGGTGTCAACTTGATGAACTGCTGCAGTGCAGTCAATATGATGACACGTGTGCCTCTAAGCATCAGGTGGATTCCTCTAGGCCGCTTTCACCTGTGAGTGTGTCATTTGGCTACCTTCCCCTAACACAGTGTATCCTCAATTTCATTGCATGTAGGCATTCAAATAGTAACACGCGTTATGCGATAAGATATTGCAATAATATTACCTTCAGTTTGTTACCGACTGTGCTATACCATCCCAGCGTCATTAAAATCAGTTCAATTTCCAAAGAGAGGCTAATTTTGATAATTTCCACTCTCCAGATTTATAGTGATTGAAGGGAAGAATTTGAAGAGGGCCGATCGGTATGATTTCACGACACCTCTTTGTGGCGAATGGCGCTTCCTCTATTACATATGACATTGACTCACAACAAAATTCGCCATCAGCCCCCAACTTCTTTTTCAAATTGGGAAACTACTACTTTATGCTTCCTCAATAAACATTGTTCCTTAGGGAAAACTCTTCTTTGCAACGTTAAAAAAAATTGAAAAAACAGTGAGGAGCTTTCCTTTTGCCTGCTATACAGTTCCTTCTCGTTTGTTTAAAACAGACGCAACTTTTGGTACCATATTACAGAGGTACTTCAACGAATTCGATTTTACAGATGTTCACTCATCTGACAACTCGACTCCCAATATCAACATTCACCTTACCCGACCAATAATGCCTCGGGCGCCTCAACACGATTGCTGATTGGGCATGCTCCAGCCTTTTCATTGGCTCAAAATTTCTCCAGGGTTGAGTTAAGTTCGCCAAACTAGCATAAATAGGTGGGCTTAAATCGCATCTTCAAACGTCTCCTTTTAGGCCCACTGTCGTAGTATTGTCGTGGTATTGCGACGTCGCTGTATTCTGATGACTTAGGCGAAAATCATCAAGGGAGGGAGTCATACGGTCCTGATGAGATCCGCTTCATTCATTCATTCCTGATTGTCCGTTTCCTTCGATTGGTTTGTCACTTACGCAACTTAGCATTACAGTTCATCTTAGGTTCCTAAAAAACAGTTTACGCTTAGTTTGTGCTTCATTTTAAGCTGATTGGGGGTTGGGAAGCGAATTGATAGCTGTCAAAAGAGGGTCGGCTGCTAAAGGCTTGGTTACTCTTGTGTGGGTTGGTGTGAGAAATGTGTGGTCGGTGTCCAATGGGAGAAGAATGTCGTTTCAAATTCTTTCCTGTGTTTCTCATCAGAATGGACCGCACTTATTAGCAAACACTACTGCATTTTACTGCGTTATTTTTAGACCAAATCCGTGTCTCCTTCAAAAGGCTGTCAAAATTTAGTAGTCGATCAATTTTTGTTCTTGCTAACGCATGTATGTTTGCGCCAAACATGTCGCATGTGGCTACAGTGGGAATCATATGTAGGCAATGACGCTGAATTGAAGCACAGACGCTCAACCTGGTGGCCTTGTTGTGTGAAGTAGAGTCCAAGTGAGCGTGGCACTCGACTATCTCCTACAGTGTCATTGCAGCACAACTTTCTCTATGCGGAGATTCAGTGAGTAAGGATCGGCAGATGTTGACAACAATTTAAGCTACGAGTCAGGATCCTTCTTTTTAATAAAAGTGCACCTCTTTTGGCCTCAAATTAGGTCATTGTATGGCCTCCAAAACAACTGCCTTATATTGCAGAACGGTGGGATTGTAGTCGTAACCCCTAGTCAGATACGCCACAGCTCATCTTGATTCCTTTAACATGTTCCAATTTGCAACTTTCAGTGCTAGCAATTCCCTTTACTCAAGTTAAGTATGTCACCGCTCCCTTTCCCCGCCCTCTTGTCATTTCTTTTACACCGCAAAAGATGAAAAGAGATTACCAGTTGTTGTTACGTGTTAATTGCTTTTGCAGAGATAATTTGAGCGTTAAAGTTGTTTCTACAATGGACAGAGAGACTGATGCAGTGAAAAATACCTACGTGTTTATGTATACCAACTTTGTCAAGTAAAATTGACAGCGGAAGGGCAAATGAGACTCTCCTTGCGACTGTTAAGTCATCACTCTTTCGCATAATCGCGTTCTTACTGTACATCATGGCTTCCAGTGAACAAGCTTCCTGATTTAGGCCTATTACTCCATTCCTAATCGTCTTTTCCTTTACTTTGAGTCACACCTCGTTTTCCAACGCGGGTGGATGCATAGAGGCTTTCATACTTATCCAGAGAGGGAAAGAGTAGAACAAAACAGACGAAGAGGAAGGGTCCTATATTCGGTTTTGTCCAAGGCGAAAAAAACAAGCCATCCCAACTTATAATGTCTTACAGGTACTTCCTTAGATCCAAACTCGAAAATGCTTCCTTTTTTCCCGTACATTGCACCTTCTTCGGCAAGCGCGTTATGCTTACTTGTTGCCCTTGCATGCCGAAAAATGTCTCCAAGATCTACAATGTGTACAGAAATTATGTAATCCGCTTCATGTAGGAGCATTTGTATGCAAGCGCCTCCATTCCCTTGAACGTATCTTTACTGCCTTACTGAACTATCAACTTACAGTTTTCTATCTTGTCCGCCTTCGCTGATCCCGCTAAACGCCCCAAGCTGAAGCGCTTGATACCTCAAGCAATATAGACGGTAGTATTGATACAGTTACGCATAACGATCTTCGCTACGAAAACCGAAGATATATTTAAATGATGGGGTCAAGACGACAGTCTGCTACTAAAAGGGGGACATGTAAGTTGCTTTGATGGCACCCCTACGGTCATCGCACCTTTATCCCCAGTATACACCTTTGCCTTTAAATGCTATGGAAGCGCTGAGGATAAATTTATTCATCCTTTTGCCAGTGCTGAAGACGCGTTTCGAGAGCCGGTCACGGAAGTGCTTTAAAACCAGTGGGACAACACCACTCTTAGAGGCTCCTAAACTTGACCTCCTCCAGTACCCAATTTAAAGCATTAAAATATCAAATGCTGAAGTTGTGTTTTAAGAAATGAATCAAAGCTACCTCTTGTACAAGATCCAAACCCATCCGAAACACAGCTGCTGAAAGACTGGGTTTCTAATTTAGATTAGTGAAACATGCCGCTAGATAGCCGTGAAGTCGACTATTTAAAAATTGCAGGACTGGATTCAACACTGGAAATCGAAGAAATTCAAGCCAAGTTGTTTGTGCATGTTCAACAAACCACCCGTGCTGATGAGATCAAACTAAATAGTGAATCGGTGAGCAGGACTTGAGTTCGTGTAAATCTCTACCAGGGGATCAAAATAACGGTTGCAGAAGCAATGCTCACCATGTTTGCAACTAAGTCCTACCCAGCAGAAACATCCGTCATGACATTTGAGTCATTCTATCGTTCATACTGGCACTGAATGTGTTTAATAGTTTGGGCCCGGTTAAAGTACATTATAAAATGCATCACAATTTTCGCCATCGGTTTCATCACTTTAAATACCAACGGCCTTTGTGCGACGTGACATTTAACGCCAGTATCGGATAATACGATCCACTTTTTATACGTGATGTTAATGGTAGATATGACAACTAAAATTTGATGATGAGGAGTGAGGGAGCCGTGTTTTAGCCGAATGACTTCAATCGGAACAAGATTAAAAGCTGGAATGTAAAGAACGACCACCTGTGTGGAATGCTGAATCCATTGTGGAGGTGAATTTGAAAACAAGATAGGCATTCTCAGTCTTTCAAGCAACGATTGTCTCCATTTGTCCTGTCACAAGAACGGCCAAATGGCGATGAAAGATGAGACTTTATTTGAAAGATCTAAGCGTTTTAATTGTGTCATGTCAGCGACTGTAGAGTACCCGAGGAGCAAGCCGATACCATTATTCATTAATAATGTAGTTGCCCAGAGGTAGTCCAAAGCTGTTTGGTACAACGACTACAATCCTCTTGGTTTTAACAGGTTGCCATTCTTATTAATAAAATTATCATGCGAATAATATGAAAAAATATTAAATAGCAACTCACAGCCACCATCAAACTTGAATACTTCCACCATTTTCCGTTATAAAAACAATGAGTTCTGGATGTAATAATTATGTTGTTTAAATGAGCATTGTTGGCCAGAGGCAGGGGGACGTTTCCAACCTGGCTGCAAACGCTCGTGGCTTCTCTCAAGAGTATGGGGCTCCCCGTTGTAAATACTTCACGCTCACACTTCTCTGCCTGTATCATAATAAATATGTCTCTTAACACCCAGACTTCTAATAGCAGGGATGGAAGAAGGGAAGAGGAGGAGGGGGAAGATTCCTCTGCACTGGTGGCAGCGTTGGCGGATATTACCTACTTCAAAGAAGGAATTAACTTTGAAGGCTGGATTAAAACCATTGGATTTAAAATTTATTTATATTCTCAGCGGCAGAGAATCCCGCTGATCCTCCGCGCTCTTCCGCAAGAGCTATTTCAAGCAGCGATTAACGCAGGAGTCACTGCTGAATCCGACATCGACCATTGCTGCAAGACACTGATCCAACTGGTCAGTGACCAGCGAAAGCAGTCGCTGACGCAAGAGTTAGTTTACCAAGATCAAAAGGCAGGCGACGGTGACGAGGAGTACGCAAGGAACCTGCAACACCTAGCGGAACGAGCTTACAGAGGTTCCCCTCTAAGCAGGGTGACCAACTGGGTAACTGCTCAGTTCCGAGCGGGAGTTCGATCACCAACCATCACAGTGAAGCTCCACGCCGTGAATACCAACGGTCCTAATCAGATAGTCGAGGCTGTGACCAGGAAGCGTCAGTAACTTCTCCTGACACCGACGTCTTATGCGTTCAACCGCTGGCCAAACTCAACACGTCCTCGTTGTACTTTGTTGCGCCGTACCTCAAGAGCAGGTGATTTCCTACTATTTCTTATCCTGCCCACCTCGAAATGGTTCTCGTCCATTTATGCAAGTCCCCAACAAGCTAGAAGAATATCCCTACCGTTTTCTCCTTGACTCGGGCGCAGTCAAGTTCTAAGTGAATCCTTAAGGTTTCCCAAATCTGCGCAGCAGGTTTTCCACTGGCCCTTCCTCTATAAAACTACTCTCGGCAGAAGGGAGGAAGATGATGGCGAAAGGAAAGGCGTAGTTGAAAGTCTCAAGGGGAAAGAAATCCGGGTGTTACAATTTATTATGCATCCAGAATTAGTATGGGATGTATTACTCGGCGCCGATCTCTTTCGTAAGACCAAAGCGGTTCTGAATTTCGCAGAAGATACCTTTACGACCCAGCAGTACAAAGAAACAAACTCAGTAGTTTCTCACCCGTATAAGGACACTGACGAAATGTGCAGTGCTCTTTTCGAGGCTGCGGGCATTGCTGCTAACAACCTAGGTGAGCTTTGCGCACTGCTAACGCACATCATCGACAGTGAAAGGAAAGAACGGTGCTCATTGCTGAGTAGGCATTCGAACATGTTCGCTTGGCAAGGGACTAAGCTCAGACGGACAAACATCATCAAACATGCCATTCACACCGGTGAAGCTAAACCCATATGGTAACCACCAAGACGCATACCGCCGCCTCTCTTGGAAGAAGTGAACCGTCTAGTAGGCGAGATGGTCAAAGACGAGGTTATAAACCCATCCAAGTCACCGTGGGCCTCCTCAATCGCACTAGTAAAGAAAAGTGACGGTAGCCTACGGCTGTGTATTGATTATAGGAAGCTAGACGCCGTAACTAAGAAGGATGCTTTCCCCTTACCTCATATTAATGACCCGTTGGATTCCCTGCACGGATCGAAGTGGTTTTCCATACTCAAACTAAAATCCGGATACTGGTAAGTGGAAGTAGCGGAGACAGACAGGGCGAAGACAGCTGCCATAGTGCCAAACGGGCTGTATGAATTTCAGACAATGCCTTTTGGACTCTGTAACGCCGCAGCTACCTTCCAGCGCCTGATGCAAGTAGCGCTAATGAAGCCTTTCCCAAAGCACTGCATAATTTACCTCGATGACATTCTTGTCCTTAGTAAAGACATGCGTGAGCACAATGCCAATCCTAAACTCGTGCTGGATCATCTCCGAGATGGAAGATTGACCTTAAATCCAACAAAATGCCACTTCCCTCAACGTTTGTTCTCATCATACGGGACGGTGGTCATCGAAGATAGTAAAAAACAAATGAGAACTTGGCCAACCCCAACCAATCAGACGGCGCTCCGCAGTTTTCTCGATTTGGTAAACTATTATAAATGTTTCTTCAAACGCACAAGCTAACCGAGAAGCAGACGAAAAAGAATTTTAGGTGGGAGAATGAACATGATGAGGCCTTTGAGGAAATAAAGCGAATGCTCTGCTCTGCTCCGATTCTGGTCTTACCAAACTTCGAGAACAATGCACCTCCCTTTGTACTAGGCACGGATGCCAGCAACGTAGCCGTGGGCGGTTTGTATTCCCAAAGGGGCAAAGAAGGCAGAGAACACGTCATCGCTTCGAGAACAATGCACCTCCCTTTGTACTAGGCACGGATGCCAGCAACGTAGCCGTGGGCGGTTTGTATTCCCAAAGGGGCAAAGAAGGCAGAGAACACGTCATCGCACCGGCCAGTATCAGACTCAACAAAAATTGAGACAGAAAAGTGCGACGGAGCGTGAACTGTTTGCCATCTTTACAGTGGTTCGACACTTTAAACACTACCTGACAGCGAAACAGTTCATGGTGAGAACGGACCACCAAGCGCTAATCTGGTTAAAAACAACAAAGGAATCGACCGTTCAGTTGTACATTGGTACGAAGAACTGCAGCAGTATGACTTTGTAGTGCGGTACAGAAAAGGAATTATGCATAGCAACGTGGATTCATTGTCCCACAGACCTCTCTCAGCAGAGGGGGATAGCGGTTTGGTGAGTACGCTATATTTGAGCTAGCCTAATAGACACTCAAAGTACTGATCTCGATACGGCTCTGGTATACGAGTGATTTTTGGCATCCTCGTACAAATCCACTGCAGAAGAGATGAACTCTACCTGCAGTGGTCCAAACTCTCCTGGAAGATGAAGTTTTATGGCATCAAGGAGTCATTACGTTGATCAACACGCCTTGCTGTAGTTTGTTGCTCCCATCCATGGGTCTCCAATAGGCCTACCGCTGAGTGGACACCTTCTTGGGTAAATGATCCACGGAAGTGTATTTTTTGCTCAAATACATATCCAGCTGTACCTACAAATTAGTGCCTGTCTGCACATTGGGTGGGTAAGTTCTTAGGCGACTGCAAGAAGCCTTCACGAATGCGACCTGACAATTTTGCCGCTTCCTGCACTCATTATAGAGTATCCCCAAATTTGGCCACATCAAGGGTGCATTAGTGGGGAACTGTAAAGTGGGCCTCTACTGCAAATGAATTGACTGACTGATATAGAGTGAATGGATCAGTGCATGCTAAAGAACCGAAATACTGTACAGGCGTTTAAATTCTTGAGTTCAATCACCAATGTGGGTTTATTTTCATCTGGATTGTCTTGGTACTGGCCACAAAATCACATTCCTGATGCAAGTGTCCACTTCCATATGCACAATGTCATTGCATACACATCTAATGTGATACCTTGAAATATAGAGACCATTCACTTTAGAGCTGCTTTTGGAGAAGTGATGGCACTGAGTGATTGACGTCGTATTTTAGGCCTTGCGCTTATCACCCTACTTGGAGGCCTCTGTATTGACCAGGCACTACCGTGGTCAAAGATTTTTTAAGGCTCCGTTATTCTCAAGGATGCTGCTATGCGTGTGGCTCTGATGATACCTAAAATATCAACTTACTTAAGTACAGTGGGATCATTACTTGACAGTCAAACAATTTCTTTGGATTTCGTTTTGTAGTAAAAGCCTAAAAGAGTTTCATTATTGGAGCAATCGCTCCTTATCGATCCTCTTTTCTTAACGAGAGACTAGATTACCACGAACTTAGCTCTTGTGGAACTTTTTGCCAACGCAGTTATCTAATACTAAGGTGGTGATCACTTAAGGGACCGTCGTCCGAGGCCACAGGGGTAGAGGCGGCACCTTTTTCCCTTTTGAAACGTATTCACCGGTTATTTAGTCCTTTACTCTACGTCTTCGAATCATGTCGCAATAGGTTGATCTTCATCAGGTGGACAACTCTGGCTGCACCCTACCGCTTACATCTGAATCAGGCACAGTCTCTAGTGACCGAAATGATGCGCGCTCCAGATGTGCGGAGTGGGTATTGGAATAGCGGTACGTTTGAAGATTATCGATGATTTGCTTGCTGCAGTACAAAAATCCTCTTATTACAAGTCAGTTACCAAACAATCTAAGGACAGTCCAATGATGAAGTGTGAAAGATAAGAGCGGCAAATAAATGGGCTCTAAGCTCATTGCCTTTTAATCGTCAGTGCTTGTGGGTGGGACCTATTTGCCTACATTCCACCATGACGCCCTAGCCCTAGTTGATGTAGGTGTAAACTGGTTGTTTCATCGTCCACCACGTTAGACATTACTGACGGCTGTTCTTCACTTGTCAACCTCGAGGCATTTGCATCAAGAGCAACCAGTAATTATCCCATCCAGGCAAGACTTAGGAGTCATCTCAGGCTTGGCGAAACTTTTTTTGGCTTATCCTTAAGTTCAGGCCATTGAATGTTGATTATCTTCTCTTGGTTAACTACCATTAAGGAAAATGACAACTTTTTCCAGTAGATTATTTTTATTGTTAAATCGCATTGTAGAGGAAATATTATGCCATAATTTGCTTCAAATATGCATGGCTCACAAGAGAGATGAGTCCTTTTTCGGAAGCAGAAGTCTGACTAGTTTCTACTACTGCATAGGGTTCACTCATGTTTGATCTGATTAACAACGTTGATGATCGACAATTGCAGTGAAATGGAATCGGCAGGAGAATTTTTATATCTCTACCTCGAATTCGTAGTCGTTCAGCCTTCTTCCGGATACCTATCTCATTCGAGGACTTCCACTTCGGTCCTGCCCTACCAGCTCCTTCCATACGCATCGAGCCCGAACCATGTCCTCCCAAATCTGGTGGGTCCGGGTCTGGAAATATTTTTAGGAAGTAGATCTTTGATAAGTTGATATTTACGCCAATCAACGTCTACCTAGGTCAATTTCTGAATTCTTTATCCTAACTTTTGCAACTTTTGTCTTAGGCCTTGTCGCTTTTATCATCTTTGTCCTGCCCTGGGATCAACAAGTCTATTACCATCGATTCAAGTAGGTAGTGCTACTGTCTAGGTCTTATTTGAAGGAAATAAGCATGTGTGTTTCTGATTTTTCTTCAGCCTCACGATTCTGGCAACATTCGATCTACAGCCCATTAGCCCTATTTTATTGCACTACACTAATTTGTCGACACGTCGTGGATGTCATAATTGCTCCTTGATGTGACAATGCAGAGGTCTACTTCTCGTATACCTACTCCCACTGGATATTCCATGTAAACTTAAAATTCACCTTCAGGGAAGCGCAGTTTTATTTGTTTAATTTTTTGGGCTGCTGTAGAGTTTAGTAGGCGCTTTAGAGCGGCTTCGTGTTTGACTTGTATGCGTTGGGTGAATTGCATGCGATCACGAAGGTATTTGCTCACTTCGGTGCGGGCGAAGCTGCCGGAATTGGCGGGACCTCAGCACCGGTCGATCGTCCGCTGCATCCATTCTCTCGGTTTGGGGTCTGGAAAAACTTATGTTTAGTAATACTAGATGTTTTGCAGAAGAAATTTCGAATTTTTGGGTTCTTTTGATTTGAATAGTTCCAGCGAAGTAATGTATTAAACCAAAAGTGAATTGGGGCAAAAATTAAAAGCATTCAGCGCTAAAATAATATCGGCTGCCTATCCTGATTTTTTTGTACCGAGTAATGCTGAAAAACCCTCAAATAAAATTCATTTTGTACCAAGATATGCTTGTGAACCTGGGAACATCCATTCCGCATCATCCTCTACAAGTGGTTTGCAAAGATGCCGTGTTGAGGACCTCGATACCGACATTTTAGAGAAGCACACTACCATTTTCTCCCAAAATCTTGACCTCAGATTTACGACTTTTGTCGTATCGGTAACCTCACATTGACATCAAAGTGGTCAACCACACAATCAAGGACGAAAACTAGTTCTAAGTAGTTATAATTGCTCATCGAGGTGGAGGTGATTGAATACTTTAGGATCAGGTGGCTGAGTGTTAGGGGTTCGTCCATTTCTTGAGTTCAAGAGCATCATTTATTTACCTGGTTCCCTTTTGAGAGAAGACTTTTTGGTTGTTACCCGAAAGAAAAGATCGTCCTCTTCATCATTCTTCCTTGTTCCCTTCAAAATCGCCCTTGCCAATTGATCTGGACTCTTATTCCTAGCCATACTATTTACTTGAATGTGCGCCGCATCTTTCATTGCCATACAACTCGAGGGTGCGTAAAAGCGTTGCCATGGTCACAATTTGTCGAAATCTTTCTTCTATGTGTCTGGGTCTTTGTGCTGCCAGGTTTGATTTTTGTTTCTATTTTGTAGTCAACTACGAACCGATTTTATCGCTGATAAGTGTCTGTATGCTTGAGGACGGGTTAGGAAGCATTTTAAGGGTCTGTGGCATCAGCAAAACTTTGTGCCTTCACAGTGGAGGCCAACTCTTTGAGAACTGAGAGGTCTGCAAATCGGTGGTCCTAAATGTCACCAACAGTTTTCCGAAAAAAATATCGCACGCCCTGATTTGTTGGCTCTCATCTCAAGCCCATTAATAACTGTGGGAATGTGATAGTACTTTTTCCAGATCTTATACATTCTCATACCTTTTGATTGATGTGAAGGGACCTGCCTCATTTACGATTGTGAAGGATCCGGAATTCGCAAGTCGATTTGCTTATTTAAAAAGGCAAATGCTCTCCTCCTGGGAGGAAGTCTGCTGTTGAAATTAGCTTTTGGCTGTTTGACCCACCTACCTAACCCACTAGCCAGTCATTTTGTTTGTCTCGAGGCCTGAACCGGCTTACTGCGTTAGTTTGAATAAGCATTTTCGCTCAATGATTGTAAGTAGAATAATTTTTACTGTGCTTTTACTCTAAGGTGGTGGAGGCATATGCAATGCAGACCGTGGTGTGAGGCCAGGGCGTATCCAACCTCATTCTGCATCACACTGACTTGCATTTTCATCAGTTTTTTCTTCCACGATGGGGCTGTCTTTCTGGTCATTGCATTCGCTTTGCTCCTAAATGTATGCATAGTACTTTGTGCCAAAATATTTTTTCCCCACTTTAGTACCAGCTATCATAATCGTTCCTTTCGATGTGCGTCTATGCCGACTAGGACTGCGATTAAAGATGAAGTGGATTTGCAAATAACACACAAGGCTGAACGTTTACATGTCCTTGTGGCAATACAACTACGTTTTGTCCTTCTGTTCATCTTCTGCAGTTTCCTCAGCACCGAACAGCGGTTCACATTTGCCTTCAGGGCTAGGCTACGCTTTGCTGGGTTAGTTTTCCCGCAGTACGCTAGTCAGTCTTTGATATTTTAGAAGTCGTATCAATAGCGATTTTACTGTCCTTTTTATTTGATAACGGGTTTTTATCTCACATTGCTGAGACTATTATTGATGCTGGAAAAGATTGCTGAAAATAAACTCTTGGCTCTTTTTATGACCCCGCTTTTGTGGGAGCGACCGGTGGTTGGACTTTGCTTTATTCACCTCTCATAATTTCATTGCTGCCTGATTTGTGCCACTTTGAGTCTCCTCTGATGTCATAGTACATCATAATAGAATGAAATAAGATCAACTCTTAACATGAGGCGAAGTTAAGGAAACACAGACAGTTGACAGGCCACGACGGATGTTTCAATCACAGTAACTGAAGAGCCTGCAGATGTAGATGCATAAGCAAATCATTGCCTTCTATTGGCTTTTAAAGTTTGTTAATTCGAATTGAATTTAATGGAAACGTTTGTCTAATAAGATCCGATATAACTTGCCTCCCACCCCACTAGCACAGAAAGGGATAGTTTTGTCTATACATGAATTCTTTTGGGTGCTACTTCCTAGCATCTTCAAGCCCACTATCTTGTTCCGAACGATCGAAAGCTTGTGAATCACTATCCACTTGAAAACAGCTGCTGCTGAGTGAAGCACAATTTGAGGAGGATCTGTCGTTTCTGCTCTGACCTCATTTTATGGTGAGGGTCACCTTTTAGAATGGGCATTCTACATGAAAGATTTCGTTTTCTTGAGGTTTCAGTCTGGTTTGTCATTCCAGACACCTATAGTCAAGATGCCAGGCAGTATTTTTGTGCATGAATGGAACTGTGTGCGATTACTTTATTGTATCTACTCCTGCCGCGGAACTGCACAACGGTCGAAGCTTTCTCTAGAAGCGGTGCAAATGAGCATTTACGAAACCCTTCGATTTTGACGAATTGCCAATTGCTCAGAGGCCCAGGATAGTTTAATTTTACTGCCAAACCATTCCCATTATTTGTCGAATATTGAGAGGAATGTATAAGTGTAGTAGAGGATTATGGAGTTTTTATGCCTTCAAGTGCATTCGTTGTTACCTATTCCATAACTTCAGGCTTCAGAGATGATTCGTTGCATCAACTACTGACAGTAAAGCGGGATAAAGTTGGTCTATGACAATGCCAGCTGTGTAGGGCTCCCGCCATTGTCCTATTCATTATTCTGATCTCTAGTCCCTATCATTTATGATTTAGCCGCCATTAATAGCTTATTAAAATGTGTTTAAAACTAACTTATTTAATTCATTTATTTGTCAGTATTCACCTGCGGCTCCTTGATTACTACCTTCTTATGCGGCTGTACTTGGACGTTCAGGGCCCTTTAATCAAATCATAGATAATCCAGTAAAGATGAATGTATACCTTGGGCACACCTACTCAAGAAAGGTGGGCGAAAAACCACTGATTCCTTTTGTCTGACACGCATAAGTTTCGCTGCCATTTTCATCACAAAGAGTCATAGCTCTCAGCAAATCAAACTATAGGAGGCAATCGGATCTATAAAACAGCAATGGGCTCAGACATAACTTATTATTGCTTCATGCATGGTACCCGATCATCCGATGCTAAGTCAGCAAAGCACCACAAAGCCATTACTGAAGATAACACGAAATTGAAGCTGCTCATCTAAGGATAGCTGGATTAGGTCATTTTAGGCCATGTTTTTATAGACTTCACCACCTTTAAAGTTTTCTCATTTTTTTCTTTATCACAACAGCCATGGGTTTGATTGGCTGCGTCTCTTCCAACCAATCGTCTTTCAATTTTACCTCCTCCTCAGCATCTCGATGCTCCCTCGTTTACTCCCAACTCCGGTGGTGTCGATCAAAGGCCATCGTTTTCGGCATCTGCCGTCACTGCTTCTGGCATCGCCACTGCTCACTACACTAACCGGTTTCCTAGTTTGTCCCGGTGGCCATCTGCATGCCGCAGACAATCTACAAAGCTGTCTTCTCATCACCCTGGCCACAACCTTTCTGCTAGGCCTCTGGATTTCGCTCGCTACGATGCCTTTTGCTGTTGCCACAGCGGTGTCATTTAAATAGAGTCACGGTCGACTTGTGATTGCCCTGTTGCCATCACGCGTAGTCTAAGTATAATAAGAAACACCACTTTTTTAGATACTTTTCTTGTCAGTGGGGAGGAAAGCATGCCACGCTCTCTAATGGCATGATTCTATTTCGTTTGAAACCGGTTTTGGTGGTCATTGCATCGAGTTTGAGACCCGGTTGGTAGACGATAGTTGTCTCACAACACAATCCAACGCACGAAGAGACTTCTATGAAGGAACAGTGAAAAAATTATCGCAGCTTCGGTATCCGTCCGCCCACAAGCACCTCAGCACAGTCGGCCCTTCACCAATCACTGAATCACTGATCTTCACAGGCCCTTCCGCCACCTAACCAACTGATCGAAATGAGCGTGCTCATTTGAATGCAATAACGAATGTAGTTCAGGCAGGTCTAGGTCCCTTAATGCCCTTTTTTGGCTGTGAGCCTCTTTTGCGCAGCTGCTCTCAACGCTAAAAAGATGCCTTGATTAGGTGGAAATCCTCTCCATTCCTTGCAGAAAATTTTTACAGAAAGGCGACTATGCGTACGCCTCCCCATGTTGGTCTCAATTATCGGTGGTGAACCGATTCGAGTAACCGCAAGTACCAATCAGATCAATGCCAAATGGGAGAGTCGCATTAAATAGGTTTGATTCAACTCAGGGCACTTTGAGCTGCTTGGTCATTTCGAGCTAATGCAATCTTGCCGACCAGTTATGACCTTCAGAGCAACTGATTGTTGATGAAGCCTTTGAGAGACATAATCCTCGTGGTCTATCACCGAGATGGAAAAAATTCAAGCTGTTTATCAACGCGCTTGTTCCTCGCCTAAGGAACACCCATAGACGACCTGCCGTTTGAAAGTGAATAATGATTGCGAATGGTGAAAGTCAAATATGGCTGGTGGCAGTCTCCCATATAAATTAAACTATTTTTGTTCCTTTTTTGATAATATTCTAGCACTTGTGAGGGCAAACACCATTGCCTTTGCATTTCATGTTGGGTGGACTATAGGGATCACATTCCATCAAACTCCGATCTTAGAAAGAAAAAGCCAACGTCCTAGCAATCCTATAGTAGTTTTTTTAAAAGACGGCTGTATTTACACCTCTTCATTTGCTAACTTAGTTAAGTCTTGTAACCTTTTTAATAAAAAAGGGTGCTTTTATCTAATCAGATTGCTGGAGCATTGAAACCTACCGAGCTGATGATCAGTAATGCTAACAAGCACGGATAGTCACCCAGTACAAATGGTTTTTCATCCTCCAAGTTCTTCAGTTCCATCATCATTCTTAAACGTGAAATGACGACCCATCCTTCCTTGTTCGCAGGGCGCATGGATTTGGAATTTTCATGGAAGGACGTTATCTCGTAAGCTAATAGGGGTAAACTGATTTTTTCATCCATTTTAAATTTACACTACATTTTCTTTGCACTTGGCTGAATAGAAGTCCTGGCATCTAAACTGCGCTGGGTCTGCAGTAGGAATCGGCGAGGAGTTGCAGGCGATTAAATTAATAGAGCGAAATAGATCATGGAGACGGTTTTGTACAGACTTCGTCCAGCCTTTATGACGGTCAATAACACTATTTACCATGCATAATCCAGACTCAGGCGTGGGAAACAGCTTTGTTATTAACACTCTATCTGTCGAACTTAACAGACTGCATGGATAGGAACCAATCAAATCTCGGTAAATTAGGTGTACTGCTACGCCTTATCAGCCGGAACACGTCTTTGTTCACGTTAGGGGCATCCCCACGATGTGATGGCGTGCTTGCGTGTGGGTATTTTAACAGCTAGCTCCTAGTTGTTGAAGCAGAGATGAGGCCTAATGAGACTACTTGATGATGTCTACGTGGTTTTTGCATTCCTTCGACTTGGTGTTCCAATTCCTTTCCCGTAGCCCACTTGCAGGGTCAAACAAATCACATTAGTAATGCATAAAAATATAGAGGTAAGGATACAATAAGACGCCCAGTTCTTGTCCATCATTCAACATCCAACACATCGCAATGACTTAGATAGAGTCATATCAACTGCGGTCCACTGACGTCTACCTTGGCAACTACCCCAGTACCGTCTTCTGTAAGCAAGCTGTTAAAAACTGAAGTGACACTAACCATGACCGTGAATCATCTGGAAGAGTTCGCTGTGGAGTTGTCCACGGTACTTTTATGGCAATGTCATTTGGGCGAACACGTGATACTTCCTCCACTCCTCTACCAGCTGGCTAGGACACAGGTGCATGTGGTTGGGGTAGCACTTAGACGATAACAAGGTGACAGTGGAAGAGGCGCGAAACCTTACCCTCACGGAGCTATTTTAAGCTCTGCCCTTCATCGAACGGATCTGCTTTTAGACCACCCTTCTTATAACCACCAATAGATGCATGAGATAGTCAGCACCTTCCTCTTGTCCTCGAAATCAGTTCCCAAACAGAGCAAAACTTCGGGAAAAAGTAGAATCTTCAAGAGAAGATCAACGAAGCGAAAATAAACTATCTTCTCTATTGTACTCAAATTCAATGGCTGGCGTGGTTGGTCCGTAGGTGCTTTCCCTATAACACCGACTACAAGAGGTTAAACAAGGCGAGCACCGATAAAGACGCTTAAAGTTAGGAGCCGCGCAATGCTTGGGTTATTTGTTTAACTCTCCCTTCCCATTACGCGGACACTGAAGGCTCCGACATTGAACCTAGGCTGGGTGTCGTGGCCTTCGGGCGATGTCAGCAGGCCCCAGACCCTCTGTACGTCAAAAATACGTATTCCGCCCTTGATTATAGCTTCTTTCGACTTCAGAGGAAAACTCGAGACAGTAAAACAGCATTCAAGGAATAAATATTTAAATAAGGTCGTGCACAAGCAGCAGCATCATGGTGTGGAGCGGTATGGTTTTCTGTACTACTGAAGCTACTGGATGGCTTTTAATTGAAATGAATTCGTCATCCAACCGACAAAGGGTAAAGAAGCACTTTTGAATGTCCCGCCTTGCTGTAACTTAGACCTTATCCTCAACTACTGCCGCACAATGTAACATTCAAGAGAAATGGTTGCTTCAAATCGAGCATTTGTTGTTGCCAGTGCAAGCGAATACATGAGAATGGACCACAAAGCTTGGCATGATGACTAAAAATACTTAACTTTGGTGATGAAAAGCACTCTTAAACCACATGATGTACCCGACTGATGAAAAAGGCATGCAATTTCGGCGATAACGCCAGACACAAAAACTATACCATACGCATGAAATACTTTTTTGCATTAATTACGACAGGGTCGTGGAAACGCCTACCTTGCTGTCTTTTGCATTCTATTGAGTTAAACATCCAAAGTAGGCGATGCATTCAGTCAGGAGGAGCTTCAATTAGTTTCACTGCATGTCCCAAATCGGGGCTTATAATGTTCTCACACCCCTTGTAGCAGTGCATTCCAGTAAAATTCAAAGGGTATCGAACCTTGAGGTGATGTAAAGGAAAATCAAATTAGCCTGAGAAAATCACTGGTAAACAAGTTGATGCCACCACCGGTTTTAGATGGATGAAATCAAGGGAAGGAGGTTCCATTAGCAACAGTTTGCACATTAGGTGTAGACTATAAGCAACCAAGGTGGCTTTGACAATGCAACCTGTAGGAGGGACTTCCAAGTCGAAGTCGATCTTGTTGCCTCCGCCGTTTGATGAACGACTGAAACTCTTCAGTGCGCAAGAATTCAAATAACCTGCGAGTTGCGAACGGATAAAAGTGGGAGGAATTTGGAGGTTCCGAGGTTAAATGAAATTTGTTGGCGAAAAAACAGTCTGTTGAATAGGTCAAAGGCGGCCACATGCGACTCCCAAACGAGCCACCTGCAACATCTTGCCTGCTGCAAACACAATGTGAGTGAGGTGGTAGAACCTAACTTCATCTAATCACTAAATGCATAATATTTCCACTTCGTTTCCATAACCTATGGGACACCCCACCCGTAGTACTGAATGAATTCAACAGCATCTCAGCTTGGCCGTTGATTGAATAGTCGGACCAAGGGGCAGTTTAATAAGCATTTATTGGTAAACTCTAATGCAAATTTTTTGAAATTTACCAGTTAGAGCATACGATTGTAACTGAGACTCTGAGTGAATGCGCGCTGCGTTTGCATCATAGACTAGACGCAAAATCTCGAATCAAAACAACCTCTTCCTCCCTTTATACCACTAAATGACTTCGAAGTAGGGCATCACGTTGCACATAACCGTTAATTGCAAATGTTGTCAACGATGGAGTTCATAAGATTACCATAGAAATGAGTACTGCCAAGGATAATTAGAAACAATTCCATCAAGGGAAGTAATCGACGCCTGACACGAATTTTGAATCAGTGTCACTTCTACCTTAGTGTTAATTATAGAACGATTTTCCAAAAATTGCTAGAGTCCATGATGAGACATTAAAACTGTTTGCATAAAAAACGCACCAATTTTTCGACAATGTTCCATGAGAAGCAAACACTAACAAATGAAAATGTGGAGATATTTTAACTACTTTGCACTCGCAAATAAACTTTTAGTAATATATATTTTGTATAGTCAAGCAGCCAAATGAGCATAAAATTGAGATGACGCATTGGTTACAATAGAGGACTTAACAGCCTATTCTTAAACCAGGTAGATCCTTCAGTCCTCGCTGTCGACACTCGTTTCGGCGGTATAGCTTCTGGCCCCTTCACCTTTCGTTTTGCTCGAGTCGTAAATGCTCCCCTCTGTAAATAAATGTCTAAGTAGTTCCAACCGAAACACGTTTAAAAGGGCAACCATTTAGGTAGCTTGAGGTGATTGCCCAACTTTCACATCACAAGAGGACGGCCTCCACTGTCGATGACGGACTTTGAGGAGTGCCAGTAGAGGAGCTATCAGTCACCCCCGCTCCTGACAATCAGCACAGCCCTAAGTAGTACAAAGCTGGAGAATCGACAAAATGCATCACGAAGCTTTAGAATCGCTCCACGATTTGACCAACCCTCGTGGAGCCTCTACGGAGCAAACCGTTGCAGAATGAGTCCACAATTCACTTCCTACCTATCGCAATAGATCAAATCTAAATAGACTTCGGAAATCCCTTGCAATGGTAAAGAAACAACCCTTCCACAGTGATTCATCATTTATAAAACATTTTCACATCAAACGCGCCCATTCTCAGGGCGACAAATCAAAGTTACCAGAGGTAGGTATGGCATGGTTTATTGCCTTTGCTTTCGCCGCTGTGATTGTTGCTGAAAACACGAAACATAGACGAGGAGGTAGGGCGTCCGCGGCTGCTCTCCAATACTCGGCGGACGTTCCGATACCGCATTCACCTCCACGGCAGTGGGCGATGCGCGAGGCAGAGGCCTGCAGCGCGCGCTGTGCGTATCGAAAGGCCGATGTGAAGCGAACATATCGGCCCACACCTCCTCCTGTCTCAACCGAAAGACATTGAGGTCGTCGTAGTATAGCACCTCATCGCTCTGAGTCACTGCGGCGGTTGTGTAGTGACCTCGCTCCGCATTGTAACCAATGTGGAAGACCACAGCTTTCAGTTTGTACTCACCCTGAGCCTTGGAAAAGGTCCGCTCCTTCGAAACAATGGCTATGGCAGACAAAAACACCTAAACCATCTCATCTTTCCGCTACTCAATGACTTGGGTTGTTTCACTCACAGTCAACGATTTGGAGACGACGATGGATGGGGATCTGTTTAAGCACCTTTTGAATGCCTCCCTTGTTGGAGTCGTAAAAGAAGCGTTTGAGTTGAACTAGGAGGATGGGGGGAAGGCGGTCAATGAAGACACGACGGTTCATAACCACGCAGAGGCCGGTTTCAGAGTCCTTGAAGTCGGAGAGAACCTCACCTCTGGAGAGGAATTGGAAGCCATCTTCGAGGCATCCCACCTTTAAAAAGGAGAATAGTTTACTTGACATGTAAATATTTCTTTCACATAAGAGTCCCTCCAAGCTAATTGAAACAAAGGGAGAAGAATAAAGGCGCCAATGTAAATCGAAGGAGTAGCAAAGAATAGTGACACGAATTCACGAGACTTAAAAAATAAAGGTTCACGGAAGGTAAGCACGGGATCTTCCTCAACTATCAAATAAAAGAAAAAAATTCCAGTACTACTTGAACAAACCCATCTATCCAGAACGATCCGCCCAATGGAGGCAGCGCAGAGATGTGCCAACGTCAACTATGCTACTGGCTTAATAATGGGTTACAAAGTCTGCAGGAGTAACACTAGACCATTGAAGGACATAAATGCTGCTAGCACGAACACAAATTCAGCTACTCATGCCTGAGGATCTTGGAGTTCGATTGGGAGAACAAAGAACCTCTCCTTCATATCAATCGCCAACTTATTTGGCAGGCGAGAGTTCTTCTGGTAGGAAGAGCGCGAGACTAGCGTCCCACCGAAAAGGAGAGAAATGGGAGTCACCTCCCCATTGTCCACTTGAGCCTTAAAAATAACTGACGCATTATAGGACATGGAATAAGCAAAAATGGGTAACAAAAGCACTACCTACATGACGCGCTTCCCTGATTTTCTTGCCCTTGGTTGTAACTGTGGTCCAGCCGTCACCGTCACCACCGTCAGCATTATCATCGGTGAAAGTCTCGTAATCCAGCTGCTTGAATTTGCGCAGAAGCATGGCCATCTCTTCGTGCACTTGTGTGATGAGACGTGACATGCAGTCCTGACAAGAAACAAGAAGCATCAGCAATTAGAACCACAACACCGTTTTTGAACCCAGAGACACCTGTGCAATGGTAGCTTATTTAACCGTGGGCAGTACACGTGCTGACAAAGCAGTACTCTGAGCTTAAAACATTACTACCAGGTTCCCTAGGAAAAATAACCACTTTAGCCAAACAGATGTCTTACTGGTCCACTGAGACCAAGTACCATTCGGTCCCGTACGACATACCACGCATCCCAAAAACAACAAATAAACACTCACAAACCGACATTAATATAATGCATGCCACACATCTTATGTTATGGTGCTTGTTACTGAGTTTGCAGTCAATCCCCTTCCCCAGCAGTTGTTTGGCACATAATCCTCATGTATCACTTGCCAACTACAAACCCTTTCATACACATTGGCCCACATCGTTGGCGTGATTCCAAACATCGCCCTCCTCAATCAGTGGAAGTGAAATTACTCATGTTTTCAGGGTCCGTTAAGGAACTACTACCCAAATCACCTAGCGCAACTGGTTCACGAGCGACCTTTTTGCCAAGCAAGCAAATTATGCGTCCTCCTTCATCTCGGGATTCATCATGCATGTTCACACTTTACAGGTGTAAAAACTACACATCCTTAACTGCTGTTTTACAGTTCCACCTGTTCAGTCAGAATAAAAAATGTTTGTCTTTAACGATGACCACTCAAATGGCCAATTTAGTAGGTGCTCAACAGCTGAGAAAGTAATTATCTTTGAACCAAGAACACCCTGCATCTACCTTGTTTCAAAATCAAACATTTTAAATCAAAATCAAATGCTTAAACAAGGCAGTTCAATGTCCATTTCAAATGGTAACGTGCAAGGAGGTTGAGAAAATGAAACTCTAGGCTAAAAAGACATCCCGATGGAGGCCTTAGGTAAAACTGAACCACAATAGTCTTGACGCTTTATCGGCTAGTAGCAGATAATTACCGCAGTTCTTATGAATGAATATCTTGCTAAATTTGTCTGACGATTCAGAAAGCAGAAACAGTGTTTGTCTTCAGGCTTAAAACATCAAACCTTTTGCCGATTTAAACTCCACCAATCTGTCAATGTAGATGATAGAACCAGTCATGGATTAAACATACTCCAAGCTCAAAAAGGGATTGCAAAGTCACGTCTATGTTTATCAAGCGTTATGAACCATGTGAATACTTTAGCCTAATAATAAGCTCCTGAGAAGCACAGACTGGCATAATCATTCCAATGTGATCTTAACTCACAGCTGCATCCTGTTGACACCCAACCTCAAAATTGAGCACAGTGAAGAATTTTGGATCAAGACTGAGTGCTTTCCCGGTGGGAAGGTACCCATAATCATTCGGCAAGACCGGCTCACCAGCTCGAACTTCATTAGGTTTGTAGGGAGTTCGTTCGTCCAGGTGCAAGAGACTGAAGCGAGAAAACTAGGTCTGTAGTTATACGACCGGGTGGCATAAAGAAACCGACAAGGACACCACTCACAGCAAACGAAGTAGGCGTACTGTCTCAGCCTGGGACTCTAGCCACACATCTCGCAGACTACCCACCTCTGCGAAGAAGGAATGAAGAGCCACAGAGACATGATGTAGGATGGCCACGAAAGGGGGAAGACCGAAGAGGGTTTGAAGACAGGTTAAGAGGTAGCACATGTTTCGTGTATTTACAAGACCCTTAGGATGACATCGGTAGGCAGGACATGGCGGCCATGATGGACAAACGCTGCCAAGCGTGCGAGAATCAGAAAAGCTTGAGTTCAACTGATCAGCACGAATTTCATCAATTTTTCGGAAAATAACAAATTCGACATCACCAGGAGAAACCGTTTTCTCTGCTGCAATTTCTTCTACGACCCTGCCTCTTGGTTTGTCAGGGGCTTCACCTACAAAATGAAAAAGCCATCGTCAGGGTACGGTTGACGCAATTTCTTCGTGAAACCAGAATCGATAAGAAACAAGCAAGCAAAGGACCTTTTAAGGAAATTCTATCGGACTGATTTTCTTCTTTCTTACGCCGTTGCCTTCCCATTTCGAAGTCATTAGAAATGGGTGAACAAATCCAATACAAGGGAGAGGACGGACATTCTTGAAAACACCGCTAGTACTTGCGAATCAGTGAACAAACCAGGTGTAAGATTACTCTATTACTAATTACGAATGTCACTAGACCCAAAAATAATAAACTTTTTAACACTTGTACTACGATTCTGCTGCTAAATTGCTTTTTGCTAAAAGCCTATTATAATTTGCAGCTTATTACCTGACTTACTCACGTTACAATAGATTTTCAGTTTCATCACTTTTTTAGTAAAATAAAAGTATTCGTGCGTCTCTTTTACAATTTAGTCCATTTTTGGCACAATGAAAAAAATAGGGAAAAGTTTGTTTAGTTAAGCAAAAGTTCGGTTTTGGGCTACGCGCGTGTCTGACTTCAAGGTTGTTCTGTGTCAGAGTTCTTGCTTTGGAGTATTTGAGCGCGATGAGTGGTTCGAAGAACGTGGAATCCCTTGCGGAGCTTCGTAAGGCAAAAAGATCATTATCATTGTTTTAGTGGGCAAGTCTACGATAGCATGTGTGGAAAAGGGGGAGGAGGGTTTGCTATTCAATCTTGACGGTTCGGAGTATTATTCGGTAAGAAGTATTTTGAGTCGCAAGTGGATATTTTATGTGCATTTCATTTGCTTGTTAGGGCTTTTATTGAGTGTTTTTTATCTCTTTAAATCGCGTGTACTTGGCATCTTTGAGCCTTTCTCCGTTTCACTATGTGCTGACATTTTTTCCCGTTTCTCTATGAAATTCAGAATTCTCCAGAGATGTTTTTCCGCGACGGAAAACGGCGCATTGATTTTGTTCTCGTCTACACAGCTGACGAAAGCGATATCATTGCTACGAGTAAACGCTACGCCTTTCTCAGTGCATTAGCTGAACAAATGATTGAAATTGAGGTCATTTTATGACTTTTTTGCATTTCTGCAACCTGTTCCCATTTTTATGTGATTATTTTTTACCGTTGGCGTTTGTGCTCTTTTGTTTTTCAGCAACTTGAATTTGTTCTACGATAGGTCATGGAATACTATTTGATGATTTTCCACCTAGTTTTTTTATTAAATGCCCCAATTCCGCTTGCAGGTGGAAAATTGCCAAGGCGAAATTTTGGCTAAAACGGGTCCTCAAAGGGCCGGTTTTAAAGATGAGGCAGGCTTTCTTATGAGTCCCAAGGGACAACCTCTGAGCGATGCCTTTACCGTTCGTGGCTACACGCAGGCTGGTGATCAGGAGGATCGAAATCCCCTAGAGACCGCCATCATGGCACACAGCGACCTGATCTTTGTAAAACTTCACGCCTCTTGGTCTACAATGATTCGAGTCGCTGAGGTTCTGCAATTCAGAAAACCCCTGAAACAGGTGCGTTTACGATGTCTGAGCATACCCTATAAGCAATGGACGCCATTTTCTAATCCACCTACTTGTAAATCGGTTTGGTTTCTTCAATCAAATGTCTAGATGATCCTTTGCCGGCGATGATCCTTTTTCAAATGCTCATTATTACTACTGTTGGCGCCGTTTTTATTATGCATACAAAGGAACTTCTTTGTTTTAAACGCTCTTCCTCTAGTTGTGTACCCTTGACTCCTTGTTCTGGCTGCTCTAGTATTAATGTTTTACTTCTAAATGCTGGAGTGATGTTTTCATTTTGGCATTGGCTTTTTTGTTTTCGTGCATGTTTTTTATTAATTTCCAGGTTTAACATGCATATTTGGGTGCCGTTTTCATATCCTCCTGAAATTCTAACAAACGTCAAACGTCTCAAATTTTTATAATTGATGGATGGATTTTGACTGAAACACGCAGATGTCTTTCTTAGGGTGGTCCCAGTCCCATTGCTTACAAACTCCATGCATAAGCGATAAGCTAAAATCACGAAGTCCTTTTTTTCGGCTGAAAGGTCTAGGTCGAAAGTAAGCATACTTGTAATATGTCACTAGGGTGAGGGATAGGTATCCGGAAACTGAAGGATCTGCATGATCACGTGTGCCATTTTCGGTCGAGGCTGAACAAGATTGGTGGCGCCGTGGTTGTTTATTTCTCTCCAAGCACGTGTTAAAGTTTGTGCACGCGTGAATAATTGGCTTCACCACTTCGTCCAAACCCCTTATCCGATCCGTTACATTTGGTTCACATTTAAAGGGAGAAAAGAGTCAATGCGAACAGACAAACGAATGTGTCAGGTTTGCAGATAGTAATTAGGCCTACCCTGGAATATTTTTGCTGAAAGATGCTACATCGATTGTTGTTAGGGTGTTCACCGAACAGAGCCACTATATCCGGATTAGTTGGAGTTGCTCGTTTCATGATTTATGCTAGTTGCCGTTTGGTAGTTGCTTAATTGTGATCGAGTACGGCTGTATGCATGATCAGCACCTTTGCTACTCCACTGTAGGGTAAGGTCGAGCGCGATTTTAAGGTGGTGTGTTGATTGCAAAACAAATCACACTTTCCCTCGCGATCACTATTCCTGCTGCATTTCCTCTATCCTGCTTTTTTCTTCGTTGCTAGAAATTTCATGCACTCTTCCATCTTTGTTCATTTCTCGTGTATGTTTCGCAACCAGAGCTCTTGAAATTGACCATTTTACGATTTCTGTCAGGCGTTTATCAAGTCTGAGATTAATATGCATATGGATATAATAGCTTCCTGCACTACTGTCTGCCTATCACTTGCTGTTGCCTTACAATGAATTTCTAAGTAAATGGCACATCCATTCAAATGGAGTTTTCCTTATCACTATTGCCATGTCCTGCCGAGAAGACAAGAGCGCCTAGAGAGAACTATGCAGGGTTAAGGAGCTAGACGGATACACAACGTCTCCGCTATTAGGCTCTACATATACCTTTAAAATCTACCAAATGTGCTTTTTTTTGGCTGGAATTTGTTCACCTGGGTTTTAACGACCTTAGCAGCGGATTTCGTGTATTCTTTGGTACTATGGTCGCATTAATCACACGATTTTGTTTTATATGATGGAGGTAACATAAAACTCAGTTCTTCTAGGTGTTGGTGACACTTTTTATTTCATGGCTTTAAGTATGCCAGTCGGCTTTTGATGTATCTGCACACCAGCCCACAGCCTGTTGCAGTCTCCTACCCTCACTACTTGAAAATCGAATGCTTTGTGTCTTGCACAAACTGGGGGCGCGTCAAATTTGCTCTACCAGTATCCAAAAACACGGTCGACTTCTTTTAAAGAGCTGCATTGAGGGTTTTTGGTTTGAGGTCTAACTACCGCCTCGGGATCCTTTGATCAAACCGCGTGTTTCATTTTGTTTCAGCCAGAAATTCTGCCTTTGAAAATGCAAATTACTCGTTTGTTTCTACCTGAAATTGAGTATCCATAGGCAAGTTGTTACATATTAGAAATTGGAGGCAACCGAGCGGGTTCGGGCGACTCTATTATAAGAGTTAAGTAAATTAGTAACTCTTCTTAGAATGATCCATTCGCCTATCAGCCTTTCTCTAGAAGAAGGCTTGCTGCGAATTTCGCCTTTGTCTCTAGCTCTGGCTGCTTCTGGTTCCTGTCTTACGTTTATTTTTAAACTGCCTATTTTATAGCACGTGTGATCGTTTAAAGCTAAATGCTAAGTAGGGGAAAAAGTGGTAATTTGTTTTGTTGGAGCTTGCAGAAGTGCCTAGGTAAAGCGGACTATGAGAATGTGGATGAAGAATTGTTTTTACAATTTCATTAAAACCAGTTTGCGACTCTCCTCCGGGATAGGGTTTGTGAGGTGTGAGATCTTGCTTAACTATGAGGTCTTCTTCCTATTGACTGATTAACTGACCGGCCCTAATTGTTCCTCAAGGGAAGGCCCCTCTTCCACACCTTCCATTCGTGTCACATTGGGTCAGTAGACCCAAATTCCAATCATTTGGTCTTCAATAGATGAACGAATGGTTCCTCTGTGCTCTAATGCCTACATGCACCCACATATGCATACCCACACACATTCACACACATTGAAGGCATACTTCTGCGGGAATGATTTGGGGTGCGCTCACAAAATGTGAGGTGGATGGTGTGGATAGTAGATGACTCGGACTAACGGCATTAGGTGCCTCCTTTTTTCGCAATAAAGTGAGCAGCGCACAATAGTGATATCTCATCACAAGTCAACCCCCGGTTATTGAGGGCTGGACGTGCATGGTCAGTAGTCATGTTTGTTCATGAAAGGAATGCAGATCGAAATAGTAGCCTTTGAAGCCTGTTGTCTGACTTCTGCTAAGACGTGGCGTGTGAGTGGCCGGATTCGGTCGCTTGTTCGTTTTCATCACGACCTTTTCTTCTCAAGCGACAAACTGACTCTTCACCAGCACCACCATCGGCTTTGGACATTGTTGGAGGTCGCGCTTTACATCTCAGTTCTGATTTAGTCTTTTGTTTCAACGGCGGATCATAGCCCCAATTTTCTTATTGACCATTTGTCATGGTCAAAAGTAGAGGGTCTTTCTGATGCACTGCCCCCACCTCTAGTGTCCAACACATGTTGACTACTTCTGCTCCACACATTCAACTACCGTACTCGTCCCATACTTTTGAGGACACATTTGGAGGGAATGGATAAATGGGTAAGGTAGGTGGGTTAGAATCAAGAGAGATCAGATTCAGTCGACATTGGATAAAATGAGGGTGGGTTGGGAACAAGAGGAAGGTGGTAAAGCCCAACGGGAAAAATCGTGCTGACGGACTAACACATTTCACTCCGTGCTTTGTGATACACGTTAGCAGTCTCATTTTACAAGACCTCACCAGTTGCAAGCCTTTGCACTGAGCTGCTAAAAACGTTACCGACTATTATGCCTACGTGATGGTAACGTTCTTGACGTGAGTGTGCAACAATGTTGACATTTGATGCATAAATCCAGTAAATTGTGATTTTAAATGACTTTGCTTTCATCGAAACTGACAAGTTGTCTTTTACTTAATTTCAGTGCCTTGACGAACCTATTATGTACCTAAAATTTTGCTTTTTTAACCCCTTTCTTTCATCACCGTTCTACTACTCTCCAGTTGGTAAGTTTAATTATTCCTCCCTTGGAATTTTGAAAAGGACTGTTAGGGTATGGGGACTTTAAAGAATTTTGCCTTTGGATTCTCTCTGTGTTTTATACTAGTCGTCAATTTGAAGGCCTATTTTTTTGAATCGGTGTAAAGGATTTCGCGTAACACCTTGGCAGGTGCAGCTACACATTGACAAGTGTGCATTTCTTATCCCCCTTGATTTGTCATCGCATTGACTGCGTCAGTCGGCACAATACTTGCAGTTTTGCGAAAGACGCTCAAGCACTCTTGAAGTGGATCATGTTGTGATTGTCTTTGGGATGTTTAATCATTTTCGGCTTTCTGAAGTCCTTTAAGTTTGACAGTGGTTGTAATTGATTAGTTTCTGACAGGTCTGCGAATGAGTTTACACAAAGTTACAGGTAGTTTAGATTTTACCTAGATCTTTGTATACCGTTTGTTTACCAGTAAACATGTCAGCTTAAGCAAATTTAAGTCCCATGCCACCTCGAGGAGGTTTTTTTATTTGTGATGCTTTACTTTCCGTGATATTGTCCGCTTTTAATGCTCTGTTTGGCGTACAAGGTGTGCGTCTCTGGCTGTGGCGATGATGATGGTTTAGAGAGCTCCTCTGTTGCATGCCTTTTTAGGCTTCCTTGGTGACCTTATCACCGATTTTGCTTTTTCTATAGGCAAAATTGGAACGTCTAGAGATGAGGGAGACGGGAAAATGTTGCAAGTGTTTTGAACTCGATCCCAAGTCTATCTTCAAACTGCCGTCACCTTATCGAGCTCCCTTCTCTCGGACCCGGATGAATCTGTAGGTTTTGACTCATACCTACTTTTTTTTTTAGGGTGGCAGAGTCATTGTGTGTGCGTAGAGCCAGTATGTTGTGTATGAACGATCAATGCTTAAAGATGAACTTTAGGGTCTAAAATTTCATTTAACAACAATATATGAATGTAGAAGGCGCTGCTCACGGATTTCTCTCATTATATTCGTAGCAACCTTGAATGGTAGGTGTCAGCGGGACTGGTATCGGGGGAATGAAAAGTATAAGATCTCCCCAGAGCAATTCTTAGTCTAGGGTCCAAAAACTGTCCCCGATTCCTGAGTTTAGAAATCCGCACCGCTCCTGAGATTTCACGACAAGACAGGTCCTCATCACTTGTGATCCTGCCAAAGGAGAAGGAATGTCATGAGCTCTTTCTTAGGCGGAAGTATTAAAACTTGCTAAACTATTACGCTAGGTGTTTAAGGTGGTGGAAGCGAAATAGCTCCTCCTTCTAGCCATATCAAATCTAAAGTAAAATTCATTGCCGTTCGTGATAGTTCTATTTAAAAAAAAACTATTTGGAATCAAATATTCTCCCACTTTGCATGACAATCCTTTCCATTATTACTGCTGAAGAAGGAAGGAGTGTTTGCTTGAGATCATAATATCTGCTTTATTATTATGGCATAGTCTGATGTAACAAAAACAAAGTCTCTTGTTGACAGCTGCATTCGCTTTAAGTACCATTTGAGACTATTCATCTCACAATACTGCGCCATAGGCAAGTAGACACTCACCGTGAAAGGGCTAGTCATAATCGTATTGCGTCGAAGAGAGAAAGAGGGAGTCCCATTACATCAGCCTGTGAAATAAGCACTACCCACTCCAAATCAAAACTGATCCATTTTCAGCGCGTTGACATCTTTTGACTACCTCGAGGTGATTCATTTTGTTTAGCTGTCTCAAGGTCTGATGAAACCTATGAATTTTGACGTCTTTTTTCGAAAGGATTCACCATTTGTCATTATAACGATGCTGCAATCAAGTAATAGGAATTTCAAATCTCCCTAGTAATTACAGACCAATCATTGGTGTGCATTTATCTCGCGGAGAATTTATAGACGAAAGCTCTTAGTGGAATTCCCTCGTATGATGGGAAGTTCACCATTAACTTGAATCTCTCCTCCATGGGGAATTACTGCACTATTTCCAGTGTTGTCTGTCTGCCTCCATTTCTCTCTGGGGTTGTTTATCGGCAACGAAACCATGGCTTCAAGGGCTATACATTTGATCTGCCTTGTAGGCAGCATATTTGCTAATGCTAGTCACGTATTTTTTGTCTTCGTCCACCGCTCGAGGGTCTGCCTCGAAGGTCGCAATGTGGTGGAAGTTCCATTCCTTTGACTTGGACATAATTCTCTACGACGATTTATAGCTAGCGAGAACCCTTAGAGTGAAGTTGCTTTGCAAAGCATTGAGAGAAATGCATTAATCCATCAGTACGATCCTCGCTATCCTACTGTCTACTGCTTTCGTCTTTTTCCCAATCCATCCTCGCTCTACCCAATGCTGACTGAATCTTATCTCTCGTGACTCGAACTCGTCTATCTTACCCATTTAAGCTCGAATTTAGATGTGATGAAACTTCTTTCCAAATGCGTCCTCAAACATGTGGAGCGAGTATGGTGGTTTAACGTGTGGAGCAGAAATGGTGCACGTTAGACATTGGTGGTGAGGCATCTAGAGGTAGAAATGGTGCGTCAGGAAGACCTACTACCCTTGGCAGTGATGAGTTTCCAAGTACCAATTATAGGAGTCGAGTTAGGAGTCACCAGTAAGACAATCGATCAAATCGACATTGAGGTGTCAAGCACAACCTTCAGCAATACTCTAAGAGAGTGATGAGGATGGCGCAGTGATTTGTCGCTCGCGAAGGCAAAGTCGTGGTGGAAGTGAGCAGGCGACTTAATCCGGCTACCCATTCACCACGTGTTGGCAGAAGCCAGACGACAGGCTTCAAAGGCTACTATTTCGGTCTTCTTTCCTTTCATGTGCAAACATGACTACTGGCCTTACAGACCGGAGGCCGAATTGTGATCACTTTTGTCCGCTTATCACTCAGTTGTGAAGGAAAGAGGCACCTAATGCGGTAAGTCCAAAGTTATCGACAACCCACATCACCCACCTCACACCTTGTGAGCGTACCTCACATCATTCCCACAGAAGCATGCTTTCAATGTGTGTGTGTGAGTATATAAATGTGGGTGTATGCTGGTAGCAGAGCACAGAGGAATCATTTCTTCATCTACTGAGGGCCAAACAATTGGGGTTGAAGTTCATTGGCTCAAAACGATACAAGGGGAAAGTGTGGAAGAGGAACTTCTCATCGAAAGCAATTAAACCAGACTTTAAAGGTCTCATGCCTTAAGTCTCATCCCGGAAAACCTACCCTAGAGGTGATTCGCAGCTTGAATGTAATTAAAAGGAAAGAAGATGAAGCTTCCTTCGTATTCATGTGGAGCTCCTGCAAGCTCCGGGAGATCGCAACCTTTTCTCGTAATTAGCATTAAACTACCACACGGGCAGTACAATGGACACTTGGGCCAAATTTCCTAGCTTGATATGGTAGGCAAATGTATTGTTCCGCTAATGTCTGGCCGTGAGGGGAATGGTCTCAAAAATAGGTAAAATTTCCTGCTGATGTCCAGGCGCTTCTTCCAACATTTGCGCCGCTTGACACTAAAATCATATTGCTTGCGTGGCTTGGGTGTAGAAAATCCAGCATGTCGCTTTGTTGAAGCATATAACACTCCCACTCCCTAACATTTGGCATTGCATGAATGTGCTCTTCTTGCTCTCTTTCTCAGATTTGACATTCCGGAGGACTATGATACTTTCTTCACCCCTACTGAACGCAGTCTAGTAGTAGACTACGTGCTGAAGCGGACAGGCACGTGTGCTTGCTCCGACCCTGGAGCCTCCTCACCCGACGAAGGTTGCGATTCGCCTCATTACTTGACAGAGGAGGACGTAGAGTATGAGCGAAAGACTCGCGCGAGGCCTTGCGACGTCATATTGGCGAAATATGACAAGGTTGACCTGGGCATTGATCATCTCATTAGTGAAAATATCTTCGTTGCCGCTTTTCCGTTGCACGAAGTGAGTAGTTGACGTACTGATTTGAACTGTTAAGTGATATGCATCGTTTCCCCTACTTCATTTTTTTATCCCTTGTTCCTCTAGCCGTCTAAAGAGTTGCTGGACCTACTGAAGAAGAAGGAATGTGAAATTCCAGGTTCGAGCAGACCAAAGGTAGGTGATTTGTATACGGGACTTTATCCGAACAGGCTGGGTTACTTCGAACATACAGAAGGCTATAGGGTATGTTTTCTTGTTAGTGGTAAACTGGTTCACTGCCAGCATATTAATCAGTTTTCTTACCACCACAACCCACCCAAATGATTTGTTTGCGACATGATTTGGTGCAATCTGTTTTCGTATTCTCATGAAGGCCATATGTTGCATGTATGACAGCAGCAAATGTGTTATCGAGGTGTTGTTTAGTTCCCTCCAGTGGAGATTTCATCCCTTCTCAACAACACTTTAGCATTTATTAGATGTTTTTCATGGTCTTTGAAACGCGATTTAATATTGAAGATTGTTGGTCCCCGTTAAAACGCATCTTTAGTGGGCTCAATCAAGCACGGGTCGTCGTTTCTTCTGTCAAGTGAATGATACCTGAAGGATGGGTCAAGACAGTCAATGTCTGTTATCTATCGTCCTTTCGTGTTTTTTTTTGGTACTAGACGATATAAACTTTTATAGCTCAAATCCCTCTCATGGAATCTACCCCCACAATGGTTCAACTCGTCTCAGCGTATCGTAGGCGCATTATTCGTTCCCTCATTTAAATGAGAACTATGGAAACCGTCTTTACTGCCTGTTATGGTTTTCTACGATGAGGTTTTTTGAACAAGTTTAAAGGTGGAGGTTGTTTTTGGGTTAAGCTTTCTTAAAAGTTCGTGTGGATGTCTTCCATATCTTCACCTCTTTCACCCCTCCAGACTGAGGAATCGGAAGTCAACATGCGAACCCTTCTAAACGATCAATGGGGTACCTTGAAGAGGATGGTTAAGTATCAACCACTGGACTACATTCGGTATGTTCTCCATGCTGCTTTTCTCTTTTCAATCCAATCTTGAGCCGGAAACATTTTATCAATTTTTTCGCTCAGTCAAAACTGCTGGTCGAATTATAAGTAGGGCGTGGAACCCGAAACCCTCTTTATTCAGCAGGTTTTTCACTAAACGTCCGTTAGCTGCAAAAGTTGTGTTTCCTAGTTACTGTTTCGTTGACAATAAAATAACTTCGTTAATGGACTAGCCCAGTCGCGCTAATTTCGAACACCTCTTTAGATTCTAACGCTGGTATCTAGCTTCTAAGAGCTTGATTTAAGAGTACATTAAGCAACTATTTTCGTTGGTTCTTTCCGTGTTCCACCTCTATGCCCAAATGTAGAGACAATTTGACCTGAATTTTCACTGCTACCTGTTTTTGTAAATGAGGGACTAGCCATTGGCATGTGGATAAATCATGTTTACCACATCGGTTGTCATAGCAATACGCTAGTTCCCGTATGCATCTCGTTTTGTTTCTCACCCACTTGCACTTTGGAGTTATGATACTCATTGTCAGTGTGTCATTCAAAGGGTACTCAAAACGTGTGTTGTCTTGCTGCCATAAAACCTTACAGACTTGAAACAGTGGTGTACGACTCATATCAACCATCAATCGCTGTTGCCTTTCCTAGACTCTACTTTGGTGAATCTATTGCCTTCTACTTTGCATGGCTGGGTCTATACACCTACTGGCTCGTTCCCGTGGGCATTTTTGGCCTCCTTGTCTTCTGCCTTTCCGCCATTGACATCTCCGACGACCAAATTGTGTATGCAACCAGTTTTAGCGCTAATAACCTGCTATTGGAAGTAAAGTACACATTTGAGGCCTATTTTTACATAGGGAAGACGTTTGCGTTCGCGGGTCCGAGTTTGTGATGTGTCCTACGTGCAACCAACTTCGTTGCAAATTATGGTTATTGAATGCCTCCTGTTTTGCCACGAAGATGACACATCTAGTGGACAATATTGGCACAGTTCTGTATGCTATTTTCATGGCTATTTGGGGTGAGTTGTCTGTTTGACTGCTTTAACTGATCTCTCCGAGCAACAGCTCGAACTGTGTTGGTTTACGGTAGCGACGCTCTTTATGGAGAACTGGAAGCGATACCAGAATGTTTTGGGGCATCGATGGAATGTTCAATATCTTGAACCTGTGGATGAGCCTCCTCGACCGGAATTTCTCGCCTTACTGAAAAAACGAGGCTACAAACCGACTGTTAATTTAATCACCGGAGTACGTCCAACATCATATCCATTTCGGATCTTACATTCTTGCCTTACATACGGGCAACATTTGTTTTAGCGTGAAGAGCCTAGTATCCCCTTCTGGAGTCGTAAATTACCCTGTACGGTGCTTTCTTTCAGCTCCGTTATCTTGGGGGTATGTTGACTGGAACGAGTTTTGTATACCTTACCTACTCATTTGATTGCGGCAACCACCTTTCCCTTCAGATGGTCCTCTGTTTGGCTGCTCTTGCTGGTGTCATCTTCTATCGTCTCATTGTCAATACTCTTCTGCTGCAGCACGAAAATGCATTCATAAGCTCGATAGCAGGGATGATTACCACGGTGACTAGTTCCTGCATTAACTTGGTCTGCATCTTCATTCTGAAATTGGTAAGCTTCGCAATCTGTAGTTAAAATCTGAAGTGTTTGATTGGTCGGTTTATTGTTTTTTTTTTTGCATTGGTGATTTTCTAGGTTTACGACAAAATCGCAGTCATATTAACAGATATGGAGAATCACAGGACTCAATCACAGTACGATGACAGCTTGACTCTGAAACTCTACCTTCTGCAGTTTGTCAACTTTTACTCCTCAATTTTCTACATCGCCTTCATTCAGGGGACTACTGCTGGTCTACCCGGTGACAAGAGCATTCCAATTCGCTCATCTGGCGTGAGTTTTTCTGCCGCCTAGAGCTTTATTTTTTTCATTTCTCATTGACTCTTGGCTATCATTTGGGGATTTTAGTGTGACAATGGAAATTGTCTATTCCAACTTTTCATCCAATTGGCTATCATAATGGTTGGCAAACAACTTCTCAACTTCGTGATGGAAAATACTCTTCCGTGAGTTTTCTGGTAAATCGTGGTCTCGCACAAGATCTGCGTGGTAAAATCAGGCGATATGGTTCGTCTACCACTGCTTCACTTTCCACTGATTAAATTTTAATGCTTCCATTGAAATTGCTCCAATGGTTTGCAGATTAGAAGGCCAAGTTGCGGCTGGGATGGTCTCCGTGGTATTAGAGCCGTAGATGATTTTAAAATAACCATGCACAATTTAAAGAACTATAACGCTCCTACAATATTCAGATGGTGTGGTTCTGATATTTCTGCCCTTACCTCTCTCCTTTAAAGACCAATTAAGCGATGTCTGGCCGTCTACTTTGCGCACAGACGCTCATCAAGAGATCGGGTTGCATTGGTAGAGAAGACATCCACAGGTCAGTACGGCTCGATAGAGTCAGGCGCTCCCGAAAAGACACCACTGACGACCGCCAATGGACGACCGATTTTGTACAACTGCCGCATCAACTTCACTCTCCTCGACGGAGGTTCACGACCTCTCTTTGAGGAGTATCTTGAAATGCGTATGTCTATCTAATTCTGTCATACTGATGGCCATCGGCACCAGCACTGTTGGTGGCAGCACTTACATTAGTAACATTACAATTGTGGCCGTCACTGTTATCATTAGCATGATTCATGTGGTCGGCTAGGAGTTTATCAGCACGTCCTCTAGTGCTGTATATCATGCGGGGCTGGAGCTTTTGAGTCCACTAATGAATTAAATTAACGAGTTTTCGACATATTCCTTTCACCTTCTAACCAGTAGGTGAAAAGCTTCGATGCAGAAACTTGCCGTTGCAAATTACCCATTTTAGAACCGCTTGCTCCAATTTTGTCGTCGGTGCTGGAATACTGGCTTTTACATAATTTCCCTGTTTCTATGCTGGTCTTGACTTCAAGGTGAAATGCTGCATCCAATTCCCGTCACATGCAATAGTGCAACCTAGAAAGGCCTTGCTAAAACATTTACTCCTCTACACTTGTGTGTATCCAGTGTACAGAGACCTTTCGAAATTGCACACCTCACTCATGGGTGATGGTGTGTTCGATCACTTCGTAGGGGTATTCGCTCCTTCTGCTTCTATTTCGATTATCCATTATCGGACGTTTCTCGCACTGAATGGAATGTTCTATGGAAAAGATCGTCTAGGCTGTGGACTGGAAATGAGCCCACCTGGGCAGAATTGTCACTGATGTACAGACGTCTTTAAAAGGTTTGCGGCAAGTAAATTTCGTATCGCTGAGTAGCTAGGCGTCTGAGCGTCGTACCGCCCTACAGAACCATGCTTAAAACCCTTTGTAGAGAGGGATATGCTTCATTCATCACTCTCTGCTGCCTTCCATGCACACAACCGCTTGCTTCTGCCGCTTTGTCAAATGGTTTCTGAGGTATGACATGTGCTTTGGGCATTGGGAAAAGGGAAGCTTGGTAGCTCCGCGGTGAGAAATCTTCTTGAGAAGAAGACATTTCATAGTCCTGAAGCGAATTGGACGTCGTTATCATGTGCAATTTTCTTGGCTTTCATAGACACGATCTCTCGTGGCATATTTGCCACATCAAATCCGAAATATTTAATGAATACGGTATATAAGCGTCTAAATTTGACCCTTGTTCAGTTGGTGAGGAGTAATTCACACTTGAAGAATGTATGATGCATTTTGGAATGGCTGTCTGTTGGAATCACTTCCTAGAAAAACAAACCCATTGTATTGCTGTTCACTTCTTCCAGTGATCCAATACGGTTTCATCACAATGTTCGTTCCTGCTTTTCCCATTGCCCCATTATTTGCTCTCCTCAACAACATGTTTGAGTTGCGCACCGACGCGAAGAAGTTTTTGCGTCTTCTCCGTCGGCCGGTTGTAAAGCGAGAAAGTGGAATTGGCATCTGGTTCGGCATCCTCACCGCCATCTCCGCTCTGGCTATTCGAACGAATGTAATGCAGTTTTTGTTGTCGTGACACGCCTTGCTGACCATTTATCGGAAGATAACAAGGTTCTGTGTGTATGTAAATTTCAGGCCTGTTTGATCGCCTTCACCTCGGAGTACCTTACACGGATGACCTACATATTCTACTACTCACCTAACAGGAGTTTGGAAGGCTACCTCAACTTCACTCTCTCCTACATGAATGTCTCGCGGTTCGAGTTGACACCTAAGGATGAAATGCTGTTGAATAATTCAACCTACTGTCGGTGAGTGTGGCTCTTAAGGCAATCATCTTATGGCATTCTTTGGTCGAAATAATAACTTTATAGCATCCGAATTTATCTCTGAAGACATTATAACGCGCTTGAGTCTGGAACTCCTTCGCAATGGATAACTTCAGTTTGTAACTTTCGGCGTCTAATTTAAATGGGTGCGCCTTCTTGAAAACTCTTAGGTGAGAAATGATCTTGGACCAATTAGATCCTATCACTCCTTTTGCCTTCTGATCAAGAGGCGAACGGCTGCTATGTGACGAACCGTCATCCTTACCGCTTGGTAAATGCCCTAGCATAGGTATTCTAAGACAAGGCTTTTCTTTTCTCCAGTTATCGCGACTTTCGTGAACCCCCAACTGCTCCTGACCCTTACACTTACACTCCGGTGTATTGGCACGTCTTGGCTGTGAAATTTGCATTCGTATTTATATTTGAGGTAAGATATTGTAGTTATATTGTTCGCTCTCATTTTCTCCATTCCTGTGCACGTATTCTATGGCCTTCTAGAACGTTGCTCTGGCATTGACAGCTCTCATCGCCCGGTGCATTCCTGACATGCCACAAAATCTTGTCATTATTTCACGTCACGAGTCGCGTGTTGTTAACGATCTTGTCCTCCAAACCGAGGCAAACGAGGATAAAGATGAGAAGTCGTTTGAACCACCAACTCAACAACCGGCTATTGGTTTTAGTGGCATAGAAAGTGTCAAGGTGAGCTCTTCATTCCTCCCTCAGAAACTATTCAAAATACGAGCCCAAGAAGGGATCAAAGCAGTTGCATTGAAGGCGAAGGGTTGTATTCAATTCTATACCATTCCGCCTACCCTACATGTACGTTGACAGGAGCCACGGAATCGTGAAAACTGCGTGTTCTTTGGCTGTAAGTTTGTTGGTGGTGCATACGGATGACGATTAGGGGAGGAAAACGAAAATGAGGCGCACTGTGCAGAGGTACTACCATGCACTATTTATTTCCTTTCATCAGTCCTTGCACCGATATTACCATTTCTCCTTCTCTTCTTTCCCCTATCCCTTTGTCACGGCTCTTGAATAATCGCTTTTCAGGGCAGAATCGGCAACTGTCAAGGCTTCTTTATGGAATACTTAGCTTTGTCTACAAATACATAGCATCCTGCTATCTCTAACACTAGTGTGGATTCCATTCTGTGTACACCGCTTTCCTTGATGGATCTTTGTTGTGCTTCCACTATCGCTGTCCTCCTCCCCTTTGGTTCCCTATTAATCGCGCAACGAGCTTCGATTTGACAAGCTACCTCAGTTATTTTTTCTCTTAAATGAAACCACATTTCTCTTTTGCAAGACTCAACAAGTGGGCTTCGTTTTCGCTCTGGTTAGTTTCTACTGTCGCACCGTGATTGTGCATCCGCAGTGCAGCAACGTTCATGATTGGAGCATGCTTTGCTTGATCGCGGCACTCCTTTAATGCGATCATCCAGATTGCACTTTTGGAAGCTACCCATGTCAGTAATGGCTCCCACTTAGACTGATGCAGTAATCACGAGGCTTCAGCCTTAGAATGCACAACCACAGCAGGCTTGATCTTTACTTATTGTTTCATTCCCAGCTCAACTGCTTAGACCAACTGTTCAGCCTAAATGTCGAACCATTCCTGACATGTCGTGATTTATGTTGCCCGTCGTTAGCACTCGCATTGCGGTTCTATTCCATACGCTTTTGTATCCCCACCACTGCCGTCATTATAGGCACATTGTCTTTTTGAATTCAAGCCTCCGAGGATGTAATTCACCATAGGGTTAGCTGATACAACTGTTACTGAAATATTACATCTCGGCCTGGTTGGCAAATGGCCCTACTGATTGCAAATGCTTTTCTTGATTACCTTTGTTCCATTTCCGCACAAATGTCTTTATGCACAGAGTAATATTGCCCCTTCTTGAAAGGGTCGAGGTACGTTTTTGTGTAGTGTGCATGTGCATTCGCCAGTGCTTCCTGGAATGTCTGCTTACCTACTGTTTCCTTGTAGCATCTGATTTGTGCCATGAGGCTTTATTGTGATGGTATAGAAGATCCACGAAGGTGTTGGTGGTTTGAAAGCGGCTCGTCAACACTGTCACCGATGCAGAGTTCAAGCTGTCTCTAAAAACGCTTGATAGGATGAAAGATTGGCCTCCTGGAGTTTATTGGACATGAGGAATTGAAAGCGATCCTCGGGTCTGCTTTCCTTTAAGTGATTAAGTGGTACAGGTTGCCTCCTAGTTACTTTAGTCACCATGTGCGTAAAGGCTGGTTTGATGCAGCAGCAATCAGTTGTTGCCAGCCTCCCTCTGCCCATCCTAACGCGCTTGGAGTGTCATTTTTTGTTCAATGTGCTCAAAGGCTCGCTGTACGCGATACCTCCTTCTATCTAATATTCGTTTTCTTATCTCTCTTTTCTCTAGCCTGAAGAACAGCTCTACGCTGGAGTTCCCTTTTTGAAAACTTGACTGTCGCCGCTGTCGTTGGGTGCTCTCCAGCCCTTTTCTCATCTTCTTCTTCACTCTGGAGTATTGTCTTGCCTTTTGACCCTCTGGTGACAACTTTTGAGTAAAGCAAGAATCTGTTATCGCGACCAATGCTACTTCTACAGCAACCGTTATTAGTGAACGGAATCACCCTTTCTTCCTCTTGTTATTTAGTATTTTCTTGTGATAGTAACTCGGCACCTCGCTTGGTATTGTTTGTGATAATATACAATTTCATTTGGTGCTCGCCCATACACAGAGCGCAAAATATGTTTTAAACCCCTAATATTGTGTCCGCCAGTGAGATTGGACCGCGACAGACGGAAATTGTGCTCTATGTACAACAAGTATGACAACCCACCGGTTTGCGTTTGGGTACGCATAACCCAACATGGGCAGATGTCTCAGGCATATTCCTGTGGTTGGTCAGTCAGAGATCAATCAGCTCTCGACAATTCATGAGTCCATCTGCACTTGATCATTTAGCTGCTTGTAGTCGTCCGCCAGTCTCGAGCGCCCTTTTGACCGTCTTGAGAGGGAACATCGTGCGTGTCTTTGTTTCATCCGTCCGCACGATGGTGTTGAAGGATTTCACTGCAGTATGCAGACACCTTCTGACACTTGGAAAGCTTGGATCAAAAGTGGCGAGGAATTTAAGTTTAAATTTAAACTCCAAAAGCCTTGGAGTCCATAGCAGAGATATTCAAGACCGATCAGCGTTTGCACTCGTGATGCACCGACCCAATTTAACTTATGAACACCAGCATTGTTGTTGCGACCAATTTCGTGAAATTTTCCGTCAACCTCATTTATTGTCAATTTGAATATTCCAAGGCCGTCTATGAAGCAGTTCAAGCCCAGTACGCACTGCAATGCGTTTGCACATTGAAGGGCAATTTTCCAACATTGCCTTGTGAAGGGATTATGTGAAATGAGGTGCAATTCAAAAACGTTTCCTAAAATAATGTCCAAAGGGAGGGTTGCGCACTATGAAGTGTCGAACTTCAAATGGATTATAAGAGTGAATTCACTTAAGCCACCGTTTAAATATCATTCATATGTTCTCAAAATTCATTTGCTACTAAGGATGGCTCAGAGGATGGAACTTGGAGCTCAAGAAAAAAACGTCAAATGTACCTAGGTGATGGTGGACGATGGATCAGAATTTACTCATTCAAAAAGCATACGGTGCTTCGTCAACTAAAGTGCACAATTTCAAGAAAAACGATAACATCCACTTTGGCTCCTCGTTTTGGGTAGCAACATTCTTCGCATTCGTTTCATTTACATCGTCAAACGATAACGATCGCCGAGGGCTAAAACACTGGCCATCAAATTACCGAAGATTCCGAACTATGCTGCACTTTATTTGCATCGGCAGGTGCATGAACGTCCTGTACTTTGATCCTACCGGCCCTTGCAGCTCACCAACCGCCTACCTTTTGAGGAATGAACTAATGTATTCCTGGTCCCGTGTGTTTAGCTAGAATGGACCACGTTGACAAAATGCGACAAAGTTCAGCTCAACAAATCGCAAAAGATGCAGTCTTAGGAATCGAGTTTTATGCTGCATTTGACAGAGGTAGGGTTAAATTACTGACAGGCTGATTGAATGCTTACAGTACCCACAAAAAGGACTTGATTGTGGATTAAAAACAAATGACTTAAAGTCTTTGCCATCAGAAATTGCAAAACATGAATTCGGGGCTACTGAAAACCCCTCAAAACCCAACCAAAAAAACAATTACCGTTCTTGCTTTCTTTGGCCATTAGAAGGCTGGAAGCATTCGGTTGAATAAAAAAAAACTAGAGGTCGAGAATATGCCTTAAACATCGCCCTTCTGACAACATTCCGAAAATCATAAATACGTTGAGGTAGTTAGTAACGTCAAACAACAACTCATTTTTCGTCATAACACCAGTACAAACGCAAGTAAATGCACATAACATTCCGTAGAGGTTCTAGAGCACTCAGTTCAGCGTAAAAAGGATTCCTTTAACTCGATCGGTAATCAAATTCGTTGTTTCTTAAGTCATTTGGATAAAAGTAAAGACGAGAGTACCCACAGTCCAAAAAGATGATCCAACTTCCTTTTTATTGCCCCAAAAGTGTCGAAAATGCAATGACATCGAGAGTTTCCGTTAACTGTAACTATTTCGATGGAATTCCCCTACTTTAAAAACGCATTTTCTTTATGGTAACATCATGGTAATCCGACTTTATCTTCTATTCTCCTGTTCAGTAATCATCTTTCAAATTATCATCAATTTGCAGCAAATCTCATGTAACCTCGTAGAGATCAAATTTATGCAGTAGTCATGAAAAATAGCATTGAATCGTACCACTAATGCATCCGTGCAGTCAGTTTAAAACCTCGCTCAGAAGGTTCATTCCTTTGTGAATAAGTAGTCCATGTGTTGAGTGTTCAAACAAAAACAGCTCAGATAGGACAGAACACAGCAAACCAATTTGCAGTTTCCCGAACATCCAAATGATATGAACAAGACGGAGAAGGCTCATTTAATCAGATTGGTGATAATCGATTCAGTCGTTCTGCATGCTGCAGCTAAGACTTCCAAACTTCCACTCAAAACATCGGCGGCCAAAGATTGGTCGATAGGTTCTGAGCCTGCAGCCGCTTTGCGCCAATCAGCAACGAGGTCAGCGACCTTGAGGGCAGACACAGAGGGTAAGATGGCAGTAGAGGCGGTGACAAGAGGAACAGAGGAGGTCAGAACATAACGGATAAGGGGTGCACAGAGGGCTGACTTGAAGAGACCCAATTCGGTAAGTAGGGCGTCACGAAGGTCATTTAGCGTCACTAGCCCTCTTCCCACTTCCTCTTCGTTACCCTCCTTCTCAGTCTCCAGCAGGCCATCCCGGTTGAGGTAGTCTAACAGTAAGTGATGCAGCTCTCTGCGACTTGAGGGTAATAATCACGGGGATTAGCAGTGTTGGATAATGCATGAAGGAAGCAATGATGTAAACTTCACAATAAATAATGATGAGGAGGAAATAAAAATAACTAGACTGTTGTCAAACATTGATTAAAATGTTCCAATCCACACTCTCTAAGTGCATTTCATATGGTCATATTTCGATACAGCAAGCAGTCATGGAATCCCTACATCTGCACCGTAAACAATTTTTCTGCCTTAAAAGATGGGTTTAAAGCAATATCAATAAGTCCAGGCACTACTGATGTGAATAGCCTCGCAGTTCACCCTTCAAATTATATACTTTCAGCCGGGGTTTAAAATTTACCAAAATATAGAAACAGCCAGTATACTGCTTTTAAAATCTAACCTACATTGGAAGCCGGAAAAAACGTTAGGTTCAAAGAGCTCACTTACCAGGTCATGGCCTCAAAATCCAAACTTTTGGCAGCATCCCGACTCAGTCGAACTGCACAGCCAGCGAATAGGCCTCGCGCAACAACAAACCACTTCCCCAGGATTATATGACATCGAAACAGCCTTGACAAACGATCCTCCAATTCGGCCTCTTCTGCTCTCAATTTTGAATTGAATTTCCAAGGATGAGTGATCGATAAAATCTCCTGGTCAAGTTCCTCGCCATCTACTTCGTCCATGGGTTGAACATTTTCAAGATCAATAGGTATTGGAAGATGCATCAGCCAATCAGCGGTAGATATCTGGAGATAGATATCTTCAAATGATCGTGGTGTTGGAATCACGACAAACAGGCACTGTCTTGCTGCGTTAGACGTAGTTGTGGAAGACATTCGAGGAAATACAGTCTCCAGGTGTAGGTTGGTGTTGGGTGGAACATCACGAAAGGAGACACAGAGTACTAGAGAAGCGTTAGGGCCTACAAAAAGACGGGTGCCAGTGATTTTCATCGCGAACTCAGGGGTGTCAGGAAGAGTGTCAACACGTAGACAAGGCAGGCTGCCGAAAGGAGTGGTTGGGGTGTGAAGCGGTGCCACACGACTGTAAAAGACAGGAGAATGGTGAATCGAATATGATGTTGGTGAGGTAATGAAAAAACTGCGGTCACATGGCTGAATTGAGAGAAGAATTTGGTTAGCTGTTGTGTAGTCGTCAGAGCTCTTCTAAAATAAGGAGAAACAGTAAGAATGAGTGCATAGGTCGTCCATTCAATCAACTACACGCGAGTCACACTACTGGAAACAGGTTCATTTCGAGGCAATCACTGGTTATTGATGCGAACCCCAGATAATCGCATGAGATCAACAAAGAATCGAGGGGAAAATGCACCGTAGCATAATTCAATTCAAAAAACTTTTGTAGGTGTAATAATATCAACGTTACCCACAGATATGTACTCAAAATAGGTGGGGCATGAAGAACCGCCAGAACTACCACCCCTTAAAGCATGGCGCAAACATTTTCCTGGACGATGACGGCTGAGGAAATTAAGAAAAATGGAGCCAAGTGTGGGAACGCAGCGCAGTGGTGGAGATAACTCAAAGCATCACCAAACACACTGCTAGCCATGACGAGGAATTGACTAGCCAAGGAACCTAGGTAAGCAGTTTTGCCAAAGTATTATGCCCCGGACGAACTGTAAATAAAAACTTTAGCAGATCCCACGGCAGCGATAGTAGCGAACGTGACCAAAGCCAACAAGTGATATTTTCATCGTGTTAGCAATAAAGAGACAACAGAAGAAATGAACGATGAGGGTTTTTACCCAAGCCAAAAACCCCAAATTTTACACAAATCAGCAAGAAGGCATTATCGATAGACACACTACTAACCGCTTTAAACACTGTTGATTAAACAAATTTAAAGTTCTTAGGCCTACTTTTAGGGTCTCATCTCGTATTAAAGCACCAATAACCAATTTTATTTTAGCCAGTATGGCATGAGCAATCCTCGTACCAATGTTTTGACGAATAATGAGCACAAAGAACGGAAAATGAAGGGCATTACTACAAAATACACGGGACTTCGTCGTTAGATTGGTTAGATTCCCGGACCTAATTAGTAGATGCCCCGCTCATCATTTGTAGCAAACTAACAATAACGAACTCATAAGAAAAAAACCAAGCTTTATTCCAGGAACCTTCTTCCACCATTAACAGGCTCCAATCCCCTTCCCCCGCGTCACGGGCTAGTGCGTCACACACAGGTAAAAGAAAATGAAGTAAATAGAGAAGGGAAAACGGGGTAAAAAAACGAGGGGTGATGACCAATGTTCCATAAAACTGCAACAGAAAGCACAGGAACACATTTACGTAAACCAAAACAGGAAAAAGATAAAATAGTTCTCTTTTTTGCACCAACCGAACACACACGTGCAGCATACTAAAAAGGTGGTTTTACAAACAATCACTGTCGTGGTCGGAGGAGCTAAAAGTTGCAGAGGAAGGAGCGGACGGTGGGCACAAACAGGTGAAAACGATGCTGAAAGTCGTTGCGTCTCCTCCTCTCGGGCATCGGTGCGGTGTTTGTCAAGGGAGTGGAAAGCTCAAGGAAGGCGTGTTGTAGACGCTGCTGTGAGGTCGCGTCATCCGAACATCGTGCGACGGATTCACTGGCCACCTCGTCAAAGCTTCGCTGCAGGAAAAAAGAACTTGAGCGTTTCACGTGCGAGCTATACATGACTATTCAAACTGACCTGAAACTATGGGATTGTAAAAGAAATAATAGCCCTACTTTTTGGCACGATCCTCTACCAGATACACTCATCCCAGGACGTCTGAATGGATGGAGCGGTATTTTACTTCAGGGTCGGTGGTAGAATGCTGATTCCTAAGATTGTTGTTTAAGAGTGAAATGATGCAGCCAAGTTTCGTCATATGCACCGGTGTAAGCCAGAAAATCCTCACCTCTCTTGTGGAAGCATGCCTTTATCTCATTCTACCACTCACCTCCTCCACGCTAGTCAAGGGCAGCAAGCTATTTTGGCATCTAGTGCATGCAAACCCTATGAAAGTACACATTTCCACGTTCGTGAATGCCTGTCTGCTTCGACTATTCATCATTGGATGTTTCTTGCATTAAATGGGATGTTTGTTTATGGAAACGAATGTGATAACCGTGGACCGGTAATGAATCAGCATGACCAGAATATTCACTGGAGCGCAGACGTCTTCAAAAGGTTTGTAGCATTCAATCAAATATCGTACTGCTGAGCAGCCCAGTAAGGGACGCATTTGTACACAAGGGTCACCTTGGTTATCACTGCGCACTAATTCTCACGCACGACCGCATGCACGAGCCACGTTGTCAAATGGTGCTTAGCTCACGACAGGTGCTCTGAATACTAGGACAGAGGCGGTCTTGACACCTGCAACAATATTTAGTAACGGCGCGGCGACAATTTTCTTGACAGTTTAGTTTGAGTATCCCTGTAGTGCCACCTGGTATCTGTTTCAAACACATGGTTTTCCTGTCAGCAAACAACAGAATCGTTGAGAGCAAAGCACTTACAACAGATCGATCACTACTCCAGGCAACGTATCACTTCCGAAGCCTATCAAGTGTTAAAATCTAGGGCTCGTGCTGCAAATGCACTTCTGATGATAAGCTGTTTCGCTAACTTTATGTCTACCCTTTCCTTATTTGCTACATGAGAAAGTGAATGATTATTTTGGGCATTAGAACAGTGAAAAATGGCCCCATAATGCGCCAGATGGGCAGACCGGCGTAAAAAGACAGACAACGGAGGCAAATGGATAGATTGGCGGGATGATTATATTGACAAGTGGCAAGGAGTAGACAGTCAAATTGACTATGAAAGGGAATGATGAAGGAAAGTAAGCAGACAACTATAAAGGTGATGTAGTAAAATATAGACAGAGACAGGAACGCAGGTACAAACAGATGGACAAAAGTAGGTATCAACTGGCCGGCAGACTGAGACGGGCATGAGAGCGAAACTTACTAGGTCAAGAGTAGCCAACGCAAAGATGCATCCTGAGAGAGAGTCCTCCAGCTGTGCCGGAAAAATATCCCGGGTGACGAGCCCGAAAAGTTCACGGAGAAGATCCTTTCCCAGCGGTAAGTGCGTCACCATGACCTTAGTGGCCGCGGCGGAGGCAGCGGAGGAGGACTGGCAACCACGGGTCGCGCAGAATTCGGCCAGGTACGTGAGTGCCTCCAGCGCACTTATGTTCACGGTGGTATCGGCGAGGTTGAAGACACCGTGACGAAGAAGACGCCCCAGTTCGGACAACGCCTCCGTCGATTTGTCTTTGGTAAGATGGAGCAAACCTTCGGGACGCAGTTCCAGAGCGTAAGAAAGGAGGTGGTAGAAACAACCTGCCAGTTCTGGAACCTATTAAGTGCAGAGAGGTTGACTATTAAAAAGACCGATGGATGAATACATAGAACGACAAATCAATATCGTCTCATCAGCTCCGGCGGTGAAGATTGAAAAGGTCGGACCCAGCGTGAATAATGAAAGAGTCCGCTGCAATAGTTTGAATGAGTATAAGTGACAAAGTGGTTAAATAGGTGCGCCCAGTTTCAATGGATGAATTAATCAACGATAGGTCAAAAATAATTTAACGATTAGGACGCCAGTTGGATGGATGAATCAGAAGCGATTGCACGGATTGGTGGCTTGAGGGTTGAATCGAAAAACTAAGCGACAGAGGTGAGTTGGACGATCGACTTTAGGGTTGGTTTATTCAAAGTAGATGGACCAGAAAACGAAAGATATATTACCTGGACATGGTTCAAATATCGCCGAAAAAACCGGGGGATGGTAAAAAACCATTCGATTCAGCTAAATAATAAAAATTTATGTCTACAGGATAGCTCATAATCGAAGTAATCATCATTGACCGCAGAAAAAAGAGGAAGGCACTAGGGCATTCGCCAACCTCACATAACTGAAATTGGGAGAACTATTTTCCAAATGATGAAATTACATTTAAATCGGTCCAGGGTGGTATAAATGCAAAACACCAGGTATTTTCCAACCCCATATGGAGAAAAGCGTAAGAGAAAGTATAGCAAGATTCCGACAAGCATCGTCTCAGGTACTTACTGCCAGCAGAGGCTGAGTGAGGAGGGGCAGAAGAAAGCCAACACAGACGAGAGTAACATCAACTGTGGTCATCATCCCGACCTCATCACCGCCGTCACCAGCTGAGCTAGAATCCAGCCCCGTCCCCGTCACTCCGTAGAGGCGTAACTCAAACTCGTGGGCGAGGAAAAATTGAAGGAGAGAGAGGAGATGGCATAGCTCGATCACTCGTTCCTCGTCCGCCTCCTTTGAGATACTCTTTGTTGTGATCTTTGCTTTTGGAAGGAGGAAAGCAATGAACAGTGCCAGAAAGGTTATGCTTTAGTCGATAATAGTCGATTATGAAGACATTCCCTACAGTAAACGAGTTTTTTAGCCAAACACTTGAAATCCAAAAGACTAGAAAACATCCACCCACAGAAAAACGTGATAAATAAGACTACACAACACGGATCTCAGTGAGAAATACGGCTTAGTTGGGATGGTTATATAGATAAAAGATCACTTAATGACTCTCGTTCCGATCTCGTCATCGAAGTAGGAGAGCGCGAGGATGACGCTGGAAAGTGAAGGTTAATGAGGAAGAAGGGTATTCATTTGAATCATATTTTTATACGTAGGCCTTTTCGATCTTCCGGGGCAGTATCTTCAAACTAATGATGGGAGGCCTACTCATGGCTGTCAACCTTTTATGTATAACCAGCAAATGTGATTCCGGTTTCGTACGGCCCATAACATCTTTAAGGGCGAATCAAACACTAAGCTTGCATATTACTAGTGTTTCTTAATAGTTTTAAACACTTACTTGAATGAGTCTGAGCGTACTGGGCACAGAGGATGACAGTGAGGATGAAGAACTGAGTAGAGCCCGTGTGGGGTAGGGGGAAACGTAGTCGGAGTCCATTGGTGAGACGAAAGGCACTAGCCGCATCCTCTAAAGTCAGGGTGACCGGACAGTTGGCTAGGTAGAGCAGGCAGCTGTCAGCCACCTCCTCAAACAGCGTCAGCACCGCAACCATCATCTCATGGTACATATGATAGCACTATAATGCAAAATCACGGTACCTAAGCCGCATTCAGCAGACGATATACGTGAACTTGGATTATAAACAAACACTAATTCTGCCCCATTTTTCAAAAGTAGAGTGGGGAAGGTCCTCTCCCCCTTAGCATCTTTTACTCTTAGCCAAAAAGGTGAAAACAGTGGGACCGTAAAGTAAGTGAGCAAATCTCAACTACAAAAAAGAAAAAGCAACTGTAAAAAAGTGTACTCGAACTGGAAGAAAAAAAATTGAACAAGATAAAGGTGGAAGTAAAACCAGTACAAAAGGAACCTATCCTCAAGTCTTGGTTGCGGAGATCTACCTTTAAAAAACAAGATGAGCAGTTTTGAAGGATGGGGAGGATGATACTAGTCCACAAGAAGCCCACAAGATCTGTATCACTAGAACCGGTGGCGACAGCAGCCGAGGGATTAGAAGAAGCCAGAACAGACGTGGAGTTGCCCCCATGTGCAACAATCCAGCGGAGGGCCCGAGCCAGTCCCCTAAGAGCCGAGAGACCGGCAACTAGGTGTGATAGGAGTGAGGGATCCATTACCTGTCCACTCACATCAACGCCTCCGCCTCCACCTCTCCCATCGTCTACGATAATGAGCCGAGTTAAACGTGTACGCAACTCCTCCACGAACTGGAAAGACAGACATAAGTAGTGCTACTGAACTAGGGTCGGTAGGGGGATACGAAGCCGGGGACCGATGGAGCAGTAGTCGATGCAAAAAGTAAAGTTGTACGACGATCGATTCCGTAAAATTCATTCAGTAAATAGTAGATCTACAGATAAAACTAAGATAAGCGAAATTGAGAATGAATGCAATCTAAATTAACACAGGAATTTCATGGTAGACACATTTCACGTCAGTTGCTTCGGAGGCAATGGAAAAGTGAGCTAACGAACCTGATAGAAGAGGTCGGAAGAGGTGAGGCTGGCCTGATGTGCGCCACGAAGGCACCAACAGCCACGCGTACAGGAGTCCACTAATTCGGCCAGCGTTTCCGTCTCCAGACAGGTCCACGTCTCCACCGTGCAGACTAGACTGCAGAGCTCTATCCACGCCCGCGCGGGTAATTGAGCCGTTGAATTTGATTCCACCTGTTCGCTGTGAAGAGCAAACGAATATCCTGCAGTTATTTCAACCCCAAAACCCAAGAGGGCAAAAACCACCCCTTCAGATTTGACTAAACAATCATGCATTGCAGAGGGAGCACAAATTGATGCAAAACACCTGGGGGGAGGAGTAATCTCACCGCTGGGCGATGGAAGTTAAATTGCAGAAAAGACTTTTCAAAAAGGTATGGATCCCATTATCTCATGATTTGACTTCCATCGTGGCAACATGAACCTGTGGTTACATTCCGTGTAAAGCGAAGCGAAATCCCAGCCAAACTCGAAATGCTTTTTGAAAGATAATTCTCAAAAAGCAATGGAAAATAATATTCGCGATTTCATCGTCCTCCAGGGCTCTTCACGGTCGACTGACCGGCTGATTAATTACTTCATAGAAGATAGGCAGAATAGCCACAAAACCATTCCCGATACTTATTTATCAGCAAACAAACTGGACCATGAAATGGTGACCTAAATGAAGAGACAAACGAGTGCTAATTTTAGTATTTAAAGACCACACGAGCAAAGATGAGTCCGGACAAGGAACGAGAATCGCTCATTAACTAGACAAAGTGGGTAGAGGGAGGGACAGAGATCGGATTCAACAAACCCAGAGACCCAGATGCACTGTGAATGAAAAAGGACTTCTAAGCCAAAAATATTAACGGTAGAGCAGGGACTGATCACAACTGCAAAGAGCATTTCTTTATCTATCCAAAAAGGGCAAGGAAGAAAATACTCCAGCTACTAGTCTATAGGGTTATAGACCTCCTCAGAGCTCCGGTGGCGTTATCGGACACATTATTCACCACCATCAGGGAGCAAACCTTGATTCCAGGCTGATTCACATGAACATTTTCTCACAATCACCTGGCTGCATGACAGACACGCTCACCTACTAAAAACTGTGGGAGCGCATGCACATAATGAGCTTCAGGAAAGATGAAGGCTAATGGGGAAAAATTATCTCACCACAGTTAGAGAAGCGTTCTCCCTCAACGGATTAGCTAGTTATAATGATGTACGTGCGTGACATAATCCAGAGTTGGGTGAATTTTCAGGATGCCCAGTCTCAAGCTTCACCTAACTCGTAAATTCCGTCCAAAAATTTTACGCACTAAAAATCAAACTAAAGATTTTTTAAAATAGGAAAGCTATTGGAGTGCGTGCATGCAACAACCATTCCATAAGGCGCATAACATCCACCGCCGAAGCTTGTCGACCACACGAACCTGGCAGGGCCACTGAAAAGGGAGTGACGAGCGATGGCGGCAAGGAGGGCGGAGGCAAGAGCAGCCACTTTGGGCTCACCTAACCACGTTGCCATGGCGAGTCGGGCGGAGAGAGTGAGGGCTGTGGAGGCGCGCGTGAGGAGTTGGTGGTGGGCTGAGCGAGCTGCTGCTCCACCACTACCCCCACTGTTGGTTGGTGGACAAAGTAGGGTTTTAAACAGGGTCACCTCGCCCTCTGATGTCGCTGTATCGTCCTACAGGCAGAAAGGTACGTAGAGATGAAGAAAGTACACCAGGTCAACTTTTTTTGAAGTTGACACCTCATTTAATTGCCTACCAACGAATAATTACGCCTCAATATCCTAGCGCAACGGTATAGAATGCACCTATTATGCACTTGCAAGCGCATGATACGAGACCGATTTTCTAGAGGAAACCGGTTAATTCCCAACGCGTCTAATGTATCAAGAAAGCTGTTCTCATAAGACTTTAGCCTAGCAAATACTTTAAATTGAATTCAGACTAAGATTGGAATAAGAGATGCATGTGAAGTTTAGAGCAATTTAAAAATGGAATGTGAGTTGGGCGCGCTTCTGTTCAATTTAATGACCTTAAATCGACGTGGTTTGTTTTACGATGGTTCGACTCAATAGTCACGACCTAAGCTCCTCATCATTGAGAAGGTAATTCAGCTATTGAAGTGTGGCATCGTTAGAGAGAGCATGATTAATGGCCTAGTAAAAAGTGTAAAACAGTTTTTATTTCTCAAAACACCCAGCTCCCCACCTCTTTGTTCAAATCCAAAACACCTATGAATTAACGGGGTCGCGAATCCAAAATGACATGAAAAACAATAATTCTGAGTGTTACAGCTCACTAGATTGAGATGTCCTTCAGGTCCGGCAAAATGGTTGCATGAGAAATAGGTGAGAGTGAGACGGACAAACACCCAGAGAGTGTCCTCAGTCAATTGGGCGGAGCCCACTCGACTGGACACCTGCATTCGCAACAGACGGAAGAGAGTACCGAAGAGCCTAAGTAAAAAAGGAAAACGAAAGATGATGAGTCCCCGTGTTCACATTGACAATTACTGCACAATTTCCTAGGATATCTGATGGGATCACAATCCTTCATGTAACAGAAGCCGCGCTGAAGACCTGAACGAATGTAGTAGTGGCGCACATTCCAATGCTTTTTGAAGGGGTATGGAGACAATTTCCGTAATGCTGTGTATCATGACTCCCTACCAAGCAACCGGTTTTACTTGTCGCTATTTCAGAAAAGAGAAGTAACATCTTCCACACGTACAACTGAAATAAAGTTCCGCTACTTAGCATTTACTGACATTCTATGGCCACAGTAAGGCTCTCCCGTTCAACCAGCAAAAATATGCCCTTCAAGGGAAGGAAATCGTTTCGGAGCACCCTCCAAAGGACCTTCCATCCAATTTTTCGGATATAATTTTATTACAATTGTAAAGCTGTCCAATATAGGCAGTGCTTCAAATAGCCAACAGACACAAGGATTGCCTATTCCAGTAAGATCGACGACTGTTTCCCTATTCAACTTATCTGATACGGTATTGGAGCTTAGTTCAAGAACAACAAATCCATCGGCTCGCACAAATGGGACATTTCCAACACTGTTAGTCGAAATCTTATTTCTATATATGCGGATAAATTACCAGTTTTTGATTGAATCTGTAGAGATTTGAAGGTGCATGTCCCTTTCGACCAAACTCCGTGCCCTTCAACTCTCGTATTTGAAGGTCCTGGCAGGATTTAAGGTGAGAACTTAGTAAAACCTTGAAAAAGACGGGATGCTCCTTTTGTTTAACGTGATTGTCCCCTTCGTGCTATCAGTAAATGACCAAAAGGAATCCATTTAAATTTTATTGGAGGCGAAGGGGTAACGACGGATAAGAATGACCACGAATCCACTTCAGGTGCTGTGCTCTAAAGGTTTTAAACACTAGATGTGATTTCTGACAATTAAAATTTTCATTTTGTAGTCAGTCGAAATTATTCTAGGGTCAGGACCTCGGCTTGTGTGCGGAAGCCACGTTAAAGCACTGTAAAAGTCAAAGTAAAGTTGGCTTGGATTGTGTAAGCTTATTAAACAAACAGACGATTTAACGAGGTAAAATTTGATCGAAAAATCGACACGATGCATGTTGTCCATGCATACAATTAGAAAAACCGGTAGATGGTAACTCGTGAAAAAAAGAAATTTAAGCTCTTCTTCAAAATGGCAAGATATGTGAAGGTGGTTTAGGCTTGGTGGCCACCTGCTGGTTTGAGAAAGATAGATCTCAATTCTGGTAATAGTTCGCTTAGGTGCTCCGCCGCAGCGCCTTCACTGGGTGGGCTACCCTCTGGGTAATGTCAGTGGCCCTAATCACTTCTGCATGCCGACAATACGTATTCAAACCCCAACAATTAGTCCTTCCAAGGAAGTCTCGGCGCACGGACTCGGTCTTAAAGGATACATACCCTGGTTTCTACTGCTGAGTGATAAACCTTTGTGCGGTGGGAAACTCAATGGCGGCCCGTCACAGGTCTGAAAATGACGTCCGCCTTCGACAAATATCCCAGTCCCGTAATCCGCAGGAAAGGTATTAACGATCGAGGCGGTGCCAGCCCTAAACCATCTATCCGGGAAAGCGCGTTACGGAACTGTCCACCGCGATACCTCCACCCCTTCAATACCTCGATAGAACGTAGATAGGTAAGGCTGAACAGCTCTGAAGGGCAAAGAGAATGACAAGGAGGAATAGACACAGAACCCTGCCCTTATGGAACTATGATCAATCCTGTCATCTGTTAGTTGACTCTGCTGTGGGTACGCACGATGACCAGCATGTTCCCTTGCCCTCAAATCTAGCTTTAACAAGGCACAAATTCAAGACCCAGTAGTATTGTCAAGAAATATCCGTAACGACGCAGTTAAGTATTTTCTCAAATGCATGAAGTTCAATGACTGATACAGTTGGTCCGAGGATACTTTTCTTGCAAAACCAATTACGTTGTAATGGTTCAGGCAGGAGGTTGACAAAGGGGAGTTCAGACGTTTATATTGTTTAGCCTTTGGTTTTTTTATCGTCCTCGGGTGAGCTTGCCCTCGGGCCATGCCAGCAGACCCAGGCCCTGCTGCATTTCGAATGCAAACATCCTGCCCAAGTATTATGATTTCTTTCGTCTTCAGGGGAGTCTTAGGGCGCTACACAAAACATGAAATATATTTTCGAAAGGCTAGCTATTTCAAAAAAAGTGATGTTCACCCCTTTGCGAATGCAGCAGAAAGAGTCTACCAGGTTTGAAGCAAAAGCGATTTGTTTGTCGAACATTATAACGGCTACGTCGGCTCCATTTCAGCTACTGCAGTCTTCCCTAAAACCTAATGTACCTCCAACGTTTGCGGCGTTGAGAGTTTACACATTCGTCCAAAACGCATCAACACATTCAAATGAAGTCAACAGATAAAACAGTCAGCTTATAGGCTTAATTTCAAAACTGCGCCTTTGGATAAGAGTGCACTGTGTGATCATTTGCGTCCAATTAATCTAAATCCCGAAATTTAACGCTTAAAGAGAAAAATAAGAGGAACCCCAATGCATTAATGAGTGGAAGGTTTAATGTAGACAACGAAGCTTTCCCCTCAATTGAATTTCAGACAGTAAACAACGAGCTCATAGGATTAAGACGCTTCGCAGTTCGATGGTTTCAAAAGGAATTATTGGCGAAAACAGGAAGTTTGATAAGAAAACCAGAAAAGCTACAATTCCTTTACTTTTAGTAACCGTTACTTCAATACAGCCTTAGTGTCACGATCAGGACGTACCGCAAAAGTGGTGGCACACCATCGGCTTCATTGCAAGGGGTGTTTTCAGTGGCATTGATGAGATAATTCCGACAATTTTCAAATTGCATTACTGAGAAGGAGCGTGGGCCCATGGACCATATGACGAATGGGATCTGAAAGATAATAATATAAACAAGTACACATTTGTTTGATGCAGCTAGACGGAGAACTGAAACAAGAAGCAGTGTACGAGTGACGAGCATGCCGTTGCTGGGACAGTTGAGCTCGGTTCAGTCTAGTCCGGGCACCGCCAATCAAAAGGTTAGTGTTGAAAAAAGCAAAGGTGTAAAATCCCATTCTGCATTTATCCACTTATGATGATGACTTCAGTTACAGTACGGGAGGAAGATGGGATGATACAATTGAAGGGTACCAACGTTTAAAAGACAGCTTTACTTCTGTAGCCCCATGACGATCTCAGTTCGCAGTGCAACAGTCATAATTGTGAACATAAAGTGCGAGGGCGGTCTTTTGGCGGCAATATAAAGTACAATTTATTTGTTGGCGAACAACTGCAATCTTATGAGGTGCGAGTACATTACGTACTGTCAGGTTTCCAGTTCCGATTGACGACGAAGTGAATAACTTCTTGACGGTGGAACGAGCGTATTGATGTAAGAGGACTATGTGGAGGAATAAATGTAGTTTCACTTCGTAAAATGTGTCTAAGACCGTTGTGAGCCCAACAATCCCACTTTACTCAAAAAAGGTGAAAATAATGAATTTCAGGGGTAATGGTATTTTTAAAATACAAACACAAAAAAAGGAGATGACTAGAGAAAGAGCGGAAAAGAGTCAAGAGCAGTTAGCATAAGCTTTGACCATCCTAAATAAAGATAAGAACCCGATCAAAAGGCTTTTGAATGATCAATCCAACGAACTTTGAGACTATGAGGACTCAGATGAGTCTTGAACGAATGAGAAAAGAGGGAAATCAAACATACGGAGAAGTTTGAATCCCAAGCTGGCTGAATGCCCTTGGAAGAGCCTATTTTGGATGGCCCGGTGACAAGGACATGGCCGATAAAGAGGAGAAGCCAATGAAGATCTTCGAGAAGGCTGAAAGAAGGGTGCGTCCCAGATTGTTGACGAAGGAGCCAGACACGCTCCTCCAAGAGCCCTGCTACCACCTCTACAATCTCGGCCAATGTCTCGCCCTCAGATGCACAGCTGAATTGACCAATCGCGAAGAGACTGTCCTGTGAAGCACCAATAAATGAGTTATTTGTTTGTTTTTTCTTGGGTAGCTTTACACAAAGCGGAGTGTGAGTTTATTCGACGTGACTTTTCCATCGGTACATCCACCTATCAATCCATTTACCGAAACCTCAACACGCTTCCCCAACCACCTTCAAATCCATCAAATCATCCGCCCTAGATAGGACTCATAAAAACCTCTAGACATTACGCTATAAACTGATGGATTTAAATTGAGAAGAAAAAGGTTAGCCTACCTCATAGACTATTTGGTCTTCTTCGTCAATTTCGAGATCTAGTTCTTCTTCATGCTCTCCACTGGCACCCTTTGTACTCGAAGTGTCCCTACGAAAACCGACAGGTGCAGCAAGGTGGGAGGCAAAGTATACTCTTATGAGATCATGCTGGTGACGTTGAAAGTTGGCGCGAACATGGCCACAAGTCTGCTTCAGGACACAGACCATCTGGTCTACAGATGAATGTACAGGGAAGACGGTGTTTTAACAAGGGCTAATGCTGCAATGACCAGGACTCATTTTCAACATCCATTACACCATGATTGTAATGAATGCAAAGTATCACAAAGATATTTTTCAGGAGTGCCTTAAGTTCATATCCAAAGGCTAGATATTTCCTGTAATGTAAAAGGAGGGGAGAGATGTGATTATAAGGGGCAGATGGTGGGAGCAAACCAAATTCGCGGGAGATCATTCACCACACTTTCGCGAAAAATTTATTTGGAGGCAATTTGTAATGTTTGATTCGTTGAAACTACAGATAATATTATTCATCCCACATTACCTTTTGCCCAGAAAAAAGTCTTCAAGCCCGCGTAAAAAAGAATCAAGTTATAATTTGGAACGTTGATGGAATAAATTCTCATTTCCTGAATACGCTTCAACGCAGCAATCTTTCAAAAATTTCGTCTACCTTTCGGTCACCGGCTCAGAATGGTAGACCTACGAGCAGCCTATGATAGGGAAACAGGTCCCACAAGGAAGTATTTCAGGAAGTCTCACCTGCAGTTTAGTTTCAGAATGGTATGATTCAAGACTGGAAAACCACAGCATAACTCGGTTGATCAACTGCATTGTGGACATCCATAGTTAGCAAAACGATGAGAAAATGAAATTTTCAAGGCGCCAACATAAGCTCTACGAATTGGCGCGATCAATTGGTTGAAGTGACTGAATGTGCACCGCTAAAGAAATGATGGGGAGCCAGGAATTCGTTATTGCACCCCATGAAAGCAGCAATCATTTACAGTCTCCAACACCAGGTGTCACCTGCGTTTACTAAGCGGGAAGGATGAAGCACCTACCGACAGCGGCAGAAGGTCCAGTGGTATAAGAAAGTGCTGTGTTGGAGGCGTCGAAGTGCGGCACCGACCCACTGACGTCGGAAAGGTAGGCGAAGATACGCTCACTTGCCTCGTGGGCAGCACGTATCGTGTCGCCCAGATCCGCTTTCAATGTCCCATCTTCCACAACGCCCGCCTCAAGAAGAAGGCACTGGGAAAAAAAGGATAGAGATCAGAGCCATCAGACTCACGAAGACCTAGCACACATTTCAATTTGTGAAAACTGCGCTTATTTTTCCACATAGCCCTCCCTTACATTTGTACACTTTTTCTAGCGCCTAAAAGTCCTATTCACTTCATCGTTAATCAAAGTCGGAAGCCTCTCAATACCGAGCCCGTTCAAACCTCACAGGATTGCGAATGTTTCCAGTCAATTACATTTCGATCACCGGTACCGCCAAAGGACCTCTCTTGTACTATTTTGTTGCACAGCAGTTTTGCACTGCGCGCTCCATGTTTACAGAAATGACTGCTGCGCTGATGATTGAATTCGTCAAACGTTCAAACGTTAATACCGTTCAAGTTTCATTCCATTACCTGTACTGTAACTGAAGTCATCACCATAATTGGATAAATGCAGAATGGAGTTGTACGTCTTCGTTGACAAAAGCCTTCTGCCATCACTACAGGCTGTTGAGAAAAAGCACGTAGTGTGGCCTACCAACGAGACCAACGATGTCAGCACTGGACTGGACTAGCCCATGAACGACACGTGCAGCGACTGATGGTGCGAGTGATGAGATATACCTAACAGTACATTACCAGTACGCATGGAATAAGGCGTTGCGTGGGATGAAGCAATAGTTGGAGAAGTTTAGGTCTCCAATAATAGCTATATTCTGGGTTTCTTAAACAGTGCCTTTCGTAGGGCTAGGATAGCGAAGCCATGCCATCGACATTAGTTTCGAGGAGGCGAAAAACACAAAAAAACATCCAATTGAAGCCTGGAAAAAGGCAGTTGTTACGGGGCTCACAACGCAAAACCGAGTATTACAATCACAAACGCTGCTCAAACCTTGTCAACTCAGCTTCAGACTTCGAATAAAAAGTTCATCACTTCGCCAAACTCAGGAAACCAAAACCAAATTCCATAACCCTGGACGCCAATTGCTCCTATTCAAATGCCGTCAAGATCAAAACAATACAACACAGCATAAGAAGGCCACGACTAGAATATCCAATAAAGTTAATCTCACATACAGGTGACTGCGTCGCATTGAGAGGGAGAACTAGAGGACGGGCTTTACCTCAAGAAGAATGGTTTTAACCAGTCCCAAGAAGGCATTGACAGCATTGAGGTAGAAGACGAGACGCGCTAGCACTGCTGCCTGGCTTTCTGGGGCGTCCAACGCCGGCCATTTATTGCCCATAGCAAAGCCCTCCACTACTCCACACACCTCCACAAGACGCCTCAACAAATTCACGCTCAACTCGGCCAACAGAGGCAGCTCGTAAGATAAAAAACCACCCGTTGCGCCGTCGGGGGTAGCAGGAGCAACAGGCAGGAAAGCAGCCTCGATTTCGGCGGCGCGTGGGTAGAGAGGAACAAAATCACCAACGCCACCACCAATACGGATTTGCGAGGAGGTGGCCAGCTCATTGGGGGAAGGGAGGAGAATAGAGCTCACGCCCGCCAGAGGATGGTGGTGGGGCGAAACGAGGGCACGAGCCAGGCCACTCATACAGATGGAGGAGTGCTCGGCTAGTGGGCAAGACGAGGAGGTAGAAATGCTGCCAATACTGTGTGTGTTAACCACCAGAGGGCCATTGAGAGACGCAAGTGCCACGATGGAAGACAAGATGCGTGTACAGTAGGTGGAGATTGATCGGAGACGGAAATGCAGCTGCAGGAAGGAAATTATAATGGTCTAGTTAAAGAAACATTCACTTAAATGTTGGGAAAATTTTGTTTAAATCAAGCTCGACTAAAGACATTGGATCACTTCCTACAATCCGCAAAAAAAAGCCCTAATTAACAGTTCCCTAGGATGCATCGCCACCAGCCAACATAAACAAGGCGCAGTATTGTTAGAATACCGGCGCTGTGCCATTTACCATACTGCATGAATCGTCTCATTTTCGAAGTGCACCAAGGAGCGAACGCCTTATTTATTTATCTATTTATTTATTTATTTTACCAGGACTGAAAGGTTTAAAAAAAGTACAATAACAAGAGTCAAAACCCTCCCCTCAACAATGGTAATCTAGGAACTCCTGCTGCTGTATCCAAAACCATGGTCTGCGAGGATGTAGCTGTAGAGCATGCGACCTCACCCTTCATACAATGCTTATAGAGCACAGTGAGTTCGCTATCAATAGATTCGAATCGAAACCCAAGCCTTCAGCAAATTCCTCAAGTAGAGCTCATCGGCATAGACTTTGATCTCAGTTTAGGTCAACGCCTCTCAGAATGTCAACCACTCAAACTAGTTTACTAATTCACAAAACACCTAAATTACCGGTATTGAGTTGTCTGCACCGACTTGTTTAGGGGCAGGAATATTACTGGAACAATAATGAATTTTTAAAAGGACGCACAGTAGACCGTGCGACCTTCATGCCAATTTGTTGCATTCTATCAAGTTAACTTAGTTCCCTAGAAAGTTGGTTCCCATTTGGTAGCGAAACCAACCTGTTCTTTGCAATGGAATTGACTTCACCTACGCAACAACACGAAACTTGAATACGAAATCTAGACACCAATGGATGGATGAAAGCTTGCACACAAATCGGTGAGCAATAAACAAAAGATCAACCTTCAAGAAGAGGGAGAGAGTAGCAGAGATCGCATCGACACCGACGACGCAGGCCCAACTTTCACTTGGACGAAAATCCGAATTCCTTCTCGCCACTGGCCGCAGACAAGTGAAGTCAACAACTGCACAGGAAAGAAGACAGGAAGGTGATCCTTCACGGTGGCAGACAAAAAGACGGCCTTAGATGTCAAAGCTCTTGAAACAGGTAACATTACTAGGGGTAAAAACGCAGATTTAGGAAGTTACAATGCTCTCACTTTATCAAAGTGGCTAAATCGATCTGACTAATCTAGGTAATATTTGTTCTTCGACTTGCAAGCCTGAAAGAAATGGTAGTCTTCGACACCGCAAATGATATTTGGGCAAAAGAAACAGAGTCACGATAAAGATAATAAGAGTTTTCCCCACGAACCGGAGGAAACCGCCCGCCTCTCACGATAAGATCTTCCCTCCAAGTGTAAAAAATAACCATTACCTTTAAGAGCGAGTTCGCCTAACAGCGGTGCAGAAGTAGCCTGCAGGCTGAATGACCAACACCAAGGCATAAGCGGGAGGGTCAGAATAACAATTCAAATTGGTGTGAAGGCACGCGAATCTGCCAAATTAAAGATGGGAAGCACTAAAAGCTCACCGTGTTCGGGAAGAAAGTTCCACGAAGTGATGATCTCAAGACAATGCACCAAACGGTAGGTGGTTTCATCATGTTCCGCATTCTCTGTCGGCCAATCACGGGAACAGAGAAGGCTCTCCACTAAGCGGAGGAGGGATTGAAAGATTTGAAGTAGTTCAAAGCCCTAAAACAGCACCAGCGGTAGTAGCAGCGCGGTCAAGAATCCTCGTTACGCGATAATAAAGTGAGTGACCCTTCATTACCTGAAATCTGGCCTGCATATGGACATGGGCCTCCAGTGGGAGATCAAGACCGGCTGTATCTTGATCCGCGTTGCTCATTTCGTCCAGAAAGGCGGAAAGAATTGCCAGGCCAAAAGAAAGACGAGGGAACTCTTCCTGGAAGAGTAGTAGGAAGTCAGAAGGGTGCGGAGGCGTGTAGGCCGAAACAGAGAAAGGAGCTTAACCTGATACGAGGAGGAGACGGGTATGGGAGTGAGGAGACTGCTGAGCTCTCGGAGAAAAAAGGTGACGAGGGGACTGGAGGAACCGGGATTTTCGAACGACGGTGAAATTAGAATGGGAACTGCATGACGCATGTGGGATGGGCTCTTACTGAGACTGCACTGTGCTTCGGCCACTGCGGCGCGCTTTACTATGGACGCCACGGAACTCAGAATGCTCTGCCGTGCAAATGAGGCAACCTAATGAGAAAAGCGATGCAAAGACCATTCTGAGTTAATGGGCCAGGCGCATTTTGAATAAGCCTCAGGCAAGATTCAAGCGGAACTCTAAAACACCAATACCATTGGTTTAAGCCATTACCAAGTCTTCAACAATGCGTACCCATTATGCTTAACACCGATCACCTTCACGTTTAAGAATTTTGTGCGTGACTAATAATGAACGACACCCATGGTAAAATAACCTTAAAATAATTGATAGGTTGACAAAAAGCCGTGTCAATATCCTCCAAGAACATCTGAAATAAAGAAATAATAGATTTCACTCAACAATCTGGCACATTTATAGCAGATGCCTGCCTCATTTCCACATGATGCTACCCACTGAAGTAGGTAGCATAGTAGCTGATAAGGCATGGACTCGGTCATGCTGGTGGCACTTAGTTGGCCACTGTTTGGGCATAAAACCGTACTCCACTCCCGAATAACGGCTTTTGAGAGGCACTTTCCAACCTCGTATAGCATTTGGGAATTGCGCGACGTACCTGGTGTGTGGGAAAAGGAAACTTTAAAGGAATCCAACTCTGAAGCTCAAAATCAGAGTTAAGAATCTGGATAAGAAACGTAATTCAGTGAAGCTAACACATCGGAATGAATGGAGGCATAAACACAGTACATTGTGCTGCAACGACCTCATTCTCATCAAAAAATCAACTCCCAACAGTGGAAAACTGAGGTTCACCACCATTATCATAATTACATAGGGAACCCACTGAGTATATGTTTGCATAACTCATAAGGATGAGTGGCGTTACGAAATCGGAGAACCACTTCTTCACATTGGTTGCGCTCCAAGACAGAGACATTAGTCTAAAAACGTAAATTTGAACCTGGATGCGTTACGTTAAGCTTGGTTATTGCAGTCTCTAGTACTCCACATAACGAATCCATTACTAAAGTGAACTCCGATAACACGTGAACCAATCTACCCAGCCACCATCCACGTCTAGTGAGGGCAAATAAGCGATCATCATCAATTGCCCATTATCCGTTAGCTGGTTATCCATTCTTACTTAATGTAAATTTATGGAGATTAACCACTTTGTTGAATAATTTGTGATGAACTAGTAAAACATGCAATTTATTCGGTAAAATTTATTTATTCAACTGCCAGGCAGAAAAAAGCAAATACAAACCAAAGTAAATTTAAAAATTTATTTCGTACTTAAAAAACAATTCCACATTCATGGATTATGTCTAAAAAGTCTACCACTGGAGATGCTAATCAAAACCATAAGCCCATTTAACCATTTCGACTAAAGCAAAGCCTTCATATAAAAGACTGAATGCAACGCAATACAGTGCAAGCTATTTTCTATAAAGGAAAGGGCCGTTGTGCAGAAATTCGCCTTTAATGAAATGCTTCTATAAATTTACTTGGATGCCAATTTTATAACTCGGCTTTTTAAAGAATTCAGATTTTCTGTAGAATTGCTTGCAAAAACTGGTGCACAGTTACAGTGTAAGCGCGTTGACTTTATTATCTTAAATAATTATTTGGAGAAACTAGATCCTGCCCGCTTCGTGCAAATGCCTTCCGTCCATCTTGGTATGTCGATTGATGGTTGCTTGGAGGGGTGCTTTGGACCCCATACATCTTTTGAGGAATAATGAAGGGGCATCGTTTAGCCAGTGCATCAGGAGAAGGCGTCTTGTATAGATGCGTTAGTAGCTCTACCATCGTTGCGGACTTGTCGGATTAGTTGTACCTTTTAGTTGTTCACCATGATTTTCTTTAGTCGTTTTGCATGACATTTTTAAATCACTATGTTTGTGCAAATCCGTCTTTTCTTCCTTGCGCTTGCTTTCAGGTTCTGTTTTACTCTGATTTCAGGGTGACCAATGGCTACCTACTTCGATCTTTGCAGAGTGCAAGGCCTTTGTTCCTGCAACCGTAGTTGCCCCTTATCTCAACTCTACTTTTGTCGACACTGTTACAATGTCAGATGCGGCAACTGCGTTTCACATGAAGTGCGTCTTCCCTTAGTCTCCACCTTTTTTCCTACTCAAAATTCTTATTGTCGTTAACCTGCTCAGGTGGATTCGCATTACTGCCCCAATTGTTTGGAGAACATGACCAGTGCAGAGGCGAAGATGCGCAAACACCGTTGTGGTAATTGCTTTGATTGTCCTAGTTGTGGACACACTCTTTCAACCCGCGGAACTCTCGCCCTGGCACCAGCCACCGGCAAAGGGCCTACTGGATCCACATCTGGTGATTCACCGATGACTGCCCAAAAGACCTACTATCTTCTTTGTGGATTTTGCCGCTGGTCAACTCGTGAGAGTGGTATTCCTGACCAGAAGTCGCCAGGTGGATGGAATGAGACACCCAACCCTCATGCTGAGCGGGTGAGATGATTGAAGGTGTAACAGAGCGATGTGTATTTTTTCGACTATGTTTGGTGCCTTCTACCGTCAAAACCCACCGCACCATTCTGTAGTGAAGGTGTTTAACAGTGTCTTCATATCAGTTAATGTATGGGGTCTGCTGCCCTTGTGAAACACCTTTAGTGGTTAGTCAACCCTAGAAAAGCGGTCAAGTGCTTAGGTATCGGCAGTGTCCTCCTGCTGGTTGATGACTCTTTTGACAAAATTTCATGCACTAGAAGGGCTGTTGTAAGTGCTCGGAAGGGCCGGGAGGTTGAGCTCCATGTCGTTAGTGTTGAAGACGAATCGCAGGACAGCGGAAGGGCAGTATACGCAGTTGAATAAAATGCTAAAATATCATTCAGTGTAGTTCTCTTTAGGAGCAGCGTCTTCGCTGCTGTCCCTTTTCGCTTTTTTTGCTCGTAAGTTAATCGAGTTAGTAAAATCACTGGTGAGGTGATAGAGTAATGGTCTAGTGTTTGAGTCGCCTTTTGGAATGTCGTCCAATATGCGATCTTCTAAGTACCTTTAGTGTGATGACTCAGTAAGGCTTGAAGACTGGGCATAGTCGCGTCGTGCTCGGGGTTCAAACTGCAAATTCTAGTATCCAGTCAAAAGTTGTAGCATTTTGCTTTAATGTCAAGTGGCTCGGCTGTTTTTATTCACCCTTGGATCTGTTTACTTGCGGTTGAGCTTAGCTTTGGTTCATTTTAGATTGAGACTCTGATAACCGAGTATCGTCAACTGGCTGCTAAGGAGAAAACTGAACGCGAACGCACCAAGTACAAGAAGAGAACATATATTCTTTCACTGGTGCGTCTACTTTTGTTTCTGCATTTCTTACATTGAGGGTTGTTAGTGCGTGAATGTAACCCATTTGAACAGGAAAGGTAGGCGTTTACTCATTGAAAAGAATGTTTTTTGGGGTCATTCTAATGCAGCCACAAACATGCACAAAGCATTTTCTTTTTCACATTGCTAACTAGATTCACTTAGAGGTAAGTTCGTCCCATGTGTATGCCCATCCAGTACACCACAAAATCATTGCGATCCATCCTCCACGCCTTGCCAAATGAGCCTGCAAAACTGATTGTCTGTCGGTCTGTGATTAGCACGCCTTTTTAGTCTTCCATGTACAGTGCTTTACTCTCTTGCTTTTTTTTCGTTACAGGAAAAATTTCCTGTTCTCACACCTCGTTTCCGACGCCGTTATTCCAACTGGGGATCATATGGGTTTGTTACCTCCCTACCGGTTCGAATAAGTATTGTCACAACATTCATCAAACCAACCTTCTTTGGGCGGTAGTTTTAGTTTGGGTGTTGAAGGACTAGGGCACCTAAAAGTGAATGGGCTCTTCATGCTAGGTAGCTGATTTCCCGTTAGGGCCTTGGGACAATTATCTGTGTAAGTTATTTTTTTATTTCAGTCGCGAAATGAATCCTGCCCCAGAGGTTAAAATTTCAGCAGCTGAGGCCCAGCCAATCACTGATAGTTTCAATGTCGATGAGCTGGTCAACAAGCCGTTTGCATTTGAGAGGGGTGAGGCATTTTCAGTTTTTCGCAAAATTTCGATGCTACTTACTCGTTCTTGATTTCGAGCTGGAGAGTCATCAACCAACCTGTTTTGCATGTACTAACGGAAATCGTCCCATTAGAAATGCAAAAGTCGTTTCATCACATTAGGTGTTGGCACGCCATGTGGTTGGCTCTAGACTAATTCTCAGAGTGATTTATGGAATCAAATATTGGTGCCATGCACATCGAGTCCTCTTGAGGTGGAACATGCGAAACACTACTGATGCAAAAGTTTAATCTTTCCAACTGGTACCAAGGTTCTCCGTTGCTGAGGTTCAGTAGGCCTCGTTTCGATGTGTTTTTTGCTGAAATTCAGCTAAATCTGCAGAACAATGGGCCGTTTGCGCCCGATTTCACTTTCCTATGAGATGAAATGCGCGCGCTGCTTGCCCTGTCCCACCTTTTGGGGTTCGTCGATTAAATCTTCTGAAGGTAAAATTTACGGTAATTAAAGTTGGCTTTTAAAAAATGTCAAAATGCGTCAATCACGTATTTTGTGTTGTTTTTGTTTGGTGCATGGGAGACTCTCCTTATTCAAGGTCAGTTGGTGCTGCTGTTCTTAAAGTGATGTTTGTACTGTTCTCTGTTTGCTTATAACCGTGGTTTCGCACCGTCGCTTTTTTAGCGGAGAGCAGAGGTGTAAAGGCTACTTTGCAAATATAAGTGCTAAATCAGAAAGGCTGTTAATGATGATAAAACACGGCTGCTATAAAGCTTGCAGAGTTTTAAGTTCTTCCCCAAAAACATCTGATTTCGGGCTGACGTTTTGGCGCTTTTGTAATTGCTATAAGACCTATTATTTGCGTTAAAATAAAGTACAAAATTTAGTAAGATAATTTAGAATATTCGTCACCGACGTCACATTGTGTCCTCGTCGGTGTCTTTATCTAATCCTGCACCGCACGTGTGGAACGCATTTACATAGATAGGCAAGATTGGAAGCGAGAGACGAAAAAAACGCTGACCCTGCTGTGATGGTCGACATTTTTCTCTGAGGTATTGGTAGCAAATCCTCTCTTTTATGTTTCAAGCTATTCACCTTTATCAAATGAAACCGAGCTCATATCGTTTACTTTTTACAAAAAAGACGGACTGTCATTCCTTTACCTGTCTTTTGGTCCTTTTGATTGTCTACTACTGAAGTGCGTCATGTTTGGAAAGCCCTATAGGGCAGACGAAGGGATTCAAGTGCAGATAACTCCCCTTTGCTTTCCAGCGACCTCTGCGCTGCAACGTCACATGGCACCTGCGCTACAACCGACAGAGACGCGGAATTTAGAACCACACCACAAAGCATTGGCAGTGAAACGTTCCCTTCGTTGCAAAAAGTGCGAACACACTCTGAGCAAGGCCGACTTCAATCCAAGTTATACCAAATTTCGCATTAATCTAAGCGCCATATGTCACGTACCCGATCTGCATTTCACTCTACCACCCTTCGTCCTGACTGACCCCGCCGACAGTACCGATCGGCGCCGCGTCACTCCACTGCCCCTGCCCACCATTGGCTTTGACAGTGTGCCGGCCTCGAGTGAACTTCGGGTCAAAGGATTCTCGATGAACAAGGCATCCAATATCGTTCTGATTGTCTCGAATCCTGCGCATCGTGCTACTACGGTGCGTTTGCGGCAACTTACCGCTGAAGAAGAGGTCGCCAAACTTGGAGAGTTTTTTGCCAAGAATGGAAGCGCTTTTGGCACTGGAAGCACCTACTCCACTGTGAAGGTGTGTCTACCCCTCTGTTAGTTTACTTCTAGGGTTATTGGTGGCAGTGGTGTTGGGTGTGCATGTGTGCGTTTACGGGTGATTTTAGCTGGACCTTCCCGCGAGCGGGATCAGAATTGCGGCGAAGAGTGATGCCAGTGAGTACAACGATCTGATGGTGTCTGAGAGTACCGATGAGTTCAAGGATGATGATCCCAAGTAAGTATTGTTGCACGTGTAGGATTGTTGAGTTAAGAAGGCACTTATACTCGAATTTGTTTTTTTTTTACATTTAATGTTCGCAAACATTATCAGTCGAATTTGATTAATTTTTTGTAGAGTGATAGCCTACCGACAGGGGCATAAAGTGGGTATAAACACGGGCATCGCGATGTTGGCCTCTGGAGGCGCTCTGCGCGCAACAGTGATGATGACTTTCGATTACTTGAATGCCACCACCGCTGCGGCCTCGGGTGTGCTCTCGGCTGAACAGCGGGCGGCCACGATGAGCGCGGTTTTGGCCGCCTCAGGCATCAAGGACGTGGGTGATACCCCGACCCTGTCTGCTATGGGCAAGGGAATGGAAGAGGAGGGGGATAAACGGGATGTAGATATGCTCTTTCTTCTCGATTTCGGGACGTGCTAAAGCAGGTGTGAGTGTGTGTCTTCCCTGCTTTTGATGCTCCTATCCATAATTCATCTTTCGCTTACTCATTTTACGCATTGTTACCTTTTCTCGAAATGACTGTCCTTCGATTATCATGGATTTCGGTGATAAGTTAACGGTGTTTCATTTTTATGTATCTGAGAGTGGGAGATTGGAGGGTTGGGAAGACTTTTGTAGTTAATGCCAACCTTGTTATTATCAAACGTCGGTGGTCAACTTTTTTGAAATCGTGAAAAAAAAAGGAGTTGGAGAATATCTCTGCGAGAATACCTCATCTGTTGGATTGTTGGGGGAGATTTCTCGCTGGAACGCGAATAAGTACCACATTGCAAGGCATGAGTCAGGGATGTCATTGCTACGAAAGTGCGGACGGATTGGAAGACGCGGTGTAGGACTGAAACAAGTAGTGTTGTATGACTCTACCGTGATAATCACCAGGACTGGTAAAGGGTACGGTGTGGGGTCCATGGTCTTCCTGAACATAGTATTAACCATCTTGGTCTCGAGGCGGGCGCACCATTGGCGTGAGCGTCGCTTCACGTTGGCGTGACAGACGAAGTAGTTGCCTGGTTTGCCATATAATTAAGCTGGATAATTCAGTGTTTAATTTCCAGATTATTGTTTACTTCGCTTCCTAGGTAAATATTATTAACTACTCTTACTTTTACCGAAGTATCAACACTTGGATGCTGACAAGTGGACTTATTTGCAATGTCTGCGTTCGCTACTCGGTATTAACGCTATTGAAATGGGTTCAGTCAAGAACATGCTCATCTTGAAATGATGTTCCGAGCTGGACACTTCTCTGTTTCAAACGAGAGCTTACCATTAATGCTTTACTTGCGAAGCACTTCGTTCTCGGGTTGTGGGCACTAAGGGCTCCGCTTTTTTACTTTCACCTGGTGAAATGGCCATGAGGCCACACTGATGACCACTTAACCCCTCCGTACGTCAAAAATACATTTTATGAGCTACTGCTATAACTTATTTTGCCCTGAAGAAAGAATTGGAGCACTGTGTCGGTGCCATTGTAAAGAAGACCCGATTCTAATGCACAGCTAATCCGATTTTACCGCCTGAATACTCAGCAATAACTTGACGGAAGAAGGGCTGATGCTGCGAATGGGGGAAGGCTTATGATGCCGTCAACCTTCGACATCTACTCCAATCTTGTAGTCTGCAGGAATACCATCAACAACTGAGGCGACACAAGCCGTGAGCCATCTGGAGAAGTTTGTTACGGTGCCTAAGTAAAAGTTTCAATTAAGGAAACACACAATACCACCTTTAGCTTTCTACCAGCTGGATAAAACCTGGATAGAACACTGAAGCGAGAACGAAGTGGCAAGGGGGAACCGACACAAAACCTTGCCTTCACGAAACTATTTGAAATCCCATCCTCTGATAAGCGGATCCACTATCATGCCAGTACTCTCACGGCGAGCAGTGGGCGCACTTGATGGCCTGCAACAAAACTTTAGATCCAGTGGCATTACCAAGAGGATTCACTGACTTTGCAGATATCCATCTTCTTAACTGCACGCAAATTCAATGACTGCCGTGATTAGTTCGTGGGCACATTTCCTTACAGGCCTCAATACTGCAATGAATGAGGAGGGCGCCGTGAACGTCACTCGAAGAAGGTGTGTAATGCTCCGATTTCCCGTCTACGTCTTGGTTTTTCGAGCACTTAAGGCCCCTGGCCTCTGGGCCATGCTTACAATTCATCAATCCTTCTGAACGTCACGAATACACTTTCTAGCCCACACTTGGGGCGTTACAATACCCGTGCTCCCGTTCCCAAAATGCCACATTCCCATCTAAGACATCTGGTTAATTTTGTTTTCAAGTCCAAGGGTTCAATTTTACACACTACTTTAAATTTGTGAGTAGCACTGCGAGTTCACAACACCTTGCGTAGCGCTATAACTCTACTGCTGTGGGCTTGTTGGGTTTCTAGGTTTTCTCGTAGAGTTGCCACTGTCGAATGGTTTCGTGCTCCTGAGGTACATGTCGAATTTTTTTGTGGTTCACTATGCTCCAAAATTGCAGAATAGGCAGAGCATGAGATCACTTAACATTTTGGAAACATTCGCTAGACTGATGGCCTAGTGAAGCTACTGTAATGGCTGTGTATCGAAGCCGAAATGCATTTTTGACCAATACCAGTGCATTGAGGAATGATTCTTGGAAAGTATGGTGGACTGCTGACTATGTGGTGCTCAACTCAATTTATGCCGCACAAGAGCATTTGGCGGCATGGGTCACACCATAGCAGGAGAATGAGGTAGGTGAATTCATTTCCCCTAAATTCCATGCTGAAACGATGGTTAAGGTGACTATGAACCCCACATGCTGGTCTCCGAAAGGGCTTCATAGGTTTTTTTCTCAATGCTGGTCGTTTGTGCAAATCGTCCATTTCAAAGTCAACTTTAAAGTATCTCGGACAAATAAAGTAGATGGCAATGAAAGCACGTACCGCCTTTTTTCCTGGTATCAGCAAGGAGGGATCCTGTCTGGAATGCGAGACATAGCACGCAGAGCTACACGAGGGTAAGTTACAAGTTTGACGATGTAGCTAAGTTTATCTCATAGCGTTTCGCGATGTTTCTCAACGGTTGTCGGGGGGTTTCAGGAAGTCAAATTTTTTTAAACTAAAATTGAAGACTGTGTGGATTCAATCTACATCTATTTATTTGGGGTAAAGTGCCCAGAAAAGTGCAAATTAGACCATTCAAGTTATAACCATAGGGAACAATATAATTCATAGATTTTTTTCTTATGTCAGCATTAAGAACTTCGCGTCTAACACAAAATAAGGGATGTCTCTCAGAAAGTGGTGATTATGTGCCTGAGCTTGGAACCTGCCGGGTACCCAACTGAAATAACTAAGTTTTAGGGTCAAGCCAAGATGGATAGAGTTCTTTGATGCCGAAATTGTGTATGCAACCAAGGCAGTGTCTCCATATCCTTCCGTAGTCCAACAATGTTGGAGTGTTAGTAAAGGAACGCAAGAAAAACTAGAATCAATACATAAAGTGGAACTGATTGTTATTTATTATTCCCTTGATTAGACACATTACGTATGCAGTTCTCGAAATGGTAGCAGAACTGAATTTAACGGAAAGTGTTGTGTGCACTTGAATAATGATGGAAAAATCGCCGATTGCACATTACCTTTGAATCTAGCCTCCTTAGCACTGAATCGCATCAAATCACTCCAAATAAGGCAAAGTTTGGAGCTGAGTGGTGTGCGTAACATAGGGTTGAGAATATAATCATTGTTTAATTCTTTCTTCAACTTCTTCTTTTGATTGCTGGAGCACTGAAGGGTGCGATTATTACGCTTTCACCTAGCATCACGGCCTTCATGCTAGTGGCCACTCAGCCGAACAGTGTGTCAAAAAAGGCATTTTTTTCCTATTATTATGACTTGGTTTGCCCTGAGGAAAGACTCAGTGAAATACTTTGGTGACAACGGAAGGCAAACCGGATTCCAAAGGACAAATATTTTGATTTCCATTCCTTGATGATATATCATAATGTGACGAAGGGAGGACATGCACTACGAGTGGAGAAAGTTGTAACGACACCCAACGGAAGGGTTAAAATGACGCCGGTAACTACTTCACCCCCGTGGCCTGCAAGAATGCTATTACCTAGTAAGGCGACACCGTCTGGAGCTGCTCACTGCACATGTATGATGTCAATTAAGTGAACACGCGATGCCACCCTTGCCTCTCCAGTAGCTGAATAGAATCCATGTAATTGACCAGCACTGCAACAAGAAAAAAGTGGTGAGGAGAACCAGACGCGAAACTGAATTAAACCTTTCTGTTGTCAGGAGAGTCTGCTTTGAGGCCAGGTTTTCCATGACTACTAATGGATAAACGAGATATCCAACACATTCCTTCTGCCCCCAAATCCATTTTCCAAGCCAGACGGAACTCCAGATTCTGTAGAACTGCCAAGAGAGTTGGGTGACGTGGCGGTCAAACAGCTTCGCAGTCGTAAGCAAATTTAATGACCTGCGCGGATGGTTTGTGGGTGCGTCGTTTACGCCACCGATTATGTTGTGATGGCTGAAGGGGGAGGCCGATCAAGACGAGCGCTGAGGACGATGCTAAAAAAGAGAGGACTGTGGGATACCTCAATTATTTGGCCAACTCTTCGTTTTGGTTTCACTGGTATTTAAGTCTAGGCCTCTGCACTTCCACTAGGTAAAATGGCCTCCCGGCCATTCCGGTAGACCCGCGGCCCCTCAGCGCATCAATGCTGCATTATTCCGTCCAACAAGTGTCTTTATTTATCTCCAGGGAAGTCCCAGGGGCGCCACACAATGGCAACATCATTATAGCATTTAATAGTGTTAAAGGTAAGTGTTTGAGTTAATCACAAAATTGATAGCGTTCGGTTTGCCCCCAGGTGAATGTCAAGGAATAAACGAGCGTTTGAAAGGGCTCAGATGTAGAGGTTATCGATTTGACACTTGCATTGGTAACCGATTCCGACTGTTACAGCCCTAAGTATCAAACCATAAAATTGGCAGGCTTAAAAAACAAATCGAATCTACCTCGCATCACAATAAAATGTTTTTGCTTAAATCCGATGGTACATGGGAAGGCGATAATTACCGACCTCACTCCTACCGTCAACGATGAGCCTTACCAATCTACGCCCTTTCCACTAAGCAATCTCAGGAAAGAGATTGCAAAACCACGCGTTGTTGGCAATAATGCTAACAAATTCATTCTAAAGAACCGACAATCTCAATTCCTTCGGCTGTAACTGCTAAGATTAAATGTCATAGGAGAAGGACACTATGGATAACCAAATCTGTAGATGCATTCCAGAGGAGTGCCAGTGAAAGGCATATGAGAAAGTTCACTTGCAGGGATTTTTTTACTCAATCTTCCAAGTCCTTGAAATTGTTGACGTGATGCATGAGTGCAGACATGAGGTCAGCAATTCGATACAAAAGGCTGGTGGGTTGTCAGCAATAATCCAGAGACCAGAACACCACTGGAACAGTCGTATGCACTGTTATGACTGAAGAATCCACACAAACGAAAAAAAAAAGTTAAAAGATTAGTATAAAACGGAAACCAAAAGCAGCTTTGTACTGGAATTTTACAAAACTTCGCTTGGGTCCAGTTTGTTCAACATTGAAAATGCTTGAAGGTATGGGGAATGGGAATGAAGAATGAGTAACGAAAGTTTTGTCAAGGGAACCATCTCAGAATGTTCAATCTGACAATTGGAACACGTTAAAATTTTGAATACTACATCTCAGGTAATTACTGAAGTATTTACCTGTACGAAAGTTACAATCTCAATACTGCACATAACAAGCAAGGACCTGATTACATGCGGATAACTGTGAAGGTAGCCGACCTATTTCGCCAATAAATGCAACAAAAGAGTGTCGTTTAGCAAAAAAGTTCCAAGTTTTACCGTGGTCTTATTGCGACTTCCAAAAATACATTTTAGTTGATGAATCTTCTTTGGTGGTTGGAGTTGGCGATTTCTTTCGGGGGAGCGATCTGGGTCGTGAAGGCAATTCAGCCACGTGGGAATCCCGAGCTACAACTATGATTGTCAAGAACACTGACCAAAAATGAAAGCTGTGAAAGTGGCCGTGAATAAAGGCACCTAGTTTTAGTGCAGTTAACAAAATGACTAACCTAAATAGTATGATAGGTGGTAAAGAATTCCTGACAGATGTGTCGCATCCATGTAACGAGGTTGTAAGAAGGCACTAATCAAGCAAACCTGCTCTAGTAGGTGTTTGGTAAGGCTGCAAATGAAGTTTTGAACTTAACATTGCATACAGTGTAACATCATGGCCGATACTTGGGTAATGCAACTTGATTTTATGCACATTGAAATGAATGGATTCAAGTGGTTAGATCCAGGAGTAGAGAGTGAAAAGTGTCCCCGCAGCTCAAAACTAACTGATGAGAATCTTGAGCCAATCACTCTTCTTTCCGTCCAGAAAGAATTTGCTAACATCGCACCCAACAGGATGGTGCAAGAACGTTCGATAGTAAAGCGGTGGGTCGTTTGGTTGAACAATAGCGGTATTGAAGAACAGTATCTGATTTTAGGTGTTGAAATTGTTTAATCTCGTTTTGGGTGATTCAAAAAGAATATCAGGTGATTTAAAAAGAAAATGCACTGACATATTCTATTCACATTTTCAGGATGAACATAAATAAAGTAGGCCATGCAGTACATATTCCTGTGGAATCGACAATGAGGTGTAATATGCATTGTCGACCCATAGAAAAGCTAGGTGAGGCTACTGGCAGCCCCGAGGGCAGGCCGCTCCGCGGAGGTACAATGGCAGAGCCCTAAGCGATCTGCAATCAAAAAAAAGAGTTAAACAAACGGTGAATGAATGAAGCAACTCAGACTTTCATACCTTTTTAATTTTGGTGTGACGCAGCAACAGTCAGAGAGCTACTTTAATTTAATGGCTGTCGAAATCTTAAAATACAAAATGACAGGATTATAAACCTGTTAAAATTGAAAATCCTGCTGAAAGTGTGAGTTCGTCTCTAATCTCTAACTGAAGTTTTAAACAGTCACAAAAGTGTATGTTTTAGAATGGTATAGCAGCACTTGACCCGCTAGGTCTGAGGACACTGACACCGTAAAAAGGACTTTTCGGTCGTACTCCCGGACGCTCTGCACTATTATGCTGGGTCTGTTGGCTTGATATTTACGACATCATTAGAAGTAGACAAGAAGCTAATAATGATAAGGTCCTATGGACTTAAATTTAATTTAAAAGAATGGAGCACAAATCAGGTAGGTCAAAAGAACGAAATTTTTGAAAAAGAATTAAAATGCCAGGATATTGTCACATTTGGGAAAAGATCACAAAATGTGGAATGGAACATAAGTTAAAAATGTCACAACTACAAAAGCTGCAAAACTAATAAAAAGACACTGGTCCACTAGAATTGGTCATTGATTTCCTAAAAAGGAAATGTGAGAGAAAGTGGAAAACACTGCTAGGAAGACTGCCAAGGATTGAAATTCTAAAGGAGGTCCTAGAATTTATGTAAGTGTGAAAAAAGTTCACCATAATAGTAGGAATCTAAATAGCTAAAACTGTGTATATGACTTTTCTCCAAACGACATCCTCGAAAAGGCTGGTATAGCAGTTTAACTTAACACTGTGCTTTGCAGTAACGTGCAGTCGTAGATGAGAGCGACATGAAAATGCTTTGCCGCAATCACTGCACGAGTGAGGGCTCAATCCCAAGTGAACCTACAAACCGCAATCTAAAGTCTTCTCTCAAAAGGACATCATTTTCATGGATTAATTGGGTGATTGAGACATTTAGTTACTTATGGCAAGGCACTCCTAGAGTCTGTGACACACTCCATGGAATTGTGCTTTTGAATTGAATGAAATAGATAGGTAAGAAACGTAATACCATACGCTGATAACCAGAAATGAACCAACTCACCTTTGTGAACTGTGGTAACGTGAGTACGAAGGCTTGAGGGATATGCGAAGGATTTACCGCAGTCACTGCATGGATACGGTTTCAATCCTGAATTGAACACCACCAAGAGTGATTCAGCCTCTCCAATTTCTCAGCCATTACTTTTTAGTGAATTGGCGGTAGTGCTAATGCACACATAAATTCTATCAAATAACGTACCTGGAAAAATGTTGATAAAGTTACTAAATTTACCCCTGTGTTTTGCAGCAGCATGCTGCCGAAGATAAGCGCGTCTTGAAAAGAATTTGCCACATCAATGCACGGATGCAGCTTCAATCCTACAACAGGTATAACGGATACGGTTTATGCCTCCTGCTCAATGCTTTGTGTACACTAAAACCTGAACTTTCACCGTCTACCATGTTTACTTACCCCTTTATAGGCAAGATGTAGTACACCAAGAGAGGATCGCCTTTTCCCACTTTTATGTCTTAGTTTCCAATTTACTCTTAAACGTAAACGTTTAGATCATTGCCACCCCAACCTCTAAGCAACACACATATGGCAGTCGTAGGCTCCATTTTTGAGGTTCTGAAAGCTACTCGACTCGACTCACCGATACTCACGTCACCACTGCTTATTTATAGGTTTGCAGAAGTCATGGCTACTGGCAGAAATTCTAGACCATTCTACTAAGGACCGTCAAATTCACTTCCTTGTTTTGCCTTGCTATTTGATATCCCAATAATTAATGCCGACCATGCATCTATTCCAATGCTTAACCTTAAATTCCAGTTCTAGTCCATTTTCTGATGTGGATTTTGAAAACTTCGGATTGCATCGACGTAAATAATAATCCAAAATGCTAAATAATAACAGATCTTCAAGCCATGAATTCAGTCTTCCTTCTTATTCCAAACGGTCTCATTCCATCTTAATTCGGCATTTATGCATTTTAAACTGAGTATTTTAGGGGAGATCGGGCTACACATTGGTGTATAGTTGATCGTACATACAATAAGTATGCAAAACTAAACGCCTATTTATGCAACATTGCAGAAATGCGTGGTTCAGTTCTGGTACTCGTTCTATGCTGACTTAGTGATATTTAAAACAACAGGAACCAGCTTGGACGCATCAGAATATGCATACCTGTGTGAGTCTCAATGTGATTTTTCAGGGTCTCCTTCCTCTTAAACCTTTCTTTGCACTAGGGACACTGGAAGAGAGAATAGGTGGAGTGCACCTTTAGGTGCTCCTCTAAAAATGCCTATTGACGGAACACCTTATTGCATTCATCGCACGTTTGAGTTCCCAAGGGTTCTGTAAAAATAAACACTAAATTAATAGAGCAGTTAGATGCCAAAATAACTTCCTCATCGTCTGATTAAAGCTTTTATTTTTAACAGTTGTTTGTAATAATGTATTCATTCAGTTATCTGGACTCCGTAAGTACCTTCAAATTAAAGGAACAAAACTTACCCTTTTCGAGATTTTGGGTTTTTAATATACGGTTTACAGCGGATCCCGAGTTCATTTACAAACTATGAGAAAAGGGAATATATAATGAATCTAAATGTTTCGAGGTTGAACACCACTGTCTTTTTAAATGATTTTCTAGAAGCCAATTTTAATTTGCGAACGTTCCAATATCAACATTGACATGGCTGGAAAAGAAAAAGAATTTCCGCGTACCTTACCACCGTAATATGTTAGCAGTTCATAACCAGGTCTAATGTTCTAAACGCGTCAATTCAACTTTAAAAGAACGTTACTTCGCACCCCTGATAACAAAGTTCTCCTCCGTATTGTATCGTCACCAAGTTTTGCTCCTTCTCGTTACGTGCATAATTAACAAACTAAAAATAAACGAATAGATCAAAACTGCAGAGTCCTGGTTTAACTGAAATCCACACGAGATATGGTAGCTATTAATGACTCGGTGGAAGGTATTGGCAGTTTACTATTTATGCAAAGCAAAAAACCACATTGGATAAGTCGTATGATGAACGTGGGGTGAAACCATTTGCTGAAAACTCCCGTTAAATAATTTACTTTAGATAAGAATCTTCGAAGTAAACTGGACAGTGCCTGAAACCTACTCTTAACCAATTAGAATGTATGGGTCGAGACGCATCCACAAGATGGCCCTTGGTACCAAGCCGGTTCTCATTAACTAGCCAGGCGTATCCAAAGCGTGACCTCTGAGAGTAAGAGGTGGTGATTCAATGAAGCCCTATTTAATAAAACCAGCAAACTTCAGACAAAGCATGCTTAAAGAAGCCCTCAAAATTCAAGATTGATTTATACTTATGTTTTGTACTTATGCATCTCACTGATCAAAGTCTGACCAGGTGTTTACTATTTTGAGCTCCTTGTCAGAGAGACCTTCCAAAGGAACAATTTCACCAACATAGGGCCTTAAAACCGAACCAACGGGGATTTCCAATTTCTGCCCAGGCACCCAGTCCAGCGCCTCTGATACTCGACCGACCCACATGTATGAAGAGTTCCGGCGCCGACCTTTTTGCGTGATTAATTTCATCCTCGCCACAGCTGCAGCCGTCGATTTTCCCGGACTTCACAGTATCACACCCCAGCAGTGCAGCTGACCTAATCCACATGATCGGATGTGTGAGACAGGGATTCAAGTAAAGCTTGTTACATTTGTAGCAGACTGAAATAAGTGCAGAACACTTTACCCACCACAAACTCACTGAATGTATCTTTTTCTTTAACTGCAAAGGTTAACTGTTATTATTCCGACTCTGTGTACATGAACTCCACCACGCATCAGGTAGCAGATGATCCTGTTGGTTAATTTTATGAAATGTAAATGTGTTGCTCAGAAAAAGTAAGATTATAATCCTAACGAATCGCACGTTTTTCTTCTGCGCTACATCGAAATTAACCATAGGAACATTCGACCACCTGCTTCGCATTGAAACATGTTTGTCCCCAAAAATCTCAATCATGCAAACCTCTTTTATCTTAATCCAATTTGTGTTCATACCTTAGTTAAGCGAAGAGAGAGAAACTCACACAAGTAGCGATCATCTTAGAGATCTGGCGTGGACTCAATGCATCCCAATTTGCTACCATTTCTTTTGAGAAATTTCTCATCTAATAGCGCTTAATTCGTCAAAATTTGTAGGGAATCCACCTCTTTGCGATTCCATCAGAGCTCCCGAGGTAGCACAATTCCCAGAAATTCTTTTAAATGACGTTTTGAAGATATTCACGTCAGTTTTCTTGGGATTTAAGCGACCGAAAGAACCACTATTGGTTGCGACAACGTTCCCCTTCTGTATTTCTGGTTGGAGAATGGAAGAACGATCACTGGAAAGAAACTCATCACTGCTACTGCCCCAGTCACTGCCACCACTGTCACTTAGTGATCTTGAAAAGAGGAGACGAGGACGTCTCTACAAATTTGCTACTCAAACATCACTTACGCCAGCTTTCAAGAGTCTCTGTCGTTGCATCAGTAACTCATCTGTTTACATAAGACTCGCCCTGGTTTTTCGATCCTTTTGAATTGGGGATTTCTAAAAGGAATTGGTGATAGCTTTAGGAACAGAATGCCACTTGCAAAATGACATAAAAAACGTGTGGAAACTGATAAAATGAGCCAAACTTACCATTCACAGTTTACTTAGGTTTTGTTTAGATGCACTAATGCAAATTTTCAGCTCATGAACGTTGTGTATTCGTACTCAAAGTGCTTATTTTAAACATAACTAAGATTACACGGAAAGCAGAAAAATATGGCAATCTATACCCTTAGCCAGTATTCTTTTATGAGTACGACAAACAGCCTGTAAGACAACTGGATTTTTCATGAAATTGCAGCAAGCAATCAGGCATCTTGTTTTTGTAAAATTATGTCACAAAATACGCATGACCTTAGTGTTGCATTGCTTGGGCATCTTCATCTCCTCTGCCTCGGTAGGAGCTAAAGAAAGCATCAAGATAACAAATAAGATACCTCCTATGCCTCTTAGCAACTGAAGATTGCGAATCACTGCCCGACCCCTCTATTTCACGATCAACGTATTTCGACAATCGGAACAGTTTTGCATATTATCGCAAAGATAAATTAAAACAAATTGAAACAGATATCTGAGTTGTAAAAACGCGTAACACATAATGAGTAAAATTTTTGTAAAACAATGGAACAACTTCGGTACTTTTAGCATTAAAACTGTTTTACACATCGCCTGACGCTTGCTTCCATTTTGCAGGTGGGAAAACACACTTATGACGCTACAACAGGTCACTGGTTTTTGTAACGCTCATAAATTTCTATAGAAGTAGAAATATTCTGCAATACTTTGGTTGCAGACACATATGTGTATGTATATAACGCACAGAATAGGTTAGACTAATTGCATGCTTAGAAGCCAGGCTGCCCCGGCGAATTATGATAACAATGACACCAAGCAGCCTTTACCAAAACAAAGAGTTTTACAGTTAACCTGTTACTGTAGCGTTGCGAGACTTCCTCGTAGGCAAAAAAGCATAATACTAGGGCAGAATATGCATGCATATTCAGTAAACAGAGGGATAGGATCTGTTGCTATGGCCCGGAGCCCATCCCAACCAGCTAGAGAAATATGGCCGTCCAAGTGAATAAAACCAAAATTGGCAGTCGAACAAACAAGGTACTACATAGCCCCCTTCTTCTATCGATTGCTGTCTAAAACGCCCCCTTGGTGAGCCTCTTACGTCAGCCGTCATACGAACTAACCGTGTCAGCTATCGAAATTCGAGTGCAACTGAGGGGATGCTTGCCTGTTACCTCTTTGTAGTTTGATCGGGCCCAAGATTTTATTCGGTTCGAAAACTACATTTAGAATAGGAGGTCCTGCCGTGTACCAGCGTATTCCTTCTGTTATTGGGCGTCAGGGGTTTTCCCATCCTTAGCGCATGCACTTCTTTCCCACCGCTACCGTTTGTCACAAGCGGTATAGATCCGGACGTAAATCCTATAAACTTGGGTTCGTATTCAATTGCCGCCACCAAGGTAGCGACTCAGGACTTCCTAGGGGGCAAAAGAAGGCATAATACTAGGGTTGAATATACATGCAATACTTTGTTTGGACCGCCGGTTTTGGTCACTTGGGTGGCCATATTGTACTAGCCGGATGGCCGGCCTCCAGGCTGTGCCAACAGCTCCCAAACCCTCTGGTTCCAGAACACATATTCTGCTCTAATACTATGCCTTCTTTTACCTTAAGGGAAGTCTCGGGACGCAACAATATATTCTGCCCTAATACTATGCCTTCTTCTACCCTAAAGGAAGTCTTGGGACGCTTCAATACATATATATACTGTAATACTTTGTTTGTTCGGACTGCCGGTTTCGGTCACTTGGGTGGCCATATTGTACTGAGCCGGTTGGCCGGCCTTTGGGCCGTGCCAACAGCACCCAAGCCCTCTGTTTCATTAGTATATATTCTGCCCCAGTACTATGCCTTCTTTTACCTTAAAGGAAGTCTTGAGACGCTGCAAAAAGAGGGAATGGAACCACTGGCATGGCCCGGAGGCCAGCCAGCCCGGCTAGGACAATACAGTCACATAAGTGCTCGAAACCGGCAGTCTGAACAAAGAAAATATGATTAACTGATCTCCGGTTTAGTCGTGCGAATTGAAAAAACGCGAAGTGCTTTAGGTTTTTGTTTATAAGGGAATGTCAAAATTCTCCTTGCATATTTTTTACAGACGCATGATTCGCTTTAAAACTTTCGCCGAGTGGGTCGGCGTCTGGACCGTTCCACAAACACATATATGCATGCATTCTACTTATGTGCTCCGTTTTCGGTTATTTTTAGAAGATGCTTAAGTTGCTATAAATAAATGACTACTTTTTGAGCGCCTTCGCATAGCTTCAGACTTGCGAATTAAATTTTATTCCACTTACCTCCGTTAAGCTGGTTTGAGTAACAGTACCTGTGTGGGTTGCTGCAAGATTTTTTGTGCTTTACTGTGTTCCTGTGACAGACTGTTCTTTAAATTACACAGGTCGTCGTTTAAATCAACTAGTTAGGTTTCAATGCTTTTGATTCTACTACTCTGTGTCGATGGTGTGTGTGCCTTGTCTAGTGGTCCCTTTCCTCCTCTGGATCTTTCACAGATTCTTTTTGCCCCTGTTTGTGCCTTTTTTTCCCTGCTTGCAGGCTAAATTAGGCAGCTCTCCACCCGTTGAAATCACCAAGGTGATTTTTTACATTCTTTCTTGCTAGTTTGTTTGATTTCGTTTATATTTTAAAATCATTGGCGACTTGTTGCGCAAACACTTTCCGGCAGAATTTTAATCGCGATTTCGTGCCTTTACAGGCAGCTGATTCGCCATGCACTAATGACGGCGCAACACAACCCGGTAGTGGTCCAGTAAGTGCGAGCTCGAACGTTACACTACCTTTTCATTTCCTAGGTGGAATCCAAAAAGGACCTTTGAATAGCTTGAGAAAATTAATGGGCTGCGTGCAACTGGTCCTCTGTTTTAGTCATCAGTGTACTTACCTTGTTTGAGCAAACGTCTCTAATTTGAACGATTTTCATTCGTTCTTATCCGGATTGTTTCCGATGAACTAATGCTGGGACATTTAAGTTTTACTCTGACTTGTGGTTGTCTGTGGTTATGGTGATGTGCTCACCTCACCTCTTTACACGTGGTAGCGGAGTCGATCAGTTTTTATATCAGGTATCGTACTATATCGTTTTTTCTTGGTGCGCAAAGGTATTTTTGTACGCTGGTTCGTGGTGCTATTTTCTGGTGTTATGCTAGCGCCCCACAGCTACATCTTTCTCCTTTTCGACTGATGTCCAGAAGGGTGGCGACTACTAATGCTTCCACTTTGTTGATGTGGGTCGCTGTTGTGCGAGTTTTCCAACGTAGGAATGATTCTGCAAACGCACATCAGGAGTGTGGAAAACTGGGTTCTTTCCTCTTGTGTGGTCGTGGTGCCTGTCGATTCCATTTGGTGGCACTTTGATGTTATCTACCTTACTGGAGCGGTATCACCCATTTACGATTCCAAAGAGGGTCCCTTGGGGACGCATCGCGGGTCTTCTGCCACTGGTGTGGGGTTGTGTGAATGCGCAACGTGGCTGGTCCCTCCTCGTGAGGGTCTACACGGCATATTGAACTATGCTGCTTGGGATGCAAAAGATGCGAGGCGAGGTCAGGCGTCCAGCGCTTTCAGAGTGAGTCTTGGGTGTAGAAAGCCAACTGCTCTGTTTCGAAGGGGTGATGAGGCGTTGGGTTTGTAAAAAGTAGTGAATGAAGGCTCGTGAATCGGCAAATGGAGGTGGTACTTCCCAGTATTCTGTCATCCACAAAACTGGGGTGCGGAGTCCGATGAAACTACTGCTGCTGGTGGTTCATAATTTCTGCGCGTATGTACATGTGATACGATTTTCAACCTGGTCTCGGACGCCTGTGGTTCCTCCCAGGGGTCGGAGGCCCCCGTCAAATACTCCACTATCGTACTTTCCCACCCGCATCAGCATAGAGATGTCTCAGAACACCCGGTTTCCTAATAACAGGGGCGGAAGAAGGGAAGAGGACGAAAGGGAAGGTCCCTTTACAACGCATTTCTAGGGGAGGCCTATATATTTCAAGTGGTTAAGCATTTAGGGACTCTATCAAATAGAACTCATGAGAAGGCTAACTTAACTAAAAAGTGCATAACATATTTTCGGAAACACAAAACTTGATCAATGTAGCACTCTAACTCGATTAAAATTTAAAACAATATTTTAACAATGGAATCCAATGAATGAGTTCCATAAGCCACTCTTCGCAATTAAAGCGTGCCTTAAAAAGCCAAATAAATATTCAGTTTTTCTTGTTGTGTTGTCTTGTTAATCCTGCGTGTTGTTATTATAACAACCTTAAACCTTATCTGGCGAGATTTTGTTTAAGTCGTCTGCTATTTTCACTTTGTGTTCATGCTTTTCTCGTCCTGAGCTGTTCGGTGGCCCCTTTTTTGCTTTTAACACTTCATTGCATATAAGCTGAGGCGCCGATTCAATGGAAGCAGCTCGTCTTGAAAGACTTCAGGCTCTGAAATCCGTTTCAGAGCAGGCTCGCATCGGTGGCAAGGGCAGTGCTCGGAGGAAGAGAAAGGTTGTACATAAGACTGCAGCGACCGACGACAAGAAGTTACAGGCTACCCTTAAAAAATTGGGGATTAACGTCATACCGTCAATCGAGGAGGTTAATATGTACCGAGCTGACGGTACGATGATCCACTTCAAGAACCCAAGAGTTCAGGCATCGCCACAGGCCAACATGTTCGCTGTTTCGGGTCTTGCTGAGAACAAAAGTATGGTACAATAGCTAATTATAGCCGTTTTAGCACTTAATGATTTGTTCCCTAATATGATGAGTCAATTGGAGACGGCAAAGCAACGTCTTTCTAAAATGAGTGGTTGGTTTTTCGGCGTTTTACCATATTTTCTCTAGAAGCAGCTCAAGGTGAAAATAAAGACAATGCCGAGGATGACGACGATGATGTCCCGGAGCTAGTCGGGGACTTCGAAGAAAAAAGTCGCCAAGAGTGAAAGTACTATACAAACGATGCATTCGCGTCGGTTTGATATTTATGGATATGAATAAAGTATTGTCTTTTATTTGTTGTTTCATTTGCATTCCATTTATGTGCATATTTGCATTATTTTCCTATTCGCAACTTGATGTCCATCGTCATTTTTTCTGCTGTGCATGACTGCTGCAGACAGCGGAATGTCTATTGAGGTGTTGCTGTTCCTGACTTTAATCTCATTTTCCAATCGCTGGTTATGATGAAATTTACCTCGATATGAGTTTCATTATTCTCTTGTGTTTGGTGTTTTGCCCTTAGACATCCTTTCATGCATTAGGAAGTGATTGGATACCTTATAGGTTCTCACTTGTAGTATTCCTTACCCTTGGTCTGTTTTGGAGCGTATTTTGAGCAGTCGATTACATTGGGTTGGGCGCTTATCGGCGGCTTCGGTTTGCTCTCGTGTCGCGATAGCCTTGTTCGTTCATTGACATAAGGCTTGTGCTTCACTGTCTACCTAAGGTTTCAGACTATTGGATTGAGGAGAATGCTTAAGAAACAACATGTTTTGTGTAGGGCGTAATCTTACCAGCATTCAGGCTTTTGCGCAGTACTCAGAATCGGTCTCGTTAGAATGCGGTGACGTCTTCTCGGTTACTAAGTTGGTTTGGGCTACCTACTTGTCTGTGTTTGAGCTGAGGTGTGTTGTGTAGGCTCTTCGTCGTCCTAGAGATCGCTCTCGGTACTTTCCCCGTGGCTTTCCTGCATACTCTATACTTACTGGGGTCATTTTCTCGTCCCCATGTGTATCATTGTATCCAACCAGTGTTGTCTCCCTATAGGGTCCCACTTTGTTATGGTGCACTGCGACTGGTTGCCTACGGATTTGTGCTACACATCAAGTAGCTTGATGAGATGACATTGTTGCTTGGGGTGTGTTTCTGCTCTCGATGTGGTGGGGCTTGCGAAGTATTCCAGGGGATAGAACAGTCCTGTAGGTATGTGCTTGGTCACCTTGGTAGACGTCTTGTCTAGCACACGACGGCCAGAATGAACGTTTTTTTAAGATGCTACAAGCGCTTCGGAATCTTGGAGGCCAGGCATTCTTGGCGGAATCGATTAGTTCCCTCTGTTCACTAATTTGTGATTGATCAGGTGTTGTGCGTGTCTTCAGGACCTCGGCGGTTGTGTAGTTCTGCATAAGTACAATTGGCATTGGCATCTCGGTTGCTATGCTTGATTCAGGAAACCATGTAAACAAATCCAGCAGTGGGAAGCTGGAGGGGTCGCTTCAGCCTCCTGGTTATTGGAATGCTCCCTTTTAACCACCTCTGAAACTATTTGCCACTGTGAGGGTATGCTGTTATTCTCTGCTTACACTTACCTGGGGATTCTTTGTGCATAGGTTGAAGCTGTGCAATTGCTATGAGGTGAGGTTCCTCGAATTTTCTTCCGGTAATGCAGGTCTGGCAGGAAACACCAGAAGGGTACCAGTACCTTTTGTTTCAAGCGCCTAGCATCTCTCCTCCACGGCTTATCTTTTCATGAAATTTTCGAAGGGTTACTTGTGCTAATTAACCTTGAATCACCAAGGACTTAGGTGCTGCAATCCGATCTTGGTACAATTAAGACCTCATCCTTCGGAATCAGTCTTGATCACTTCTGTCACGTACTCTTGGTCACATTGCTTGATCACATCTCTTGCTGTTGGTTCGTTACAACATAAGAGAACGTCTCCGTTTACCAGAACCTTATCGAAATCGGCACTGCGCATTTCTCCGATGGATCCGCTCAAGGTATAGTATTAACGAAAAAATTACTGGTTTTGTTCAGGTTCAGTCTGCGAGATGAGACATCTGTATAATTGCTTTATTGTGTTGAGGTGTAACGTTATACTGCCGCAGCTCTTCTTACTGACGCGCCACGGAACGATCTATTTCATTGTTTAGAGTTGGGTCGCCGCCTACATCAGGTACTGGGTGGCATTTTCATTTCTTACTGAGTTCGGTACTCTGGAAAGAGATCAAAAGTTCCAGAACTTCTTACCCCTATTGTAGGTGCTCACTGTCCAAGGTTCCAGGAAAAAATGACGAAGTACCGGGTTCGAAATAGGTTAACGGTTGAATCGGAGCTGTGCTTAAATTCGTTGATCTGTAACTTTCTGTAACGAACTCGTCACTTGCCTGGGAAGTCAAGGAGTTCCATCAGATTGGTCTATGTTGAGTAGATCCAGAACTGCTTTGCACCTTTCTCCATGGCCACCATCCCGACCATCCGACTAAATAATATCCTGCAAGTTAGTGACTTAGGATTGCAGAAACGGACAGTTCTTTGGGCTTAGTGTCGAACGGGCCTCTTGTGGGCGGTCAAGCGCTACCTCTGCCGTGAGTATGTCATCAAGGAATATTATGCAATGTTTTGCCTACAGTCTAGTCCAAGTTGTTTACACAAGGCGTTGAGGAGTGGTCATTGCGCTCCAGAGTTCGAGCTGCATCGTCCAGGCTTTGTGGGACATACCCAATAACATAAAAGCTGTATTTCCCCTATTCACCTGCGCTATCTCCGGATATCATTGACACCTTTGTTCAATGATGGAAAAATTACCGTGATTTTACTATCCTAGTGGACAAAGGTGTCTCCTGCAAAATTAATAACAGCTTTACTGGTGCGTGGAAAATCGGCTCCACGGATTATATTCCAAGCTAGTTTTGTACATATGAGGAACCTAACTACATAAGTTTTCTTGCTCGTGGTAACGCGTAACAACGTTCCCCATCTGTTAGGGGCTAGAACCAGAAGTTGAACTTGGCGTTCTCGATCCATTCCTCGAAGTTCGCTTCCATTGTGAGGAATGTTTGCAGACGCTGACACCAGTGTAATATTTTTACTGTTGCTCCTCCACCTCCAGTTTCATACCTTTAAGTGGGAAGATTGCTTTGCCGAAGACGCCTTGCACTGAGTAATGTGGAATGTTTTAAGTATTCGAAATTCTGTGGGAGAATCGGAGTTTGTTTCCTCTTTGGGGATCAATGGTGGCTTTTTGTCAAACAAGAATGCATTGCGCTCAGATCAGCCGTGGTATGCTCACTTCAGAGCTGCTCAGCCATATCTACCTGGGTTCCATGTAGCTAGTAGAGCAGTGGAGGAAGTATCTTGAGCTTGCACATGGAATATCTGCGTAGAGGGATGGGTGACGGTTGCATAACGAACTTTTTCGGATGATTTGCGCCCACGAATAGTGTCGCTTCAGCTGTTAGCTTTCCTGTAGACCGAGGTGTTGGGATAGTTATCGAAGGTAGACGTCAATTTCAAACTTTTAGTTAAAGGCCGTCACTGATTCTCAACAAAAGTTTATCACTCAGCAATAAAAATAAGGGTAGACGCCCTCTCACACCGTGCTCGCTTTCCGCTACCACCAATGTTGATCCTTGGTGTTTCCTTGAAGACGAAAAAAAGCATAGTACCCGGCATACAGAAGGGATTGGGACTGCCACCGCATTCCATGAAAACTTTGTTTTATGCATATTCATTCGAATCAATCTAGTAGGTGTAGCTGACTCCCACTATCTGAATTTGAGACGGTGCGATTTAAGACAATATCTTAGCCTCGGTATTGTTGATTTGGGCTGGAATAGTGGGCTTCTATTCCCAAAACTTCCATGTGTTCATCTGTACAGTTGATTTTACCTGTACCCATTTTATTTCAGTAGAGGATTACGAATATAAAACGTATGATGCTGGTGCTTGTGGAGCTATCACTTTGAGGTACTCATAAAGTTGTGGTGTAATGTGCCCTCAGGCACTTCGTCACAGTAATATTACAACTTCCAAACCCATTTGTTTGTTTTTTTCTAGATAGTGGATAATTTGAAAGCATGAAGTGCTTAGAATCCTTTTACGGGACATGCTAGGGTCCGCTCTCCCGCCATTTATAGTCTTCACACCATCGCATATGCGTGTGTAGTGCACCGTACGCTTCGCCAACTACCTTTGAGTTCCTTTGCAGACGCTGGCAAGGCTGGAATTCACATGAATTCGCCCTGCCACCCATAAACAACCTCTAAACACTGCAGGCGCCAACTGTGTTTTTGGCGCCACGGAAAATCATTATATAGGGATGATAGTAACGAAAAAAGGGTGGGCAGCAGTATTTTCGCAACAACAACTGTTCCATAGTGCTGCGGTTACTTGTTTCCTTTTGGCGGTAGGTCATTGCATACCTGCCCCAGAAGTGGTTCAAACTTGCACGTTTTTTTGATTGTGATGTAGCAAATGAACTTCGGAGGACCATTGTACCACGTACATTAGTAATGTCCTTCAATGAGACGAATAAAGACACTCTGAATGAATTCAGTAGTAGCAAGATGACTTGAAAACTTCTAATTGGTAATTGAAAGTACCAATGTTTCGGCAATGATTGATAAAGGATCTAGTGGTCGAGTTAAAAGAGACTTTTTATGGCTGGTTTATCAAATTCCCCTTGAAGGCGTCGTAGAGAGTTTAATTATGAATGGACATTTATCGCGAATACATGCATGTATGTATAGGCGTTTGTATAGGTGACATGAATGGGCCGCCATGCTGTCGAGGCAGTGGCCAATGCCAGGGAAGATCTAAGAGACCTGTGTCATTCAACGGAGTTCATCCAACCTGCTAGTCCCCTGGTTACATTGGATGCCTCAATTTGTGTACTTTGGTGGTTAAAAATGCAAAAAACAGCACTTTAAGGCGTGGTAGTAAAATAAATTACGAAATATTTTGTAGGGAATACTTGTTGAAGTACCTGCGCAATTTAGTTCTCACTGTTTTCATAAGCCCTTCTTGCGAACCATCTTTTCTGTTTTATCTAATATAATGAGTGCTGCTTTCATACCAATCATGAGTCCACCAGAAAACGCGGTTGTGTATTAGCCCATAGGATGTAGTTCCAACATTTGTTTCAGTGGGTGTTAATCCCGAGAAAATTATATAATCCCACGACCCTCCCTTAGAAGTAGGCAAATCCAAATCGAATAATTAAGCTACTTCTCATTTTACACATCCATTTAATTCCTCAATCACGAATGCTTCATCCCATGTGAAGGTGTTAAAATTGCATCTATTTTTGGTCTCATACATCCAATAGCATGAAATGACCATGATATTTATGTGCTTTCCTCTTAACAGTCTTAATCTATCTTCTCAAACCATAGTATGAAATAAAACCTTTTACCACTTGCAAGTTATTTGCTGCCTGATTGTTCCCTAAAGTGTGTAACAATCCGGGAAAGAAGGGTGCCTTAGAAGCCTATTTCTATGGACTCAGTGGAGGTTGATGATCACTTCCGGCATTCCAGCCATCCAAAAAATGAATGCATTTAAATTAATAACCCCTTCTGGTTGTTCACTCTGCGTAAGGGCTATAGGACAGCGGTCAAAAGCGTACCTAAACACAAATGGGAGAACTCAGGCCATCCGACTAATTCATCCATTTGTTATGTGACAGGCTTGGTTTTTCATTTTCCGCCTCATCCTCCATACCCTTGGACCGAGCGGACGGGCTAGATGAGAATATGCCTTAGGGAGTATTGATGCATGAATAAGTAAACAGGGAATGTTTTCTCCTTGGAGAGTGGTAAGGTCCAATTCGGAAAATTTGTATTTATTAACCACCTCTTGCTTATCAGGCATGTTTAAACAAACAGACATTACATTTAATATTTACATTTCTCTACTTTTACAGAAAGCTTTATGCTGTTTCGTAGAATTTATTTTCTCGTATCGCTCCAAGACGCGCATGAGGACGAAAGAAGGTAAAACACTAGGGTGGAATGTGTTTCATTGAGATACCGGAAAGCTGGAAGAGAAGGGGCTAATGAGATGGCCCATAGGTCATGATGTGGAGCCTTAAGCGTACTCGAGAACATTAAAAAGAGTCAAGGCATTACATTAGAAAAGGCAAACGAAAAGGAGTTGCAATCCGCAGCAATCTCATCTTAAGGAAGTAGGAATGAATAGACTACAATTAAGAAATTATTTATTCGTCGCATTAACTCTGTTGAAAGGTATTACAAATCCGAGGCGATAGTTGGTATGTTTGAGAATTTTCCATTGCTTTTGGAAGAGTAAAACACCTACTTAGTAACCTAAATAGGGCAACTGACGGCGTTGAATTCACCATTTGACCATGGCGATTCCGACCAACTCGATAAATTCAAAGTTCACGTGCACACCGCAATAAGTTATTTCTTACGTATTCGCGTCACTTTTTGTGCACACCTTATCAATTGTTCCAACATTTGGAAATCACTTTTAGACACTTATACATTCGTAAGCCCACCTTAACTACTGATTGCAGACAAAAGAAGTACATACAACCAAGCTTGTATCGAATCCTAGCCTGCTAAAAATCAGGGTAACTTGCAAGCAAGAATCTCTAAAAACTCGACACCCGTCACCTTGCAACGTTGCATAGTTTTTGAAAGAAGGAATTCAAAAATTCATCAAAATGACATAACTCGTCAGGAACAGATGGAGGCGTTAGGGCAGGAAAGATATCTGCTGAGCAATTGCACCTCCAAAACGTATGATGGTTAGCTAATCAGAGAATAACTTAAAAGACTCCTCATTCATTCATACAGTTATTTAAAAGTTGGCAAATTAAAACACAACCGGTTATTCACCCCGGAAAATCTCGCCGAGCCATTTGCCCAGTTTCATCCCTTTTCTACGAAAAGTGTGTTTCATGGGAATGATGTTTAGAGAAGTTTTTTTCAAAATCGGAGTATTTCCTCTTAGAACCTAAAAATGCAGCTCTTCAAATGTGAGAGTAAAAAAAATTTTACTAAAAAATTTACTTGTAAGTTTTGAAATTAGATTAAAGTAATTTGGCAAACTTATCATCAAATTGGCATATGAGTTTCCAAAATAGTTGTTGGGATAGTAGCTATTAATGCATCTGTGTAGCTTTGTGTACTGACTCTCGTAATTCTCTGTGAAGCTACCTCCTTCATCGATATTAAAACCACCAATTAATATATTATTTTGAATTTATTTACCTCTGTATTTTTTCCCATCACATTTTATTCCTCCTAAAATTCTTGCCTCAGTTTCAGGAATTTTTAAGGGTCTGTATGCAAAAGAGGTTATCCGAAACGACAATTGTGCAGGTATGAATGTGAACCCAATGCTCAATTTTCGACGTAAACAAATTACAGAGAAAAATGAGCGCTATATTGTAAAACGACTACTAGTTCGACGCGGACTGTTCAGTCGTCTCCGGTACTGCAGTATACGTGGTATCACCTAAAAGCTCTCTCTTTTATCAGGGGACCCTGGAAAGGATGAACATGATCGCATCATCAAAGCTGAATGCACGCACCATCTGCTGATAGTTTGCGACGATGAAGCTGGTTTAATGCACGTTGGCATTGATTAGCTCCATCCACCGAGTGGGGCGGAAGCACTTGAAACAACCGCAGCAGCAGCAGCAGCAGCAGCCACTAAAACCAGCCAACACAATGAACAAAAGAGGCCTTAATTATGGCCCCACGGGACGCCTAGGCGGTTAACAGCAACATTCTGTTTGGTTAATGGAGGGAGGGGTGGGGGGAAGCAAGAGGTCCGGGTTGGACAGGATAGGAGCAGCTGCTTCCTTTAACTGTCTATTTTCCCAAAATGTCACAAGTTTCGAGGAAAAGCAATTCAGCCTAAAGGAGCCGGTTCACCTCGCATTAGTTTGACATCCCCGATTTATTTAGGACCCACTAAATAAATCGTAAAGTTAAAATTCCTTTTGACATCAGCAATATAATCACAGCGCCTAACCACAGTTATCAGTTAGTTTTGGATTTAAGGAGGCATTTGCAGCGGTCTTATTTTGATTGCAATGATTTTATCCCAAGCAATCTGATGAAAAATTTCAAGTAATTAATGTTACGATTATCCGCTGATATTTGACGAAGTCATGGTAACAGATCCTTTATAACACGAATCACCTACAAATATGTAAAATTTCCCAAACCGCCCAAACTAACAAAAGCTATTGCTTTTTTAAGAACATACTTCCAACACCTGAATGTTCTTTTCGTTCCAATGGTCTAATAAATCTACCTATCATCAAAAAAGATGGCATGACCAGATGAAAGGTACAGTACCTTTTGAGGTCTAACATGATAAATTGGCTTTGGTCCCAAAAACCGCCGCATATACGGTGTTTTCGTGATGATTTGAGCCACAATTCCAGCAGTGCTAGTCGAACATCAAATAGGAGAATTGCCCGATTAAATATCACGAAGTTCCGATTCTTTTTATATTCTATCTCGAGGCACTTCATGAAGAAATTTTTGGAGCCAAGACACGTTTAGATCACTGGCGGTGAACGTCGAAATAAAGGAGGGGCCCAAGTCTAACACTACCAAAATAGCAAGTAGCTAAATGTATGGGTCTCTGTAATGGTTTTTAAACTACGACAGTGTGCGTCAGCCTATCACTAGCCTCCCGTTTCGCCAAAAAATTGTTTAAATCTACTGCGATTCCATCCTGTCTGCTTCACACAAACCAGGTTCATCCTTATCCCCAAGCCGCAAAAGCTTCTTGTTAGGTGTTCGGGGGCAATTGGGGAAGATTTTAGTGATAAAACACCCTCCCCAACTCACATGTCTAGGGTATCAGTACATTATTAGAAGAAAATGAATGCTTTGAAAGTGGTAGACTGGAGACATAATCCTCTGTCAGGAATTACTAGTTGAAAGTCAAACAGCTTGGCAGTTATGATAGGGAGCAACACCTTCTCAATTTTGGCTGAAACCAGTGGATCAGATAAAAGGAAATCCTCCCTTCTGGTAAAACAAGGCATGACTCATACCTCAGTTTATCTGAGATAGGAAGGAGTTATCACTTTCCTCTCATGCTCCTGTTTTCCCAAAAGGTAAGTTTTCACCCTTTCGTGCTATTGGCTGTAAAATGAGCAGACGGTTGGAAAATAAAAGTGAGGTGTGACAGTCGATAACCAAGGGCTGGAATATCTGTTTTAAGTGACGAAAGTGGGATTCGCATCAAGTTTATGCCCGGTTGGTAAAAGATGATAGATTGTAGTTGGAGTGTTCTCAACGAATAAAACGACCAAAGACGCCTTTCATGATTATTCCCTTAGGTAGGAGCAATATGTACTGAGTCAGCATCCTGTTGTGTAATTCCAGAAGTATTCCTCCAAAAAGAATATTATTTTAACTAGCGAATCACTCAAATGACCTCATCAACTTCGTAGCTGTTTCAGCAGTCCTGATATTTGTCGGAAACCATCCTCTGGAATCTGAAGCTCTCTGAGGATAGAGAAGTAGTATGTATACTAGAGGATTTTGCTATTACTTTAACTTGTAGGCACTTTCAAGTCGAAATGTTAAATCGATAATGGCTAGAAAGTATTGATGATTTGATGGAAGTGATGTATCCCCCTACATAATGTCCAGCTTATCATTCATGTCGTCGTAAGGCCAGAGAGTTCAAAAGTTACCCTAATACGAAACTGTCAGAAGCCCGGGTGACGCGAGGGGAGCCGAATGCCGCCCCCGTGGAGCCCTTCATGAGGACCTAAAAGTCAAGTGGGTGTCGTCATACTGTGCCTCCATTAATTCTTGATTTATCAGCATCAAAAAGCGAATAAATTTTATATTAAAAGTTTAATCAGTCCACACGTAAGCATCTGCTCTGGCTACCTTTGATGAGGGCGTTCTCTGCAGTACTTAAGCAATTGCCCTGGTTAAAAGTACAATTTTAGCTATGATCCAGAAGGGCACGGCTTTAATAGCTCATGCAACTTGTAGAGGACAAAGTTGCTCTGAACCCACAGCTACATTTACGTCTAAAAGAAAGCTTTTGGAAGTCATCCTTCGACCGAGTTGTCGATTTCACACAATGCGCAATCAAGTTTACCTTGTAAAATTGTTATTTTAATTCATTTTGATCGACAAACGCAGTAAATAACAAATGCTGGAAGTAATGTCATTAAAATCCTGGTTACATTAGAACCCTAATATTTAGTTAACTCTACCGTTAGCTGACCAATAGAAACTCTCATCCAATTGGCACAGTCAAAGCGTCCAACCAGTAGGAGCTAAACTCGCATGACCCCGCCTTTGGACGTATGTGCAGAGCGTTCCCACACAAACCTAAGCTTCCCCTGTAGTGATGATACGTCTCCCACTCCCTGCTTCACTGCTCTTTTTGGTAATTGTTTCCACTGGGGCATTACCAGATCCTCAACAGGATTCCGGTTCCAACCTCGGGACCGCCTCGGACTCATTCAGTCTTCTGGCTGTTAATCCCCTTTTGCCACCCGCCAGATTGAAAGTTTATAGGGGACAATGGACACCCCTCCTACGACAGCATCTCCCAATCACCAAACGGGTCCTCCGGGGTGGACTCCACGTTTGTCGCATCGAGATGGAGGAATTAGCGCCCATCTTCTCCGTAGTCGGACACCTTGAACCCAAGGTTAGTGCGACTCTTATTTTCCTCCTTTTTCGCCTTTGTAACACTTACTACTGGACCGCCTTTAATGACTAATTTTTGTACGATGTAAGTCAAAATAATTGAGATTAATGATTTCGCTAGTCTTGAATCATGCGCTTTACTAAGTGCACAACGAGTTAAAAGAAAAGTGGAAATGAATACGTCAGCCCTTATAATCCACCTCCGTAGGTATACGCGCGTGCAACCGTCACCAAGAGCCTTTTCAAAGCGATTGCTTTCCCCATTTTGACCACATCCAAGTGTTTAGCAAACTAGGTGAACTTATCTACTATTTACACAGTTTTTCGATTGACCAAAGCGCAGTTCAGATGCAAGCACCGTGTTTCGTCGTAAGATGACTTAGCTAGCACGTAATTTGGACCACTTTGTGCGAATCGAAGAAGCAGTTTGACCTAAAATGCTCAAATCAAAGGGGTCTTTACAACTGCTAGACATCGTGTTTGCCTAGAGCAGTCATGATTCTTCAAGGTGGTTCTTCATGACCGATATGAATGAAGTGAGTTTTCTGAAGAAAACGCCGAGTTGCCTCGCAGCTGCTAGTGATTGCAAGAAACGTGAAGAGGACCACGTTGTGCGCTTCTCCATTCTGTCTTCCAATAAGGCATTTTTTGGGCTTGTAGCAGGTGTTACAATTATTCCGATTAATGACCTTTTCCACAGCAATCGTCGAGTCATGGATGAAGCTCTACGAACCAATTTTAGCCACGACAGTTTATCGGGGACCATGTATGGATCAGTTGAACGAGATGGGGAACAGAAAACTTGTTCGCAGCCAGGTAACAAATGTACCTAGTTCTGCGTTCTCCAAACGTGGCATTCACCTGCCAATCTAATATTGACTCGGTAAAACGCATTTTAGTTACATCAGACCATGGTATAGCCACTATCCTATCCCAAAGCTACATAACATGGTTCAGTTTCTTTATAACATGAATGTCTATGACTCTTTCTTGTACTGCTACAATGAGGAAAGTTTGAGGTTGAGACAGGCGAGCTGTCGTCAGGCGTTTCTCTCTTCCTATGAGAAGAGCTAACTCTTGCCGATTTCCGTCGACATTGCTGAGCGAGTCCAGTCTTAACTCTCTTATGTTGAAACTGCATTCTATTCAACGTCCATTCAACGCATTATGGACTCGCTAGCCTCAATGAATACTTCGTTTGTTGGTCATTAGTGTATCAAGCTTTGTTTCTTTGACTTGTCACTCGTTCCTCACCAGAACATTGGTGAAGTCGAACAAATTTACCTTGTTGCACTTAAATTCGCCAATTTCCTCTAAATTCACCTCTTAGTTGATGGCCCAGTCAAAATTCGTGTTTAAAGATAAGCTCTCCCAAAAGAGAAGTCTTTTTACGAGGGTAAAGTGGTGCCGATTGTTTACATCAACAACTTTTGGCATTCTAACTGTGGTCTTTAATGAGTGACGTTCTGTAAAAATAGTGTTGGTAGTTTTGTCAATTCTAATTGTAATTATACATGACATGCTGTCCAAAGGTCAGAGAAGTCACAGGACTGAAGCTTTTGATGTCATCTAAAAAAGGTCATCTAGGTCTCTTCCTTTTTTATCTCCAATTAGCCTAACCAATTTGTTCACACTGGAAAAAAACATTCCCACATAAAGTACAAAAGACGCATTTCCTAAATAAAGTAGTTGCCAAGGTGTCCAGAAACTGCACACATATCTCAACGGTAATCTCTTCTCCAGAAAAGCGTTCACAGGTGCAAAATTTTGCACGGCCTTCACCAAATGTCCGTCATTTGTGATTCCACTCAGTTATTCCTATTAATCAGACTTACAGACAAAATTTCTTCTAGACATTTAATCATGAGGCCTTTTTAATAGTTGTCCTTCATAACTTAAAGAAACTAACTTGAGATGACAGGTGAGAAGCCGAGGTGCATTCGTCCCTACATTGCATGATTACGAAGCCATAAATGCTGGGAAGTTAAATCTGTCGGTTAGCCAGGTGTCTCCCAGATGTGCAAGTGGGCGTGCAATCCTCAAAAGCGAGGCTAACGCTTCCCTATCCGTCATAAAAACGAATTACGTGTTCCTGATTGAAAACAGTAACAAAAACTGAAACCTAAAGAGTTTTTTTAAACTCTCTTCAGCTATTCAGTGCTATTTGTGATCGGTAGTGAACTCTACTGATGGCTCTACTGTAACTGGTCCGTCGGGGTGATATGGTGTGAAATGTGGAATCTAGTAATGGTACTTACTTCCTCAGTACGGAGAGCCAGTATAGATTTCACAAAGGGATGGCTTCACGCTTCCACTGTCTCCCTCACGGTGTCTATTTGCTGCTTTAATCCTCTCAGAAATTCGACTGTGCCTTCAGGGATGGAGAGGTGCGGTACCACCACGAAGGCAACCCTTTACTCAACATGGACACAGTTCGAGTAACAATTTTCTTCTTCCGTAACAATCAATCCATCATCCAAACTGCAGACATTCCCGTGGATGTCATGGACTTGCCTAAAAAGGGAAATGAGATGGATCAAGCCTTTCCGCGACCAAGAATTCACGGTCTTCTCGAACTCACCGTGAAGAGCATTAAGGCTGCCAGTCAAGCGATCAGCACATCCGTGCTAAAAATTGAGTGAGTCGCATCCAGAAAGTTTGAAATTTCCATTAGCGTTTCTGGAATACGCGCATGCTAGTCCTAAATTAGTTCCCTCTGTACGTGGTGAAGTAACATGATATTTTGAATTTCACTTGCCAATGTCTGAAATCTTCTCAGTATTCTTAGAAACGGCTCCAAATCCACTTATGCGTTACATTTTTCCCACTTATCTGTTAAGAACTGAAATTGTTACATTACTGTGAAAAACTTGTGTTTTACGCAACCTCATTGGAACCGGTGGTTTACTTATATTAATTCAGCGAATTATTTATCAGATGAAAAATAACCGTTGGTAGTTGGATTCGAAGAGACGAATATGGGTTGAAACAAGTTTCTAACTTAGAAAACTTGCGATCAGTCAGGGGCACATCAATTAGAATACACTCCAGGGTTCAAATATCTTCATCTTTCACTACTAAGTGCTAATGGATTTTCAGAAGAATCTATCATTACTCATCAGCGCTCCCTGCTATCATCTGCACCGCATGATAACAAAGTCCTTGGTCCATCATTCACCACTTCCAAAGCGCGCTCTCAAGCGCTTTGATCCTCTGTCGAACTGTGCTTTCTTTACTGACAAACATCAATTCACAGGTTTTCTTTCACTACAGGGCGTATTTCTAGGTACCCAAGTCAACTTCAAGATAATTCCATAGTAGTAGCGCAGTTTGGAACATAACATGGCGCTTAGGTGCAAGGATGAGACATTCCAGTAGAAGATGCTGTGACCGAAATAATTTGTTGGGAATTAATTATGCAAATTAGGCAAGGCGAGCGATTGGTAGAACACTGTAGACAAACACATTTTCACAATATTTCATGGTTATTGCCCGAACACTTGACCTTTAAACAATCGTAATTATCATGGATCTTGTTTTTAAAACAAACCATTCATCTCTTTTTAATAACTAATAGCTACAATCCAGAGGAGGAGGATTGTTACCTCTCCTTCACACAACCCGACATGCAACCTTCGGGTGAACAACGAAGGAAGCAAAACCAACTAGAATCGCAGACCGGGCGCCCCCTGGTAACACCTTGGTGGGAGGCGAACTCGGGTCTGTGGGCACCGCGTCTCGGTCAGCCTCCGGCCAGTGGACCCGCTATTGGGGCTAGTCGAAGGTGGCCTCTATTCGGCCACATTATCGCTGCAGCCTTTAATAGAACCGCCATTGATCATTTTGAGCATGAGTGTCATGAGGCCCTTCTCAAGGGATACAGGTAAGGAGGACAAGTTTAAGATATCTAAATGGGCCTAAGAGTAGTCGTATTGTAAATGTATAGAATTCAATATTATCAGTATGAAAGTGCAATACCTGGAGGGTGGGAGGATTATCCCTGCCATATTTAAAAGGGTAATAACTGCCGCTTTTACACAATTCCGCAGCCTATCCACCTGATTAAAATCGCCATGAAATGGGGCAGTGTTGATGATTTAAGTAATCACCATGGCATCGAAAAACCTGTATTCAACCAGTGGCCGAAGTAATGCCATTTACACTCGAAATGTAATAACCAACGGTTAACATATAGTGATTTACCAAAATTATTACTTCTGTTGCCCACTTTCTCCAGATACTTGCATCGGAAGCCGGACAGTTCCGATACCGATTATGTACCTCTGCAGGTGAATATTTGGAAGAAACTGCCCAATGGTGATCGCGATTTTGTGACACGCGAAGCTCGATACCTTCGGGTCAATATTGCTGGAGCGCGAAAGCTCGAAACCCCAGTAATTCGTATTTTTAGACAAGTGAGTGAAGGATACCTCTCACTGATAAGGCGTCTGCATTTATGTAGAAGCTCTTAGTCACTGAAGTGGTTAGGGTGAAGAGGACTACTGTTGACATAATCGTATTTAAGAGGTAAAAATGAAATTCAATCTCCTATAGATTAAAGGAATTGACTTTGTTGACCACATAGTCACTGTACCATCCCCTTCCCTCTGTAAAGGTGAACTTGACTCATATTGGTGGCAGCTTTTCCGTTCTGCCGAAGGATTGTATTCACGTAGTGAATCCGGACTTGGAAGACCTATTGGAGGTGAACGTGACCAAGGTTCAGGGTCCACTCTACGCCCAGCTAGTCAATTTGCGCGATCCTACGCGGCCCGTACTGAGCTTCCGCATTGCCGAGCTACGCAAGGGCCTCATTGCCCTCCAACTCCTTAATTATGCTGAAATGATTGAAAAGGTAAGGTGTTTGGATATCTTGGTCTCTCTCGCCAAACTTTTTCTCTTGCTACGGTCGGCGGGACGGAGGCGGATGGGGTAGAACCTTGTCGTCTATCATATAGTATTGCGGTGCGAACTGTTATCTTAAAGGCCACTACGATCGAAATGTGATAAGAATTCTCAGTCGAAGTTACTTCATCTATGTGTCTTCAAGAAATTCATCGAATAATTGTACCAGTATTTACTCTTCGTCCGTAAATCAAAGTTGATTAGTTCGTGTTAAAAGTAGCACAGGCTTTCATTTGTGTCAATATTTGCATTCATTGGCCTTTCATGATATCTCGGTTAACAAGCCTCCTTACAAAAGGGTCTTCTTGATCAAGGAAATAACAGAAAGGTAGACTTCTTTCAGTCTAGAGGGCCTAGGTTTTTGTATTTTACTGAAATATTCTTCAAAAAAGACATAAATATTAGTTAGCGACAGTTTATTCAGTCAAAAGGAGGTGCACAGCTACGAGGGGAAAAAGCATACTTGCACACCGAATAAAAGCTGGCTGTCATGCGAAAGTGATGTATTTGCATTTCCTTAAAAAGCAGCAACAGCAGCGACTGATCATTTCTTAAAAAAATTTAATAAGTTTTGAATGCTGCATCATTTGAATAATGGACCCGCCTCCATGGTGTTGTATCCGTGGTGGCTTAAGGTGAAAAGTAAAGTGACTTCCCCACCAAATTTGCCTCATCTCCTTCATTGAAGCGTTCCTTAGGATTGCATGTCATGTTACTGGCGCGAACCTCCCCAAGACCTGCACTAACTCACAAATTGGTACCTCCACCCAAATTTCAACGTTGCGCTTATACCTAAATGCGTCTTGAACATCAGAACAGTTCATAAGCAAATTCATTCGCAATTGTGCCTGCCGCCTCCTCAGGCCACAGGTAAAAAGTGGTATTGAATTCCTTCCAGAGTTAACTAGACCGGAAGAATGCTACTGTCTACTAGAGATTAAGCTGACACGACAATTCAATTAGGCCAGACTTTATTACTACAGCCTAAGAGGTAAAATCTATCCCCATTCAGACGCTATGACTAGTAAGAAATGCCCCCTTGTCGGACCGAATATTGCATATTAAAGTAACTGCGGGCTGCCCAATCGAACTTATGGTTTAGTAGAAGTTACCGTGTCCCGTAGACAGTCCTACTATCACGATAAATTAATCACTCAACTCTCTGTACGGAATTATTTTTTTGCCTGGGCAATGGGGAGGTAGGATGAAGAAGGATGGGGCCGTGGTGATGAAAAAGAAGTCGAAGACGACGGCCCCATGCATTCCTTATACTGTATCTGAGTGCATCGCGGCCTCTCCTTTGATCTCATTTCCTCCATCTGTGTTGGTGGTATCAAACCAGAATCTTTGTTGGCCAGCCTGTGGCCTTCTCACCAAATAATTGTGAACACAAGTAGTTCGATAAGCTGCCGCATAAAGAGAATAAGGCCGGAGTCTTGGTTATCATAAGCTCAAAGCATTTTTTTGAATTTATTTGCAACAGAATGGACTGACTTCAAGTTATCGGGTTCCTAGATAAGCGAATTCTTGCAAGAAGTGTGGAAAAAAGACTACAACGAAAGTTAAATGACGTTATGTGTTAAAATTCGTTGATGTTCTTAAGGTCATTATTTTACTGCCCAATATCTCCTAAGCGTACAAACTCATTCCTTTCCTACCCTACGCTCTACCACAGACCTACTTCTCCAATACCGCCGAGAGGATTACGCTGAGTCACCAATGAGGTCAAAGGGTCACTCCTCACGCCAAATAACTTCCTTAGTTTAAGCAATCGCTCACTCACTCTCCTATGAGTTATAACACGATAGGGACAAGTTTTTAACTCAGAACGTCGTAATTTGTCAAAGTAATCTAGTGCCACCATCGCAGTGGAAAGTATCAAGATAAAAATTATATTCTCTTAGATTGCAAACTTCTCGATTGCCGAAGCTAGGCATATCCACTTTCTTCTTGGTCGGTGCATTTAAACCGCGTAGAGTAACTATTTACGATCCATTTAATATCTCTTGAACACTTGTCAGGCAATGAAATAAATGCTTCTGTTGCCCTCCCGTTTTAGATTTTTACACTTACCTTGGTGGCAATCGACCCCTTCATGCAAGTTAGCGAGCCGGTAAATTTGCGGTTGGTTAGTCACCTGCAGCCGGTTTTTCCCAATCGTCTGCTGGGCTCCTCGACGGGACATAAGCCATTCGTTTTTCAGGTCTTCTCCCTTCCCCTCTTCTCCTTCACTGGAGCACTGAGCATTGTGCAGAAGTACAACCTGCAGGTGCGCTGATACTGTGCTATTAATGCTACTTGTCCATTGAAAGTAGGCATGGTTCATACAGCGGTAAAATTACTGGGCGCTTTGTTACATACTGTTTCAGAGCGTTACTAATGCGTTAAAGTTGTCAGTGGGATCCTTTCAGGTGGTCCGCAATTTTATTGGGAATTGAAGGCTATTAGTGGCGCCCGCATTGCCAATCAAGTTGATTGTAGTGACAACTCTGAAGTTATTGTTAATAATGTCTTCCTCAAGCACAGGCAGGCAAATAAATGAAATCTGCTGGCTCATGTTTTATGCAAAATGTATTCAGCTAGGCTGTCATACTTCCTCATAAGTCTCCTTAAAATTGACGGCTCTTGATTTTATGCAGAATACTACCCATAAGAGAAGGAAATTTGTCTGCCAGCCACTTTATTAAAGAATAAATTTATCCATTTAAACTTCCGCAGTGTGCCTAAAATTTTACCATTCCGCGATCCCGATCTATATTACTTTTCCCACTTTACTACCTCAGGTCGTGGGCTACATAGATGAATCAATGGTACGTTTTCAAGTCCTACCAAATAAGGAGGAGGAGGAGTACTTCAAGTTCTCCAACATCACAGGTACAGGTGGAGGTCACCTTCAACTGCTGGGCACACCTTTAGTAGATGGAGACTCCACCACCTCCTCCTCTAGCTCATCCTGGACACTTAACGAGGTTGCGGGTCAGCAGCTGCTCTACGCTCATCCCGGCAGCCTGCACCCCACGGTTGATCGGTTTCGTCTGCATCCCACGCTAGATATAAAACGTGCTGGCTACCACCAGTGGATGCGAGTAGCGAAGCGACGCATGCGTCGAAATGCTGGTGTATCTGAATCAGAGTTGGAACTACCTGTTCGAATTGTGAGGCTATATGAGAATGTAAGTGTGTTTCGCTTCAGAATGGGACCATCGATTGTGTATAAATGTGGACAAGTATGGGCAGTACATAGTATTTCAATGGATGTTTGACATAGGAAACATTGTGAAATCCACAGAATAAAGCACAATTAGACAAATAAGCAGTCAACGCAACCGTTATGCTAACTATCGAAAAAGAATCTGCGTCTTCTCATCCCCATTTCTTTGTAATAAAGGCTCGGGAGAGCGCCTTAAAAAAGGACATTGGGATCGTTGTGCATCACGGCGCCACTCACTGCTTTACCTCTGAGGAGCTCATTACTCCAGCAGCCCTTGAGGCAGCCCGCTCCGATTTCGTTGACCTCAAATTTCCCGTAAAGGTTCACCCTTCTCAAGGTCGTCTGGTGTGGCGCTCTTTGCTGCTTCGCCTCTCCAGTGGCAGCTCAACACATCAGCGGCTTCGGCAACCACTCAGCAGCCTCATCAGAGGAGGAATGGATGAGGTCGATGGCGATGAAGAATTTGGTGCTGTGGATACGAAGAAACCCTCGCTGATAAGTACTATTAGTTTGACTGATCTGGAGGCTGGAGAGATTTGCTACCTCAGTCTAAGGCGTGACGCGAGGACGGATATGTTTGGGTTACAGCAAGCAGGACGAAGCAACTTTCCAACTGTGGCTGTGAACGTAAATATCCTTGTAAGTCTAAGCTTCGGTGTACGAATTCAGTAACACTACAGCAGTTCCAAAATATCACTTATTCCCTCTCCCGATTACTTTTGCAATAGCTGAAAGGGATTCTAGAAACAGAGTACTTGGAATAGCAAGCTGGTAGAATAGATCAAAAGGAAGTCTCGTGCCGACAAACAAATGGTATTTTACCGCAGTTAAAAGCTCGTATCTCGCATTGCCTTCTAGCCGAAACCGAAGTACCAACTGAATCGCCACTCCGACTATAATCATGTACCAATGGAGGTGGCCGAGAGCGTCAATTTTGCTGTCCTTGATTCCACCTACCTACGATATGTGGTTCAACCTACGCGACAGTGGATGCGCTCCTCTGCCCACAACCTCGTTCCATTGATGCCTAATGCTACAAGCGTACTCTACAGCCTCACTTCTCAGCCCCGCTTCCTTGTGACCCCTTCAACGGTGACGCCTGAGGCTAGTGTATCAACAGTCCTGGGACCGCGCGGGGATACTGACGCAGGTCGCTTGGTCTCACTGGCAGCGATGCGCGCCGTGCAACTGGAAGGCGACATGGCTCTCCGACCAGGTCTCACAAATCTCCTGCGTGAATTAGAGCCCACGGGTTTGAGCCACTTCACACAGGCACAAATCGATGCTGGAGATATTGTCTATGTACCTCCATTGAAGGATCTCGGACCTATGGTGAGTTTCTGGACGTCTAGGCTATTTCATTTAAAGCACTGACCTCTGTACAGCCCTCGAGTTAGTAATATTATAAAACGAAACTGTCAAAAGAACGATACGGTTTTGAAGAAGGAGCGTAAAGTGGGTGTTTTCGATTCCGATTCGCGGCTGTCTTAATTTCATTGCCAAAGTTACCAGAGTGGGAATTATTGGGGTACTGTATGCCATCTGTGGGCAGTGCATTAAATTCGTCAGTGGTTTTCAAGCACACCTTGTAATTTTATCATTTTTCTTCCCAGGATCAAACAGTAGAGTTCCGCTACACGGTTTCGGCGCCTGGACTAACTCCGTTTAATGAAGAGACTTTTTGCCTTAAAGTTTTAGCTGAAGATAACCAGAAACCAGACTTGAAGGTGAGAATTCTTTCCCAAAACCCATTTTCGAAGTAAGTTGCTAAAGTTTAACCAGAACTTTCACCTCTTACAGTTACTAAAATCACTTGAGGTGCACAGAGACGGCGAATTAATAATCGACTGTGGGGTTTTGCATCTTTTTGACGAGGATACCTACTTTGATCGGCTAACTTTAAGACTCACGAGTTCACCAAAACACGGAAACCTCTTCCAGATTATTCGACAATCAGGTACTAATGAAACTAATATGAACAGTACCATCGCTACCACTGCTGCACCGCCTATTAACCGCCGCAAGATCGCAAGTGGGGAAGAAGTTCCTGCTAGTCTTATGAGCTCTGGTAAACTCATGTAAGATTGTCATTTCAAAGTCCATTGGCTACGTGCTAATTATAAGTATTTAATTTAGATTTAACCATGTTTGATTTCAGCTACATACAAGACGGTTCCAATGTGAAGGAAGACAACTTCAATCTGACTGCTACAGACGGTCATCAAGACTCCGGTGTCCTCAATCTCAAAGTTACCATTCGACCTCGAGTGCTTCTTGAACCAGTGTGGAACTTACTAGTGAATAACAGCATCATCGTTGAAGAGAACTCCACAGTTACCCTCCACCCATCCGTCTTCCCCCCTCTAACATTACCAGCGATGAGAGGTCCTCGATTTTTTGTGGTTGTACCACCAACTAAGGGCAAACTGCTGCTAGACAAGAAACGAAAATCTGTCCAGTTCTCCACTAGCGATGTTGCTAACAGTCGAATTTCTTATAGTCACGGACCTGCAGAGATCGGGACGGAAGAGAAGGTAGATTTGGTGAGGGTTTGGGACTTCAAAACAGGAAAAATATTTTCTCTGAACTTCACCCTTTTACCAGTTAATAGTCAACCACCTACCATCACGGCACTAGCACCGATACAGGTAAGTTAAATGCTGCATGCAAGTTTGTGTGTCTAATTAACAGTTCCAAAATAACCGAATTGCCATGCTTTAGGTGAAGGAAGGCAGTGCAGTTGTTCTCAGTCATCAGGTCATCTCAGTGCGTGATCCTGATACAACTGATTCGCATATTCAAGTGAAACTGGTCACCCATCCCAAATGGGGTCATTTGGAACTACGTCCCGAGAATATTACCTCCACTAGTTCGGCTGAATTTGCATTCACAGCTAAAGATCTTACCATTGGTCGCGTGTTCTACGTTAATTCTCGTCATGAAAATGGTCTTGAATCCGTATCCGACATCTTCTCGCTCCGAGCGTACGATGAAAAGTTTCCCTCTCGTGAATCAACACCCATTCATGTTTCCATCCACCCTGTAAACGACGAAGTACCCTCCGTAAGATTGGTGGAGCACTTTGCAGTTCCGCTTAACGGTCGCCGCGTCCTCACGCCTTACCTCTTCACTATCAGCGACCGAGACGTACCAAGAGACATTCTTCAAATCTCCTTTCCAAGACTACCGCGATTTGGTCATCTAGCCGTCTACTGGCAGCACGGAGAACAGTATGTCATTACAGAGGCTTCTGCACCCATTGCAGAGAGCTACTTGGGCATGATGAACATTGTGTATATTCAAAATGGTAGCGTACAGCTTCCAGCAAGGGACAGCTTCACAGTCTCTGTCTCCGACGGTCTACATGTGGTCAAGAAATCAGCATACGTCCTCCTACGTCAGGAAAACCGATATGCTCCTGAGATACGGGTGACAGGGGAGGGGGGATTGGTGTTGGAAGGTCTAGCTTGGCGCCAGCTAACCTCGGCCCTGACTATATCGGATGTTGACACACCGGGGGAGGACTTGGTGATCACCGTGGTACGTGCGCCTAAACTGGGTCAGCTGGAGCGCATGCAGCGTCAGGATGTTACGGGGATGACGGCACAAGAGGACCTCGTTGAGGCTGCAATGGATCAATACGAGGCGGAGGTGGGCGGAGAGAGACAAAACACGAGAAACTTGAAGGAGGGGGATCGGTTTACCAGGAGACAACTGGATACTGGACGCATCTAGTATGGGCAGCATTAGAATCCTCATTTTTGATAAAATTCTCGTTGAGAAATTAGTAACACCGAAAATTTTCGTTAATATGTGCTAGGTTGGGTAAATGGGCTAAATCAATCAGGTTTCTTGCTTTTCATTTCTATGGGAAATAAACAAACAATCCTTGAATATTGTGCAATCTTTTCCACTAACGAATCTACGTTGAGTACTCTTGATTGACAGCTATACGTACACAGGAGAGTATACACCGGTGTATGTCTATGACTCAATAACCCTCTCAGTGTCCGACGGTCAGTTCGAGGCAGGTCCGATTGATTTGCCAGTACGAATTAGGGCGACAAGGGGTCGAACCAATCAAATGGTTCAATCACAGTCGTCGCTTTATGAACTACTTGATAAAGGTCGTTCTGATTCCGACACACTTTTATCTGATGCAGCCTCAGAACCGTGGGGTAAGTGATTATCGTACTAAGAAATTATTACTTTTAAACTCTATTATACCCATGAGTGAGTTATAGAAATTAAAGCAACAGAAATGGAAAACGTCCATGAAACTAGTGAAAGGGTATTTAGCTGCAGCGTCACTGAGTCCTCTTGACGCTTTCATTGGATATGGGGTTTTATCTCTTTTGGGAGATTATTAGGGAAGAGAGAATACTTAGTACATCTCGTATGCCCATTGCTAGTCGTAAAACAGTGGTTCGTGATTAATGTCGCCTCAGTTGTTAGTAGCTTTCTTGCATAGAACGAGAGCGAGGAAATTGTCAGAGGTAGACGACATTAACAACTCTTCTGTTTGGCGTCTTCACATATTCTCCCATTTGCAGTAGATAACTTTTTCCCCCCAAATTGGGAGCTAGTATTTAGCATTTAGCTCCTCGAGACTTTCCTGAATGCTGAAGCAGCCATAATGCCTGAATATGTGCAGAATGTGTGCTACCAACATGATCCAGTGACCATTCCGCCCAAAGAGTGCTAATACGGAGCCTTAAGTGTCCTTGAAACAAAAAAATGGATTAAACAAATAAACAACATATGACAAAATGCCTGATTTCGTTTTGGTGAAGCTGAGGAATATTATTTGACACAGCTTCACAACATCGTTTTCTGAAATGTAGTTCCTAAGGAAGTCATACAATTCACAAAGACTTTTGGAAGCCCCTTTTAAGAACACGATATTGTCGTCCATTATTTACAGAAACCAAGGAGGAAAAAAAAGAGGGCTCCCGCATATTTCTCGACAACTTCAAAGTTACTGTTGCAGAAAAGGCAGAAGTTGCAGCTGGCGAGCGTCGAACTCTCACTGCAGAGGAGCATATTCGTATCGAACCGATTGGGGTGGATGGGACCCCTGAAAATGTAAAGGAGACGCTCGCCACTGCCAATTTCCAGCACCTTGAATCAGAAATGAGTCGTCGCGGATGCATCCTCTTGACAAGAGTCAACTCGAGTTCGAATCATTCTTTGACGGATTTTGCTTATAAGGATGTCGTACATGGACAGATAATGCTAAGTGTGAGTGGAAGTATCCTCCAGTTACCTTTACTAATTTTTCCTAGCTAAAAGGAATAATTTTCATGCTTTCTAGGCCGAGTCGTGTTTTAGCAAATCACCTCGAGAAGGAGCGATCAATTTGCTTTTGTCGATTCCCTTACAAAAGCCTGTTTCTTTCACCCTCCCAATAAAAATAATTGGTGAAGTGGATAATTTCCCACGGCCAACAGTCGTGATCGGTCAGCCCATATCAATTATCCCTGGCGCCGATGTACCATTCACGCTAGCCCATCTGAATCTCCATCACACTGGTATGGATCTCACAAAGGTTTATTTTTACACTTCTAATGGTCGCTTTCACTGGAAGCACGACTGCGACGTCACCACCAAAGTCTTCTCCTTCTTCAACATTGTCAATGATGAAGTGGTCTACCACCACACGGCCGATGCAACTGCGCCTCGCCTTCTTCTAGTCAATATGAACCACCTTGAGGTAGACTTTAATGCCATCCAGATAGAGCGCTTCATTGAATCAATTATTCCCCTCACGGAGTCCAGTCCACTACTGCAGTACTTGCGTGCGGACTCACCAGATCATATCACTTCAGAACCAATCACTCTGCGTATTGCTACTGATGACCTCTACGCATACGTGATCAACTCGGGTCGGATCTTTGTCCGTGCACCCAGTCCAGAGGAACTCACAAGAGTTCGAGCGGGAGAAATGGGCTTCTTGCTTACTCCTAAACACCTTCTAGCTTTGGATGCCTCTACAGTCTACTCATTAGATCCGAAGATGCAGGACAAAAGGGTGATCATCGATGTAAAGAGTGGCGCAACGATGAGCCGTTTCACACAGGAGGATGTGAATCGATTGCGTCTGGCTCTGGTGGTGTTCTCACATCCACTGCAGACAAAAGTCACCCCTTTTGGACATCAGAAGACGATGATGGAAGCGGGAGTTGATGTGAGGCTAGGTCTTCTTAAGCCCGGCTCTCATACCTCAGAGAACATTACGTGAGTGCTTTGTATAAGTCCTGTCCCTCAATTAAAGTCTGCCTTTTAATGATGTCCAATCCATCCTTGAAAGCTCTTGGTAATCTGAATTGACTGCATCCAAATTAATTTTGATCTTACTTGTACTTTTGCTCTTAAGCATAGCAAGTGTTTACAAATGAAACCATCTTGTAGTGTTTAAATACCCTCTCTTAGGTAGTGCCATCAGTAAGACTCTGGAATGAGACCCCTTTTATCCCATAGCCTCAGCATATACTGGGCTCAAGTCGGATTCGACCGAAAGCGCTACCGCATCTGTGCCAGATCAGGGGTTCTTACGCTGCCGCTCGTTCGTCGTGGGGCACTCGGACATCACGTGGAAGTCTATGTCGGTTTAGACGACGCTGCAGATGCAGAAAATTTTGAGGTTGACATTCTCTCTCCCAGACTAATAGTTTTTGAAGCAGGTACGTCTGTCGATAAAACAGAAGCGAATGGCCATTTCATCCAGGATGTTTACACCACTCTCTTTGTCACCTTTTTCCTAGATGAGGTTGTAAAGGAAGTTAGAATGCGCGTTACTTTGAGTGGTGAGCTGACATCGGAGAAACAGTTCTTCACTGTCGCCGTTAAAGCCCCATCGGGTGCAGTGTTGGGCGCCAATAGCGAGACCCATGTTGTAATGCACGGTGGGTATTCATTCCTCTCCATTGAAGGAGTGAATAGCTCTTTCTGATTATTGTTGTTGGTGTTGTTACAGATAGAGGGAAGTGTAGAAATCCCCCTTACTTCACTGCGTTCAATGTAAGTTAAAATTTTGTCCTAGTTTGCCTCACCACGATTCCAGCTGAAGTAAGATCTACTTGGATTTTTGTTTTCGTTTAACCCGATCCCCACCGAAATTAGCAACTTTTATTAATATTGCGACAATCTGAACACACTAGTTGCACCCACTTAATCGTCTGTTCACCAGCCCAAATCGTTCTGATTTCATGCCTAACCTACTTTGTTGAACCCATTCTGTGCTATCTTCATCATAATGAAGGAATCACATATAACCAGCAATGCAAAAGGAGTAATTTTAAGACAATGTACTGATCTTAATTTATATACAAGTTGCTTACAAAACTTTCTCAGACTTCCAGTGGAACCGAAGGAAAAGACGAGGTTGGACAGAGTCGTCGCATGTCCCTTCACGACTGGTTGGCCTCCAATGCCATTCCCGACTCTAACGCCCTCAATAAGGCCTACTTGAGGTCTATGCGGCGACGCAAGCGAACTCCTGCCTTCTCTTGCGATACCGGTGAGTTGTTCTTACCATTTGGACCCTCAAACACACAAAGAAATACGCAAGCGACCCATTTTTGGTTTTTATGAACCTAGTATCTGAGTGTTTTTCTATTTTTCCTATATTTCCCTTGGAAGTTTGTTGGTTAGTAATCAACTGTGCTCTACTTCAGTCAGCTCTGTTGTATCCTACTCTAATCTACTTTAGGTTGGACACTGTTCTTGAGTCGATGCTACCGATTCTTCCAACACGAAAACCTAACATGGTTGGAGGCGCGTGACCACTGCGAGAATGAACGAGGCTACTTGGCTAGCGTTCCTGATGCAACCACTAGCAATTGGCTGAAGACCCTCCTCGGTTCCCACTACAGTCCCCTTTGGATCGGTAATTACGCGCTCAGCCAAATATTTTGTTAAGCGACGGGTAGATATTGGGAAAACATGCACTGCCTCTGTCGTATGTCACAGGTCTTCACAAACCAGTGGTGAATGGAGCTTGGTTATGGCACAGCATGGAGCAGACAAACTTTGCCAACTGGAAGTCAGGCTACCCGAAAAGTCTGCGAGGTAGATTACAGCGGCAAACTATTCACCATCATCGTCGTCTCTTCCGTCGTCACCCATCATCGTCCATTAAAACATCTGTAGAATCTACAATCTGGCGCAGTTCCGCTGCCTACAGTCACCAACGCTTAGCTCGATCGGCATCTAGTGAACCGGGTCAGTGGGAGATCCTGGGCCATGAACTTGGCCTGAGGAGGGTGTGTGTCAATCTAGATCCCAGGCGTGGAATGGTCTGGAGCAATGCAGCCTGTGTGCAGACGCCCCGATTGCCTTTTGTGTGCATGAAGAATCCCAATTGACGATATTAATTGAAGGTGGATAGGAGATTGACCTGTTTGCGCGCATACCAAGTGTCTGTGTGTATAAAATTTGTTTGCATCCGGTAAACGTTTGTAGATCATCATTTATGTTCTCTTGAATTCCACTTCTCCACCCCCACATCCTTCTCTCACTATCATATTCCCCAATTTAGTTAATATAACCGTGATAAATATGAGTCTGCATCCATTGCTAATGCCTTTTCAATGAAAAAATCAAGCACAAAGAAGTGTGTTCTGATCTCGCAGCACTAAGCGCTCCTCCAAATGCTTTTATTTAACATGAATTGTAAACAAATGCGGTACAACCTATTTACGAAACGTGTAACGCTCCCAAGTATGATACCCAGGGACGGCCACACGTCGAACACTTTTCCTAATCTACTGAAAGTAGGAGCGCTACATTTTGTGCCGCGTTGTATGAATACAAAGGCATTTCATTTTTGATTCCTTCATAGTAGGGAACAGTCAAGTGCTATTACCAATGACCATTGGTTAGTTTCCCCTCAACTCTGGATAGTCGGAATAAAGTCAGTGCATGCATACTGCCAGTTGGAGGGACGTGGGTGGACCGGTCATGCAGACTGTCGCCGAGCTGGCTGAGGCTGGATGGAGTGAAATTCAACCCAATACTTCTATGGGACCAGGAGACCTAGGTAACTGCTTTCTCCGGATAGAAGACACCAGTCCGTGTTTCGTGCGTGCCCGGAATCATAGTGCCTGTTCTGCAATACTGATTTTCAGGTAGGTTTAGATTTTTTCTGAATAGGTTCTCCAATCAACCGCTTGGTTGTTGGCTAACCTTTTAAAGAACCTAGACTAACTTCTGCGCATCCCTGAGACCTGAAATACATTCTGTTTTACATGACATGGCGACACTACAATCTGCCGTGGTGGATGGGCCTTTGTGGCTACTAGCCCAAGTGAAGTAATAAAAAATTATTTCCTTTCGTGGCTTGAGTGATTGTATCACTCTCTGTACCTTGCATCATGCAATTCTAATAGTAGCAATTCTTCGTTCGGGTCTTAATCCGATCCAAACAACGGTTAATACGTAATTGGCCCCTGTCCAAGATCTTTGTCATAGCACAAACTTTAAAACTTGCCCCAGATTCATCCAGACATCTATGCTGACGACTGCTGATACGGCGGCTGCAACTCTAAAAACCACCCAATCAAAAGTCAATGCTTGGAGGAGAAGTGACACTCTGCTACATCAGACGGAATATCAGACGATGCAACCACTCGAAGTGGTTGATTGATACAGATGCCAAATTGAGCTCCGTTGAGTTGACTGATATAATAAAATTCTATAATGAATTCAGCAAATGAATTCTGCGAATCTCAGTCGTCTGCAGATTGCAGAAAATAGAACTCACTGATATGACTTGTTCTTGCTGATCCCAAAGGAACCACTGAATACGGGTTGCACTGATTGTACGAAATTGTATTATAAAGTGGAAGTGAGATGATGCAATTCCATCCATTGTGCGCCTATGTGCACAGAGGTATTCTTGACGGGCTGCCAAATAAGGCTTAGGATTCTTCGTGAGAAGCAAAAATCTTACACAAAATCTGCAATTTCTTAGACATTTTGTGAATGGGTGAAGAAAACTGTGCATCTGTCATGGGAGTTGAAATGTCTTACGACGAGAATGGTTGCATAAATGCTCATCTGGGAGAGGGGATGACTAATAGTGTGGTCTGGTCTATGAACAAGGCAAGCATTGAGTTTAGCTAGAAATGTGAGGGAAAAGCTAAGAGAGAAGAGGAGTAGAAAATCAAATTAAATGACATACCTAGCAAGAATAACATGCATTTTTGGTGATGGAATCCTTGTCTCTTTACCCATTTGCCTAGTCGTAAAGTCACAATCGAACATCGTGTCGAACGCATTCTCTCAAAATCCGATTCTTCCATTCTGCTAATTTCTTCTTAAGGCTTTTATAAACTAACCCCTTAACAAGTAAAATAAGTGGCATGATAATATTCGCTTCTAGACTTACATTTTATACAAGCACAGGCATTGATCGGGATTCCCTGTCATATCTGCGATTTAGTTTATGAGGAAGAAACGCAGGAACAGACACTGACGGAGACAAAGCCAAAAGAGTAGAAAAAAGGAAGAAAAGGATCGGGGAGAGATAAGGAATAGGGAATTGAAAAAAGAAGAAGAGTAATCCACAAGGATTAACATTTTCTTTATCCATCGGCTTCTTCGATCTCAATCACGAGTGATCCTTTAAAATGAACGGACTCTCAACCGTTATTTGCCCGATCATTTAGATTATTGTGGGTAGTTTGTAAAGTAGATGTGTGAGAAATGAAGGTCCAGGGTAGAAGTCGATGGAGAGAAATTCATACAAGTTACTTGTCCACTAATACTTAGATATGGCAAAGACAACACATCGTGATAGTAAAATTTCTGGTTTCACAAGGACACAATTGATGACTATGCCAACAGCAGAGAATAGTCATGTTGGCATCACTGGAACAGCTAAACAGTGACTGTAAGGTTGAGGTATTTTTTGTGAAAGCATCTGTTTCCATTCTCAGATATACAGCTTCGGTAGCCAGTAGACTACGTCCCGTCAAAGGGGCTGGGCTAGCAAAACTGCACATAATAATGAGTCATTTGTCAATGAGTACGGTATTATGCTCGGTAGTGAGTAGCAAAATTTAGCATAAGAAAAGCGAGACGGTTTGTAATTTGTGTAAAGCGACCCAACACCTAAGTCGAAATGTGCATACGCTTATACGAGCACAATTTGATTTTGAAGTCATTTTTTGCAGCTTTTAGTATGCCGCTGACCACAGCTTTGCACACACACGCACTACCACCTACCGTTAACACAAGCGTGTGTAATAAACTCACGCATATTTTTAGTACCGAGATGAAGAAAAATTGGAGAGTGCACGTGTAAGAGCACGTATAGGTCGGCTTGGAGACTGATCTACTTCGCGTTAAGTAAAGTAACATGCATCACCTTAATATTAGCTGCTACACTAACTCCTCGTCACAGGACACATCAAAACCATTCCATTGGTCGGCTCTCCTAGACGTAGTCGAGACCATGGTCGGTGGATTCGGCTCCAATCATGCGAATGTTTAAACCAGTTGAGGGTTTAAGGTGGCATAACTGCCAGAAAAAATTACCGTATTTCTAAATTTCTCTCGACAGTGCTAGTCCAGTCACGTTTCAATTGATGGGGTAGTCATTTCAAGTAGCTTCAGGTTCGGTTGATCGTGCCTTAAACACAGCTTAATTACAGAGTATTACTGCTAGTTCCAGGCTTATGTGTTTGCCCAAGCCTACTTATGGTAGCAGTCGTATTGGTTCCACAGTTGCGGTCGTTCCTCATGCAGCATCACTTCCTTGCACGAAATCATGTTAATTAAGAGAAAGTATTAGCTTAACTTAGTGGATTAAACTTATAGGAGCAACAGATTTAACATTAAGGGAAACGTTGGTTAAAGGCGCAAATTTGTCAGAAATGTGCTTCGCTGTTAGAGCAAATACGAAGTACAAATCGGCTCCAAATTATAGAGGTATTTGGAGTGATGTGTAAAGTTGGAGGGAGATGAGCGTAACGAATGTGAAACAAGAGTCCAATAGGATGTGGCAGCGGCATCACGTTAAAATTAAGGATCCATCCTCATATCAGCTTTGGTCATATACCCATCGAGGATCGAAAGTGCCGTTGTCATGTTGTAATCGCTTAGCACAAAGCAATCTTCAATGTTTTTCGCCTTACAACTGGTCTGCCCAACAATCCACCGATGCTGGCGCATAACAAGGTGCCATTATTACGATTCAACGGTGATAGTGCCTCAAGTATAGAGCGCTACGGGATTAAAATTCCAACGAGCAAGTGCACCAGTTGCACCGCCACACCTGAACAGAGGGCCATAAATCACTACTGGTCTGTTGGTGTGGATAGCCAAGTACTCAGGATTAGTGGGTCCAACATGCTATTGCCATTCGTGACCTAGAATTCGTGCATTGATAGCCATTACCTCAATTCGAATCAGCTGCAGCATAATGCACATAAAGTTTACGCATAGGTTTTGCACACTTTCGTGCAGTGCTAAGCTAACAAGATTGGTAACCACTACACTTCTCCGTGAATCGGTAGGTTCGGTAGGGAGTATATTGACGGCCTCAAGGGTCTGGAAAACTAATTGGCCTATCAAAGCATATGTTGTTAAAAATTTTGTGAAAAGGCCTCTCGCATTTGTTTAGTCGATCTCAATCACATTTCTTCCTCCAACTATGCGTGACAATTGGGTTGGGCGGCCCCAAAATTTAAAACCCGACCAGATTTTGCTTCACTGCATAACTAAAATTCCGTGTCTGACTGTCTGTATAAATCTGCCACGTTACAAATTTAGACTTTGTCAAAAGAGATATCCATCTCCAATAATTTTGTCTTGTCTCACCTCAGTATAGCCCAAAAGGTTAGCATGTGAGCAATGTCAGTTGGAGAAAAGTAGCCTCAGCGAGCTTGCAGACCGTCACTGTGATAAGTAAAACTGGACGCAGAGGAATGCAAACGAATACTTCGTAGCAAATTGTACCCGTTGGGAGGTGTCCTCTCCCAGGTAAAGATATCAGTTCCGACTTCATGTCAGCCCACAAATCATAGCGCATTAACTTGCGAAATTGCCCAAATTCTATTCACAGCAACCTTAATGACGACAACTAGTACAACGGCAGCAACGGTAAAGTTAAAGTCACCGATTGTAGTAGCAGTGATGATATGCGCCATCGGATTAACTGACTAGTAGATTGGATGTAACCTTGGTTTTGCTGATTGGACCGAGGTACCTCCTACTGTCATCATAACTGGTGCAGATGATTTCGCTGCAACGTTGGCATATTAGTGCCTTTAGGGAGACCAAGTACAAAGGAAAGATGGACCACGTGGTAGCTACTGTTTGCTCAAACAGTTTATCTCACCTTCGCGTGCATAAGTGCAACGTGGAAAAAGGCAGAAGACAGGAGGAAGGTGGAGTTCATGCCATCTTAAGTGCAGATAATTTGTTGACAAGTGCGAGAGAATATTATGTTATTAGCCTTTGTGACGCGATTATTGTAGTAAAATGGCTTATTTCTAAGATGACTGTCTGCGCAGAATCAACCTGCACCTCCTTCCGGTCTCTTCAGCTTCACTAAGGCGGAAGTTTGGATACAAATTTCAAGGTGGTGGTGACAGGCAGTAACGCCAGGCTTGACGCCACCAGAATGCATAGACTTCTAGAAGATCTATGCAATTTATTTGTAATAACCCTCTTCAGAGATCCTATTAAAAGAGTAAAGGGACACGAACGCGATGGAGGAGGAGGCAAAAAAAGGATCCCGTACTATCTATTTATGTCTGTTGGCAACTACTGAAATGCTGAAATACCTCTGTGGAGTAAAGTTTGGTAAGTGCTCATAAATAGTTCCATTTTCTCAATAGATGTCAGCTATGAGGTTTGGAGTTGACAGCACAGGGATAATAGTGGGTTAGGAAGTATGCAGTTACAATGTTGAAGATACATTCCACGCACGCAGAAAAACCTCCTCTTTAATATCAATATTGTTAACAATATCGTCATTACAATTGTTGGCAGAGTTCTTCTTAACCTCAAATTATTTACAATTCGCTCCATCAAATTCTTATGAATCCACTTCTCTATAAGTATCCAATGCGTACATACCTTCGCAATCTTCCTCTTAGGAACTATTTAAAACATTGAAGACGGATCAGTATTTGCCATGAGGCTTTAAAATATACTCAAATACAACTGTGCAAGGAGGTCATAGGGTTGGAGAAGGAATGCAGCTTGCTCTGAAAGGAGTTTTGATAAACAAATGATCACCTTAAAAAGCAGCAGTTGCTAAAATGGGGGCTAAAATGATTCACCAATGTGACGGTGTACGACAATCCTCTTTATGCACTTTTACTGCACGTCATAGCAAATGGAGTTTACGTAGGTGATGTTTTAGTCATACGTGCATACCTACACCAACAGATCAATTAACAACCCTACAACCGCTTCTCTCCTTATTTTACTCTCAACTCGTGATATACTACAGGTCCGAGATTATGTACACTAAACCAATCACATCACGTCCCAGCCTTCTTCCGCATACATCTTGGTCTTGTATTTATTAATCAATGCGTTCACCATTTTCCTTCATCTGACAACACCTGTGCATTTATGAAAGAGGATGATTGCAATAGTACATGATTTTGGACAGTAGACTTAGATATGGTGCTCAAAGCTAATGCGTTTTAGGCTAGTTGCGAAGGTGATATTCGTGTCGCTTACCTGGCTATGTCTTCGGATCATTTTGCAGTGGACGCAAAGGCTCTTCCCCTTCCAAGAATACGCACATATAAACCGCTGATAGACTAAACTCCGAAAAAGATGGATGAAGTCTCGCCTAAAGAAACCAAATCGGGGGAGCATTCACAAGTACTGACATCTCAATAAAATTGCAGACTGATGAGTCGTGGGGAAGGCTATACTAACGCGTAACCTTTCCAGCATTCTCACTACAGCTCGCTGCACATTAAAAAGGCAAGGGCAAACAGGCAGCGCAAGCAGCAACAGTTTTGGAGAGCATCTTAATTAAGACCAGTTCAATTCAAATATTTATATCACTATTTTTTAGTAACAAGTATCCGTGCTGTAGAGTTATGTGGCTGGAGGTGCAACGTGCGACGCAGGAAACGATTCGGTTGTAAATGCAACTACCAATCAGCTTCTACTGGCTCCTAAATATGGCTTTGGCTGTGATTCGACGCAATCGAGCTGCAATTTATTCATACGTCACCAAGCCTGAAACCAGCCAGAATGACCATCACGTGGAGTAGAAAGTGGTTGAATTAGCATCATCAGGAGGGTTCATGCGATACATTAATTGTACCGATTTCAAGTACCAATTGTTTAAACTGTGTTATTGAGGATCACATCTGCCGATCATGGTCTCGACCACGATAAAGATAACCGATTGATGTAGTAGCTTCAAAGTATTATGTGACGAGAAGTTGTTGAGGTGATGCATGGTAGCAAATGCGATCAATAAAGCTAGCTTGAGTAGGTAAAGGTGTCGGATCGCAGGACAGGTCAAGTCCACGCGAGTAGACAGCTTACGTGATGTGGAGCAACCCAGCATATAAGCCGACGCATGCACCTGGTTTTACAAGTGCACCTGAACTATCACTGGTCTACCAGCATCATGTGTCACTCTGTGCTTACAGTAGGCAGTCGTGCTTGTATGTGCTGGACGATAAACATCAGCTTGCTGATAGCAGTCGAACTTGGCGAAATAACTGAATCCTGTTGAACCGCGGCCAATGTCACACTTATGAGTTAATCGTATCGGCCCATCTGAGCATGTATTTTAGCATTTTTATTGATTCAAATAAGGAATAGGCAAAGGGGATGTATCCATCTTGGCGATATATTGGGCAGTCACAAGTAATGAAATCTCGAAAAGCCTACTATGAGTCGTGAATGTGTATGCAATTAGCCGGTGTTTAAAATTCCATCATTAGAAGTTGTGGCAATGGTACTGGCCAAAACACAAATTTATCTCGCCATTCCACACTGATGGTTTCGATGGTTCATGTTAAAATATCGACACCATCAAGCAATCATGCTCATGCGGATTAATTGTTACAATACAAACAAATACTGCAAATTCTAAAAACGAGTTACGAGGCATTGAATGTCCCTGCGGCGGTGCGAATGGCATTAATATTTAATTAGCGTGTCTAAACAGAAGTTTCGGTGAGTAGACCTTTTCTGTTACGCGCCGACTAATGGAGTAGCTTTGGTGGGTCCAGTAGCGAGAAATGGATGAAGCGCTCAATGATGAAACTGTGCGTTGTATAAAGTTAGTGCAAGGGGGCAATAGTGTCGGCGAACGAAGCCTATCAGAGACTAGCCGGTATAAATAATGTGAAGCAACCCTTCTTTAAGTCAATGTGTGGATATACTTTTATAAACGCACGCAATCGTCTATTGATCTCATTAGTGCAATTGTGGAAGTTTATGTCACTACCGTACTTCACTCTGCACTTACGGTAACTAGTTATCTGTGTGCATTTGTGCAATGCACTTGACATTGTCTTGCTGCTCCTACCTGAAATTGTCATCGTAGACAATGCCTGAATGCAAGGTTTTACTTTACGCCAACTGTCACAATTATTCTACAGAAGACTGCAATATGACCCGGTTGGCAATTATGGATGTGGCCACTATTGAACTTACTTCTCCATCATTTGGAATTCGAGATATTTGCCACTGTGGAAAAATAGCTTATTATTAACTGAGTAGATATGGCTGATGGTGAATGATTTGGACAAGTGCTTAGCCCTTTAGTGGGTTGACAGCAGTTGTTGCTGATTTGGTTAGGGAATATGCAAGGTCAATATGTTCCCTAAGTAGGATACAACAAGTCACAAGTGACAACGCCTGAAAAGCCTTAAGATGTAGTCATAATCCCATCGCAGGCTAAAGAGTTGTAAGAAAAGCTATTTCAGCAAGTATAAAGACATGTAACAATTTTAGCATTTCCATTTCAGCTCACTCCAAATTAGGCGAAGGCACTAAAAAGCAGCAACAATCTTAAAAATAGTAGGCCCATATGGCTTGCTCTACCTTTACTCACGCTTTCGCCTTCACCAAAGTAAAAATGACAACTCAAAAAGCCCCTCATTCACGATAAATTTAATTAAATCACTTATGTCACTTCATTCTTCTCGATAACAGGCATTTATTTCGCGAAGTTGTGTAGCAGGATGTGCAACGCGTGACTTAGTAAACAAAATTAATAAAAAAACGGCTTCGATCGACGCACAAATACAGCATTGGCCGCAATTCGACACAATTGAGCTGCAGGCCATTCTAACCTCACGAACGTGGAGAATTATATGAATAGCTCAAAGGTGTGAGTATAGCCCTGCCGTAGGTTATATAGTCGAGAGAGCAGTCATTTCGATGTGAGTGAGCGTTCCTAACAACCCAAGCGTGCTCGCAACAATTCTTGCAAATCTGGCGGAAGTAGAACCGAGTAGCTAGTGCCAGCAGCCCATATGGCTTACTCTTCTTTCACTCATCCACTCACCTCCTTCACTTGGTACAAGTAAGAGAGCACGGATCATTAGCTGGGATACACAGGAGCGGTAAAGCAATGGTCCATCACTTCATCCCCGGTTTATTCTTTCGTCCCTCACACACTTCCTCTACTTTGCTACACGCAAAATAGAAATATGAATGCCCTCGGTTAGATAATTATAACCCAGGTCTTACCATAGCGGCTAGGCAGTCAGACGGAAGGTACGGAAACGGTTGCAGTTTTGCAAATGAGAAACGAGCGGGTGAGCTTATGAGTGGATTACTTTCGTACATATGCATACCTATGTTCATATGGAAACACAAATTTGATCACGTAGTGTGCTTACTAAAACTCAACTTCGTGTTTCCATATGAACATAGGTATGCATATATACGAAAGCAGTTCTTATAATTTTGAAAGTCCCACCTCAGGCTTGCACATTTTGTTAATAATTATTTGAGGCACACTTTCATCCACACGCATACCCAGAAATATTACCTTTAACACTAGGCATTATCCCCATAGACACCAAATCATATCTACATAAAACATTGATTTCTATACCTCAGTGGTTCATCTCTATGTATTTAGTTATACATGCATCCATATTACCAAAGCACAATGCATAATCAATAGTAATGTTATTAGTACTTAATGAAATGCCAAAAGTTGTCCCAGGACCCTTAATTTTGCGTTTATAATTGCGTATTTGAGGCTCAGATTTAGGTTTGTTTAATTTTATGAGCAAATTTATACAAATGTCTAAATTATTTACCGGAAAAATACTTTACTTGAGAATAGCCCTGTAAGCATGCTATTTAATGGAAGGTACGCTGCATTATAAGGGGAAATTTTACTGTTCCTTTTAAACATCCAGTCGCAGGTCATTCGGTGCCTACGAATCTAAGTGGATGGTTTCGCTGATTTTGCAGATTTCATTTGAACATGAGAATTCTCTTGCCCTAGGCAAGATGGTCGCTCTAGAAAAAAAGTGCTATTTCAATCATGTTGCGATCAAAACAGTATGTGCAGTGCGTGGTGCTTCAGCCAGTAAGCGAAGTGAGGTGGGCGTGGATGTGTGGAGACAGGCAACTGCGAATCGAGTGCTTCCACCTGCACTCTCCTATTACATTGCTGCATGATGCTGTGAGGCAAACACAATCCCTCCAGCAACAAGCATCACTAACACACCATCCTATCGCTTTGAAGAGTGAAACGTTATAGGTCACATAACAAAGTAGTTTCTGATAAGACACGCGTGCATATGAAGCATGCACAACTTAACTAAACACTTCATTGTAGCATTAGAAATGCGATTTCCTGTTCGTGCTGCCCCTTTTACAAAGCGGAACTTGAGGCTGTTCCTCATTGTCCTCTGTCTTATCATAATCTACATTGTCTACATTTATGGTATTTACTTCAAAACCACATCCCCAGCGAGTTGGGTGACTCAACCAAATCTTAACGGCACTTATTGCGGATGGAACAATAGAATTTTCGCGACCCCAAATGGCCACAATCAGCTATATTTGTGTTATAAGAGAGTGTTTGAGAGACCCAACCTACCGAACACAAAACCCACAATTGAGGAGTCGAAAATTCGAATAAACGGAAGCAATAGACGCCTGAGATTTGAGGATTTATCCAGCATTCCGGATGCCGAGTGGTTGCCAAATTTCAATAATAGCGTCTACCAGCTATATCTCCAGTCGATTCCCATGAGGGTTACGCTTCAATCGCTCATTAATGGCAAGCAAATTTCACAGGCACGCAGAAAGTTTGCCAACCTCAAACCAGCACCAAGCCCACTTTCTCCATTCCCATCATGGCCATCCCTGCAGGCAGTACAGCGTCCTACCTTCGAAGAATCATTGCCATCACGTAAACCAGCCTCCGTAGATCAGCATGACAATCAAGGCTGGAGAAATGTAGAACTGTTTATTTCACTAAGAACAATTAAAAATGTAGGACGCATCTATAAGGATCACCACATGTTCATCCTCCCACTCAATCACTCGGGCGGAACTTGCCCATCCAATATCGTCGAAGGTAGAATCCTAACGATTGAGGGCATTGATTGCGTTTACAATGGCAACGACCTAGAGTTTCGCGCGCTCATTGCACCCAACTTCGTTACAAGTTCATAGTATTGTGGTTACGAAACCTTCACTAATTATTTCACATTAGCAAGTTACGGCTTCCATTGGAGAAAGGGGGTTTAGGCAGAAATCGTTAGTCATGTATGCCCTTGGCTTTCACCCATTTTTTACCAAGAAGGACGCAAATGAGAGGTAAAGAATTTCCAAGTGTCACTTTTTATAGGTATAAATAAGGGTAACTGAGACGTATTTTATTTCAATAGGTGTGTTGATAGTCCTTAAACCGAAGAAATTTTCACTTAAGAGGCTTTTTTGAACGTCTAGGAGAAAATATGAAATTAAATGAGGTTCGTTCAATTTTTTTTCAAAACAATGCATACCCAGGCTTTTTTCCAGACCAACATGTGTTTAAATGATTCTGCTTAGAGAGCACGAATCAATGTTTAAGAATAGGTCAAATTTAACAGCGATTAAAACAGTATTTTGCCACGATTAGCATGAATGCTAAAAAAAGCTACCGGTCTAATTTAAGATTAACGCACGCATTCTCATCACAACCAGATGAGAGACTAAAAAATTATTGTCGAGTCATTATCAACAGCATCTGCACGCAGTGCTATCTATGGGGAGAAATTTTGCTTTATAGGCCGATGGTGTGGATTTAAATTGGCAGACTAGTTTTGCCTTTTGGGACTCAATGCTTTAGCCTACAAAATGCGTTTTACTTTCGATTTCCCAGTATTTTAAGTTTTTAATTGGTAAGTAGAGCGATTCCACAAAAACTTGTTTGACTTGCCAAAAATGTTTGACAGCTGCTGAGTTTTAGTCCATGTTGGACAACGGGTGATAAATCTAACAATGTCCCAATTGATGTCTAGAAACTGATAGACAATCAAAATTTGCGCCTTGAGCATTTGTCTAATGCACTTAACCGTTCAGAGGAGAAATTATTAAGGTAGGCAGCGCATATGTTTGTGGGAGTGATTGTGGGCACGCGTGTGCATCATCTAGAAACTATGTCAAGGCCATCGCATATGTGCCAAAAATGTATTTCACGTATTTTCACTCAAATATTTGAATGTTTAATGCTAAAAGATCAGATAAAATTTGTAGTGCAGGCAAAAGTTTATCAGGAAAAGGGACATTTTAACAAAAATGCAAAACCGAACATGGGATTGTATCGTTCTAAGTTAAAGCAAAACACAATGATGACGTTGCTATTAGCAGCCTTCCTATGATTTCATTGAAAACATAGGAAAAGTGACAAAATTAACTCCTGCAATTTCAATAAGCTATGATCTCTAGTGCTAGCTGTAAGGTAAGTTAGCAGAACAAGCACAACTAATCTTAAGTCTTACCAAGATGGTACTTTTATCTGGTGATTCCATGTTTTCAGAAGCTTCACTGTTTTAAGTATTGCTATGAATGAGTCAAGGTACTGGCTGCAGTCTCAACGGCATTTAAAATGCTTCGTATTTTAGTTGATACTGAGCAATAAGTCATGCTTCAATGAATCCTGTTATAACAGGCTTCAATGGACAATGAAGTGTCAACTTGACAGATTTACTATCTGATCGGCTAATAGCCTGTTGCAAGAAAAATGATACTAGGCGTATCCGAACAAGCAAATCCTTCGATGGCACAACCCAGACAGGCATGGTTTTTATGCATCGACACAGTAAAAATCCTCAGTTTTGGATTTTAATAATTGGGTTTGTTAGAAACAAACCTGTTTCCAGGTCCACTACTGCTTCAGAATGGCCTTGGATTAAGGTCCAGCAATTCCGCTTTATTTTAGCCCCGATATCGCTGCCTTGAAAACTGCTTCTCTAATAAAGAAGGCGTAAAAATTGTGGATCTTATTTATTCACCCGAACAAAAACTTCCACTCATAGCACTTCATGTTTATAGAAGCGAAGAAATGGCTGACATTACCTAAATGTAGGGTATCTTCCTCGCTCGACAGCGTAAAGTTTCATGCAGTGAGTTCAAGTAGAACTCATTTTCCACTAGTTGAAGAGCTGAGACGGTTGCCCTAATGGTAAAACAATGACAACAAGTCGTTATTGTTTCGGCAAAACGCCAAAAAGCAGCTATGCTATCATATGGCAACGATGCCACCAAAAACCAACGAAGAAAACGGAGTTTCCTCCCGACAAAATGTTTGCGCTAATTAAGGAAATTCAACACATTACTTTCGACTTCATTTTCTGACTTGCCTTCGTACTATATTTGCAATTTTTCTTTATCTGCTTATATGTTAATCAACTGAAAGAGCTTCACAACTTCACATTATATCAGCTTGAAGCCTACATTGCAACTGTACATTTAAAAGGGAAAAATGAGGACTTCTATCGGTTCTTACTCTATAAAACGCTTTGATCCTGCCGTTTACACCAATCCTTCCTAATTTCAAAATCGCACGTCCTCCTGGCCTGCAAATGTGTTGAGGTTTTGCACCTAAAAACCATCCCATTTTCAAAGATACCAAAAGAGTTGCTGATAAAGCCTTTCGTTCAATGAAATTAAAATTAACTGTTGCTTTAAAAGTGTTGAGGACGTAGTCACTGCAAGAATGTCCAAAAAAAGGCACTTGGACAAACACTGATGCATAAATCCGTGCATGCGAATATTTTTAAGGCAAAACTTATCCCCGCTCACAGGTACACAGACTTATACACGCGTGAATTGTCAATTTATTTCAACCAAAAATTAGTGTTTGCATGCACGCATCCATATTTATTTACAACCACTTCGTTGAGCGCAAAAATTTACTCAATTTATAAAAAGTCACGCTCACATTTATAAATGATCAGGATGTTTCATCATACTCTGCCTTTGGGAGAGTTTCTAAAACGTTTCTTTTGTGGCAGTGAGCAAAGACTGCCTTAAGAGACATCTACTGTCAGGCGATAAATCGTCGTGGGGTAGAATAAGTGCATGTCCTAAGGGTGAGAGAGGCTACGACGATCCTAACGAATAGGCTAGTAATGCAGTCAACCTTCTGCAATCACTCCAATCCCGTAGTCTACAAGAAAGCTTTTTAAATCAATTTATGCAGCTAACCTTATGAATTGGAGACAAAGCTTTTAGGACTCGGTAATGCAGTGGGCAACTTCCAACACCGGATGCAAAGTACATTCAACAGTTTATTCGCCAAACACTGCTTACTTTACCTAGATGATGTTTTGTCTCATTGGAGAAATTCAAGAACATAATGCGAACCAGAGGCTGTTGTTGAACCACCTGCAAAAAGACGCTGATTTGACCGTAAACTCGAGAAGCGCCTTAATTTGCTGCTCTCAATCGACTTCTTGGGATGCGCTGTCTCGTCAGAAACAGATACGAAGACCGAACAATATAAGCAAGCATCTGGTGAACGCTGGTCAATCATACAAAACCCCGCAGTTTCTTAATCGCTACAAGTTATTGTGAGAATTTTGCCAAATATTCTACTAAGATCACAATTCTACTGCATGAATTGACCGAGAATTAAGTTAAGGAGGGTTTTGAGTATAAAGGAGCGTGAAGAATCGCTTAAAGGACTATATTGAATGCTCTGCTTAGCACCGATTTTAATCATCATTCGATTTCGAGTCGAGCTCCTCATCGCCCATACTGGATATTAACGCCAGCGATGCAGTAGTTGATGGTGTACCCATGAAAGCTGCATGCCAGTTCAAGGAACTACAGCAGTACGAATCCAGAGCACAACACAGGAAAGCGAGTATGCATAGCAATGCAGCCGCTCTGTCTCGCAGATGAGTCAAGGAAGAATAGGAGATGTTATAGTGTGTGGTATATTCTAGAGAAAACCTAATAAAAAGCATGTGAAGCGGCCTGGAAACATGTATAAAAACAAGATGGCCGACGTCTTGAGCATAAGATCTTGATGTATTTTGCCAACCCCAAACAGAATTAATGTCTTTTGATAGTGCGCCATTTGCAGTAACTTCAAACAGGCATCACCCCAATCTAAACCCACAGGTCTCCAAGGCAAAAGAGTGGTGATCAATTTGATTAGTCTTCCACCACCCACTAGGAGAGGAATAGGTGTATTCTGGCTGTCAGACTAATTTGAGAAGGTAGCGAAGGCAAAACTAATGAACATACAGGGCGCTATGATGATTACTTCAGCTTATTTTCAATCAACGAATTTGTGAGTAAGGGGTGCCCATAGCTGTGCATTATGGTCAGGGCCCTTTTTAAACCAAGCATGACCATCAGGAACCTAAAGACACATTCGACATCTGGACATCCGCATGACAGTAGACAAATGGAATGGAGGAATTGCACTATAATCGGACTACAAAGGATGCATATCCGGAAGACTGGATTATAAGCCTAGGATAAGTCATCCTCGCATGCGGAGCTGCAGCTCTTACTCCAACCAGAGTCACTTTTCAAGATGTCGATAGGTCATGAAGTTTAAGTACTTCCAGATGCTTTCTTACCAAACGCGAAAATAACAACCAACAACACCCAGCGTAAGTACTGCTAATGAAACTTTTATCATTGTATGTGAACACTTTCGACTGTCATGAAATATTATCACAAACACAGTCAGGATAACGTTTACCTAAAAGACCACCTAAGACAACTATGCAGGCCAATCTCTTCACCCCTAATACACCTCAAATTTCATCATCTTTGTAGAGCAAGTATGCATTCCATGTGATAAAAGTCATCTCACCAATAAACCACCCCATCTGCAATACACAACACCGGCCTCAACCAATCACCTTTCATCACAATAAGTCCATAAAAAGGTTCACCATCAGTTAGATAAGAAAATGGACTTTGATACTAGTGGAGTAAGGAAAACCACCTCTGAAGGCATGCAAAGAAGTTGCTCCTAAAAGGAACAACTGGGATGATGCCTAAGAAGACGTGGAGGACATCATGCATATTTAGTTGGATTACACCTGTTCGATGAGAAGTATTCAGTAAAGATGAATTTCACAACCAAAGCGTCATCAAAAATCAAATCAGAGGAGTGTTTTGATCTCTATTCCTCGCTCTAAATATTACTAATAAATGTGCCCTTACATAGGCCGCTCATTTGAGAGGTCTGAAGGCTAAGGTGAAAGTATACAGCGATGATTTATTTCATTGTTCAATGGTTAGCTTACGTTGTGATGCCTTTAGAAAAATGGTATTAAATCAAATACGGAACTCATTTTGTGAGGTGATTTGCACTTTGAATGAGACGAAAGGCTTGCTTTCAGCTAATCCCTCATAATGGGACGCTATGTCCTAAACTTCAAATTTAACACACTGCCGCTGTGCAATTCACGTTAGACAGTGAGAAATATGCAGAGCAATTCGTGGTGGTCAGCATAGTTACCATGAATATATTTGTCTGCAGTGCCTACAAAGTAGTAGTAGGTAATATTTTATTTTTGCACAGCAGATTTTGAATTTGCAAGAGAAGGAATGGGTAAAAGCAAAACAAGTAAAGGATGAGAATGTGTCAAACGGCTAGTTAGTCGACATGCAGGCAGCAATGTCTCAGAACCTACACTCTCAAACACAAACCTTTTGTTTGGGTGTAGTTAAGGTGGGAACTAGTTTGCTGCATGTTACCATATTATTTAAAATTGGATATAATAAATGAAAGTAAAGTTTTGAAGATGTTGTTGCTGATGTTCCAGCTTTGCTGCAGAAGCACTGCCAAACCGTACAAAGGTATAAAATACGCAGCTATGATGCTCATCAGAGTGTTATAGATCAGAATTAAGAATGTATCAGAAGGTAAGGTGATACTTATCAGTCGAAAAATCCCTGACTTTTCGGCTTATAAAGAGAACCGTAAGAAGAAAGTTTTTAGTTTTGTCAATCTTGACGTGACCAAAGGTGTTGAGGTATTGAGAATCACTCAGTAGTAGATCGACGAATATTTTATCGCTTGTGCCTTCGCCATCATTGCGTGACCATGCTTTGATTCTAGCATGAAGAGGTTCGTGCCATTTAAATAATAAAAAGAGGCAACCATTTTTCTCATTTCTCTTCTTCGCTTTAAGTTCAGCTTCAGTAGAACGAAGTTCTGAAGATCTTACATTTAGTGGATCCCAATATGTGTTGAGTAAGATATGCACACATTATTTAGGAGACAGTTTTGATCACAAATAAAAAGTGCCCTCGTTAAAGGTGTATTTTTTAAATAAACTTTGATCAATCTGCACAGAATTTGCAGTTTGAGGAAAGATTTTGATTTATTTTAGGTGTTTTGAGACGTTACTTGCCTAAGGAACAAAAATGCGAAGATATACAGAACCCTTTATCATGTTGCAAGTTGGATACACCACAAATGAATTGTTTTAAACGGGTTATGCAGAAAAATTGATGGGTAATTAAATATCTGAAGGAAAACAAATGTTCAAGTTAACTTCCGACTTTTAGCAGGTGTTGACAGTCGGCAGGGTTACGTTCGAAATTAGTTAGAGCAGTGAGGACTTTGTTTTGGGACCTTGCAGGGTGCATGCAATGAGAAAATAGTTCTGACCAGACAGGGTTCTGTGCATGAAAATTATTGCTATTTGTGGATTGTACTTCTACGGAAGATTCCAGTTTCAGAGACTGTACCGACGCATACCTAAACTTGGCAGCTATGGATTGAAGCGTGTAGACATAGGTTAAATGAAGGGAAGACGGAACTGAGACTGACAAAGCATTTACTGGAGAATTGCTAATCACCTTCACAGATCGCTTCAGCTTCAATATAAATGAATTTGCAACATGCAAACTGCTATTTAATTTACAGCATCCCTTAGTTAATACACTTTAGCGCATTTCATTCTCAAAACACAATGAGTACCTCCTATGCACTTTTTGGGTGTCCTGAACCATGTGAACAAAATACCGTTCATTTTCTGGTGGCGATACCAATAACATTATAAATTGACAAGCTGCATACATTACTACGAGTTGCAGAATAAATATTAAATGCTCCGAGGGATCTTGCTTCTGCCCACTTCCATCTGACCTACCCAGGCCCAGCAGAGGTGTCCTACGGTTCTACTATTTACCACTAAAGGACCAAGGTCAATCAGCTACTATGGCTGCTCGTAAATGAAACTACTTCGATGAATGCTTATTCCGCAGAACCTCGTGCTTCATAGTCATCAGATACGTACATGCAGATTGTTTCTGCCTTGGAACTCATCACATCGGACAATAAAGGCCTTCACTACGGAGTCTGTTACCTTCCACAGGATCCGGGATATACGCGTGAACAACATTATGCTATAGTAATTGTCGATGTACCTTGCAACTAGCGGTGATCCGGTCTGTAACAAATTTGCAATTTATTCCTTCGAGAATGCATAACTTTTGTCCATTTAAGCTGCTTCAAAAGGATATTTTGATGAATTTTGTCATTAGAACGTTCGGAAGGATGAATAACTTATGACTTTGGCCAGTAATTTTGTTTAGTACGGTCACTAAACGAAATCATTTTAGTCATCAGAGGTATGAAACGTACATCCGTATTCGCAATTTCTATGAGAAACAGCTACAGGTAGTTGTGGAAACATTTCAAGAGGATATACTACTTCTAGCATATTAAGGAAGTTGGATTTACAATGACCGCAGGGAGATAGAGAAAAATAGCAATGATGGTCCTTAGACGTGTCACTTGTTTTAGTAACACTCACTTGCAGCGACCTCTGCCACAAAATGTTACCGAAACTGTCAATGCATTAAACGATGCATGCTAAGTCTTTTGAAAAAAGTCCCTCTCTTTGAGTATTCTATAAGAGTTTTTTTAAATTCCGACTTTGCTAGCACCTCGAGGTGTCAACACAGGTATTACCCAGTGCAGGAGTGAGGAACAAACAACTTCTATAACCAGCTCATGAAGCAGCAGAAATCGCTCCCTTGGTCTCGGCATTTACACTACAGTCCTTAATCCCAAGTTTAATCCAGCCGGCAGATTTCCGTTTATGGATGCCAATGATCTGCATTGATAGACCTACCATTTCTCCTACATTGGTCGCTTTTAGTGTGATTCGCAGCCAACTCTCGTGTACGCTCTTGCCACTGCCGAATTTTCTACTTGCATCCCTGTGGACGTGCTTATTTCACAGAACCTCTTCTTCTGGTTCCTTAAGTTCTGCCACTACCTTGGCATCAGAGCCGCAGGGAGGTGACTTTGGCGTTATTAGCCCCTTCCTGGCAAGCAATTTAATTCTCACCTTCAGTTTTATGCCCTTATCCCTACTTTTTAGTTTTATGGTGATCACTTTTACATTGCTTACTTATTGTGTCGCTGTGGTGCCCATCTTCCCTCTGGCGACACAAAAAGGATGAGATCAACATGGTAAAGAAGGTAGGGTGAAGGGAATCATTTTAAAGGGTGTGCAAGGTAGCTCTTGCAAGGCATCAGAAAATGGAAGTCTACACGGTAAGAGATTTAATAAAAGAGTGGCCAGTTAATAAGTCATTCTGGAATCAGCTGAACTGGATTATGGAAGCACCCCTGAATGTGGTACACAACTGATGCAACGACGTGGAGGTGATGCAAAACATTCGAAATGGGGGGCCTTGTTTGATATTTGGATGTTTCTGCACCAATTAGATTATTTATTTATTATTTATTTGGATTATTTCTACTTTAAATGTGCAAATCACGGAATATAGTAAAAAAGGGAGGATTTTGGCTAATAGACTTACAAATGACTGCGAATGACTGGGAATGACCCCCCAATTGGTGGCTCTGCCAGTGAACTCCTTCAGTACCACGTGTTTTGCATTCAGCGATTGGTCTCCTGTGTTTGTGCGGCTGCTAGCTTCTATCTACTCAATTTTTGCCTGTATATTGTGAAATATTGCTTATGTGCCTAAAGTTGGGCCCTGTTGGGCAGCCAGTGATTCATCTTGAGATTTCGGGACATGGATACCATGCGTGGTGCACGATTGTTTGCTGATGACGAAGGAGAGTTCTAAACACAGGAATTTGTAGAATATTATTTAAATCGTTTTATTCTTCAACTAACATGCTGCATATTTCAAGGCAATCTACATGTGTTCTTGGTTGATCAGATGGTTTATACGAAGGCCCATTTTTTGACACATTGCGGGACGCTTGAGATTGAGGTAAATTGGTAAAACATAAGTTTAACTGAGTTGGAAAAATTAAAACGGTTCTGCTGTTTGGAAGAAGATATCCCAGGAGAAAATTTTCCAACTCTTCAGCTATCTGCACAAATGTAACCCATCACAATACGGACTGATGCATCCAGATCAGTTTTGCCCCGCAGTTATCGAAAACGCCAATTAGAATGAGCCAGATCATCTGATATTAAGGTGCGTAAGAAGGGTTGATGCAGTCATTGAAGTTGAATAAACCATCCTCCGCCTGATTTCGTACTTCTTTAAGAGTGGAATTTTGCTCTCTACATTTGACAGAGAGTTTGTTCCGTAGATCATAAAGCCGTTTCAAATTTGCGTTGAAAACTTGTATGATAAGTAAGCGAAACCACAAGTTTGCCATGTCCAGTAAGTCACCACCTTTGATGTCTTCAGAAACAATGGCGCCTCCACGATTGAGAAGCAGTTGTACAGAGGCCTAATTCAACTCAAGTTTCGTGGTCTACATGACAAATCTTGAGATTTGACAAGTTGGATGTAGTTAGTGTGGTAATTTATCTCAAGAGGTCTTCACCTCTTTGTTGGTGCTAAAGCGCCGTTTCTAGCACGCGTCCACTACTTTTATCCGCTTTGAATTATTTGGGAAAATTTTTCCACCCTCTTGTCAAGTCGGCCTTCTGTTACGCAGTCTGAGCTATCTGCGTCTACCACTTTCATAGGATTGTTCAAATCTAGTGTAATTTCATGACAGGCTGGATGTCGATCAAAGAAGCTCACAATCAGGCTGGAGTCTTACGCACTGGATAATTGCCAAGACCGCTGGATGGTAGCGATTTCACTACGGTGGATTGGTCATTTGCAAATGTTTTACGGTGGCTGAGCCTCTCATTACGGTGGAGTGCGAGAAGTCCTGTGTACTGGTAGATTCCCGCGAATTTTATGTCCTGGTTCACCGCACACTTCTTTGTCCATACAGGCATGGCCTATCTTGTATGCTGCCCTGATTATAGGCTTTGGGACCTGAAATGACTGAATACCTGTGCGCACCGGTCGTTAGTAATGGGACAAACTTGGCTTCTACCACTTGGGGTGCCGCTATAGTGAGGTCTAGCTTAATGCTTGCAATAGGAATCCGTCTGCCCCTTGAAATTATCACAGAATTAATTACTTGTCGAAAGTTGATCTTCATGGGAACCACATAAATCGCAATGCCCACACAATTGGTGCTGCTTTCTTCTCACGGCAGATGGAGTCTAAAAAAAGGACTTCAATGATTTTACATTTTCTTCAAAGTTGATTACCACAGATGTAAGGCAATTGGAAAAATTTGTGAACTACCACCTGAAGCCGTGTCTGCCTGAATGAAATTTCGTCCTGCTAACACTAACAGGCGAGAATACTGAGTTTCAGTTGTTTGTAGTACGAAAAGTTAGCCTTTGATACAGTTTGGGGTGCCATGCACTGTCTGACGGTGAGGATCAGTCTTTTATGGACATCATTTAGGGTCCTTAAAATGTTCACTTAATTGGTGACGTTAAAGTTTCCCAACTCGGAAACCATGACAGATTCATTCAGCTCGGGAGCACTAATATCAAATGCATGATATGCTTCTAGCATTTAAAGTGTCAGTATTCCTCCTTTTATGGCAATGCCAATAAGTTGCATCGCTGTGCAATCGCCAGTTTTATAGCTCCATTACCAAGCACAACTGCTTTGAGTCGACTGACGATTCACTTATCCAGAATCAAAGCCTCACGCTTAATGAAGGGAGCATCAGAAGTACTTTGGACGTGTGGGAGATGGCAAATCCAGCCTTTCACTTTAATTCCACCACCTAAACGTCTCCGCCCAACGCTTAAATTCAATGGTTTGGTTAATGGTAAGGCTGTAAACTCACCTTCAAAAAGATGGCTTGATTAATATGCTCTTTTATGAGCACTCGTAGATTTCTAGATCAACTTAATAGACGCCGGTGCTCTATAGCTGAAATGTGTTAACTTTATTAGTGTAGAATTAACAACAAGGCCATTCAACTGGTGCTAAACTGATTTTTTTCTGAAGCAAAAATTTTGATTGGTGATAGATTTTAAACAATCGACTGATCCTAAGGAAATAGAGGGTGGGGGCTAAGAGGAGTGGACCTGTCATATATATATATATATATATATATATATATACAGATGAAGGCTTCACCTACCTGTACGTAGAGCGTCCATAGTGCCATCAATCTGCTGAATCGTAGTTGGGACTTCCTTAAAGGTCATTCCCACATTTTACATTGGGGGAAAGCGTTACTAAGTAACGGAATAAACATTTTCAGCTTATATTGATGGTAGTATGTTAAGCATTATGTAGATTAGCCGAAAATCGGGCACACATCAATTGTGGGGATAAGGAAAGAAATACTAACTAAGTCCATTTTCAAAATTCATATCATTTATTCCTCAAAATTTGTCTTTTAGAAAGGAAGCTGGTCAAATGCAAAATGTGGTGGTTTCATGTTTCGTTTAACTGCATGCTTACCTGTTTGAGCAATTCAATCTCTGTGGGATATACTTGCGCTCTGCAGAAGGCAGTGACTTCAGCGTCTTCCAGCTCTCTACCACACCGCTCGTATATGGTCTTCCCTACTACTGCGGAAAGTGCGCTACATAACGGTATGATTCTGTTTATTTTAGGCACCTATAAAGTTAACACTAGTTTTCAGTCAGGCGGACATTCGGGCCTTCTACAATGGAATTTTGCCAGGCCGTAGGGTCTTCAAGACATGCCAGCCGCCTACCAAGCTCCTCCGTTCATCAGAAAAAACATTCTTCCCTCGTTTTATGAGGTCAAACGTCTTCAAGAAGATCTCAAGGCGCCAGATGAGAATTATAATGGGCTGATTCGAACTGTTTAAAATTCGTATTCTTTTAACTTACTACAAAATGCTCAAAAATTAAGGCCTCATTTTAAAAGTAGCCAAAATTATAGCACCACACAATTTTACCCATTAAGATAACTTCAGGGAAGGTCAATTT
>MIEF01008437.1:0-102131 GCA_001870725.1 Taenia solium
TTCGAGATTGATTTGATTAAACATTGTTTGCGAATCCATTCTATCTGAGCAGGTCTCCAAGTCACATTTTCTCATCGGCTTCGCCTACTCGAGTATGACACCAAGTATTGTGATCTAAGCTGTGCCAATCACACAAGGCACGGTTGCCAAGTCTGGGTGTACACGCAAGCAGGTGAGCATGCACATCAATCTTATCTAATGGCTGCATCTCAAGAAACTCTCTAATAAGTAGCGCAAATTTTGACAGAAGGACTTCATGGAACTGTTCAATAGTGGTGCGGAATTTGTTCTTCACATAAAGGGAACGTCCAGTCGAGTGCCTAGAGTCAAGCAACTTTTAAAAATAATCACCCGCTACTAAATCGTCAACAACACTCACATAAAATGCATGAAGTGAAGTTGGTCACCCTTAGGGTCTCTTCGGCAAATCTATTGGTTCATGCTGTTGTACAAAAAACTAGTTAGTGCACCAGAAGAAATGTGTATGGACAAATAAATGGTCAAGTGAGTGAGAAAAAGATTTACTTCATGGTCACGTATGTGGCCACTGCAAGGCATGGGAAGTAACAACTGTCTCTGGGTTAGGATTGGGCTCAAGTAATCAAATAAGGTAAACGAGATCCCGTGTTTTGTTACTTCATGCTTTCCAGCATCCACTGACAAAGAGGTTATTCAATTTGTCGATTTGTCATCTTGCATTTGAGATTTCTGTGCTAGCGAATCCTGTTTCTTCACTACCACAACGGGTCTGCACACACTCTTCACCTTTTTGAGCATAAGCTTGTAGTCCTTCTTTGTAGCCTTCTCGTCAACCTCGATCCGCTTCAGTGTCTTCTCACACGTCATAAGGATTTTTTTACGAGACTTCTCCGGTATCTCTTGCCTTACCTCGTCCTTTTCCATTTCCGATTGTATGGTGAAGATGTAATTTTCTAGCACATTCCTCGCCGTCATCTTACTTCGCTGTTTCTCATTCTTCTGCTCCAACTCCTCTGATTCATTCATCACTTGCTTGATTTTCCTTTTTGACAGATGACCCAATTCCTCAACGTGGATGTGTTTCCGCTTCCTTGACGACATGATTACCGCTGATACATTGAGAAGACCGTTTTCGTCGATGGCAAAGGTAACTTCTATCCGAGTAAACCCACGTGGCAATGGTGGGATAGCTAACAATCGGAACTCGCCTGCCAATGTGTTGCCGTTTGTCACCTCATGCCCACCTTCGTACACCCGGAGCAACATGTCCCGTTGATTGTCAGAAGATGTAGCACACAGCAATGTCTTCTTCAACGGAATTTTCATGTTGCGCTCTATCAAAGTCTTGATCACACCACCTGACGCCTCCAAATTCACTGATAGTGGGGCCACTTCCATAATCATCGGCGACTGTTCATCACTCATGCTAGACGCTAGCAGCGCCGCGCCACACGCTGCTGCCTCGTCCGCGTTGATGGACTTGTTAAGCCTACTGCCACTGAAGTAGTCCTGCAGTAAGTGCTGCACCTTCAAAATACGCGTTGATCCACCCACCAGCAATATTTCGTGAATATCTGCCTTGTCCAACTCTGCATCGCTCAACACCTGCTTTACTATAGTCAATATTCTTTCGAAGAGGTCCGAGCACAATTGCTCAAACTGGCACCGTGAGATAGGCGTGGAGAAATCTATGTCCCCATACAACGAATCGACTTCGATGCTTGTGCACTCGAGCAAACTCAACGTTCTTTTTGCACTCTCACAGGCTTTTCTCAGACGACCGATGGCTTTTGTGTTGGCAGTCAAATCTATCCCTCCATGTTCTTGCTTGAATGTTTCCACACAATGATCCACCAGTCGAGAATCAAAGTCGTCACCACCCAGGTGCGTGTCACCACCAACAGCCTTCACTTCAAATTGTTTGTTGCCTATGCACATGATGGACACATCGAGGGTGCCACCACCCAGGTCGAAGATGAGCGCGTTGTGGGGCCTGTCAATCCCTTTCCCCAAACCGTAGGCAAGGCCGGCTGCTGTTGACTCATTAATGATACGCATCACATTCAAGCCCGCAATTTCACCTGCGTTAATCGTCGCCTTGCGTTGGCTATCATTAAAATACGCCGGCACTGTGACAACTGCATTCGTCACCTTCTCGCCCAAATAGGCCTCTGCTGTTCTCTTCATCTCCAGCAGCACCATGGATGTGATCTCCTCCGCAGTGAACTGCTTTGTCTTGCCATAGCACTTCACCTCAACCTTCGGCTTCCCACTCCAGTTTATCACCTTGAACGGCCAGCGCTTCATATCACTTTGCACTGCCTCATCGTCGAAGCGACGTCCGATCAGACGCTTCACATCATACACTGTATTCATGGGGTTCATTGCTGCCTGATTCTTCGCGGCTACACCGACAAGATGTTCTTCACCCCTAAAGGCCACGCAGCTCGGCATTTTACGGTAACCCTGACTATTGGCAATGATGTCAACCTTGCCGTGTCGAGAAACGCCGACACAAGAGAAGGTACTTCCCAAATCGATGCCGACAGCTGGACCAGCTGAGATGCTTTCGTGGGATGTGCAAGTACCCATGTGTTCAGTCTGGCAGTGGTGGTCCTCACGACCACGCAGCCCTTATATTAAATGTTGTTGATAACTCTGAACAGTTTTCCGATGCGCGCTGAATACCAGAATGCTCTCAGCCAACCAGAAACTGCCATTCATTATTGTTGCTTCTAATATGCGCCAACTGCACACACGAAAGTGATGCCGCACATTGTAGACTCCGACGTGAATACGCCCCTATGTGATTAGCTCAGTTTTGAAGCTGTAATGGCAGAAATGAAGCAGTGCAGAAACGGAAACCTGTTGACTCGTGGTTGTTAACATCCTAATATAAATGTTCATCCAAGCAATAACTTGGGAATGCTCGATCTGAGTGTTATGATCCTTTGTGTAGTCATTACTCTCTTTAGTGTAGGGCAGTAGAGGGAGGAAGCAGAGTGGACACAATCGCCACCTTCCATGCTTTCGTTGTGAGCGTACTTGCCCGTGTGTGCTTTGGATGCAATCAACTGGTTTTCATTTAACATGTGATAGTGTTCAATCCATGTGGGTTGGGTATTACAGCTGCATTAGGAAGTGTCTGTTTGGAAATCACTCGAAGGGCGTTCTTGGTCCAATCCGCTTTTGTTTTTGGTACCATTGTGAATGATTCCATGTGCAAACACTGTGATTGCACAAATTGAGTCCTCAACTATCGCTTGGGGCATGTGATGCGCCCATGGTATAATTTTAGTACTTTAAAACTAGTTTTACTTGATAACAAGCCCTTTATAGCACCAATGCTTACCTGCCTGGATTAATCTAGACGCGATTATCCTCTCCTCTAAATTACTCCGCCCTTTACTTCACGCCACCTTTGTACCAAATGCGGTGCCTCATGATGCAAAATTTTGCACTTCCAAGTCGAAATCTCCCCCGATTTTTGCAGCATTAAGCATCGTAGTGATGACTTTAGGTGGCTTCTCTCCAAATAATAAACATATTCTATAAATAAAATAATTACCGATTCTATAGTTTGCGATCAAATACTGATGACTACACCATGCGAAATCATAGTAGCATTGACGCCCGCACAGCATGTGCCAACAGGTTACTGTGGTCGTGCCAGGTAGACTGCGAGTAGCACACCTCTCATCCACAGTTGGTATACCATCGTTCGATTCCACTCACCTCCATTCCGAAGCGCCGCATATTTGTGACGATAATTCTCCAACATATTCGTGGCACCAAGAATCGTGTTTCGATTCCATACAATCGCATTGACAAACGCCCAAGCTCCCCACTTTAAACCGGCAGGATAGCTTTGTCGTAGGTTTAGTCTCAAGCTGACTGAACTCATAATTATATCTGCTTCCACGGCTACTTGTACATGTCTAACTGGTGGTATTGAGGCGATCACGTGTTAAAGTCACTTCGACTGCCCGAATGCCTGAAGCTTTACCCTTTCCTACTTGCCTTCTTCCATCTCGCTCCAACTTCCCTTGTACTTCCTACTTCTCCCCTTCTTCTAATAATTCAGGAACTAGCCTATGCATATACACACTGGTGCAAAAACCAATCTCTTACTGAAGCAGTCAACCATTTACTCACTACTCAGAGCCGTTGAAAGGGACGTGATCCATTGCATTGGATCATTGCTCATTGTGGAGAAAAGCCATTGGTTATGTGATAAAGATTGTCAATGGAAATCGCCCTAATAATCTGTGATGAAACTGTTTTCCTCTTGCATGTCTCACTGCCTGCCATGCATTTCGACGCCTTGCCGCCATGCCTTATGGGTGTGACACAGCTCAGAGCGCAGTAATAAGCGCCATCAGCAAGTAGGTGACTACAATGAAACAGAAGTGACTTGAAGGCTTGCACTTATGACATGTATCCCACACAACAATCCACACACTCTGCTGTTGGTAAAGCTGCCTTCGCCACATTCGAATCAAATGGATCCACCCAAAGACTACTGAAGTCCTTTTGTCAGTAGTCACTGGATTCAAATACAAGTGAGCACTAATAAAGAAATAATTACAAATTTACAAAAGTAACACCCCAAAATGTGGAATATTTTGTTTGACTATCTGTTGTGGAAGCCATAATAAAAGAAAAGAGGAATGCTGATCGGAATAACAAGGGTAAATAGGTAGGTTTGGGGAGGGCAGCTGTGTAGGTAACGATGTCGAGAAGCTTTGATGCATCATGCTTCAACACAGTCGTGAACACGTGGGGCAATCATTCCTTCACATAGATTGGCTTGATTCAAGTACTTGGCTAAGACCAACCTGAGGCTTCTTGACTCAGTCGTCTTGTTCCTACTGGTGCTAGTCTCCTTTGTATGCACCCAGATGCAAGAGCCGTGTGCTTGATTGGATGGGCGCTCATCTGCTTGAATGAAATAGCATCAAGTAGCGGTGGTGGACCTCCCTCGAAATTAGCACTCGTGTCCTCCTCTGATCGGGCTTGACTTCGGCTAGTTAAGCGTGTGGAAAGTGCTTAGTTTTAATTTACCATTCTGTGCATATTGCTAAGTGTCCTTTAAAGTTAAATCTTTGCTTGTGAATCGCCCATTCCGCAGCATGTGCACCCTCGCATCCCATCCGGGCTGGACCATATTCGATGCTAGTCCCCATTGCCATGTAGAAAGCTCATGTAATCCAGCACTGGCAGCATACGGATTTTCCAAAATTAAATAAAATTCAGACTTTCTACTCCAAAAATTGAATAGCGGATACTCAGAAGCGAGAATTCACTGGATCTAAGCAATGAAATTCGGTAATATCACAGCTACTACTTGCTTGTGTGCAGTAGCGGCACGTAATCGAAATTGGGTACCCAGCCGCCTAGTCTCACAGGAAAGCCATTCTTGTACTCAGCATATTTGTAGGACTAGGGGTCCTTTCGATGGAAGCTACCGCTTGATTTCAAATTGCCTTCGTGTTTCTCAGTCTCATATGGGAATTCGGTCAATGGCACAGTTGGCTCGTAAATGCTTTTCTGGCAGCGCTGATTACGTCGCTCGATCAAGATTTCACTACCCAGTGCCTTGCAACGCTTTGCCTTCATTTCATCTCAAAAACTGCTAAGATGTGTACCACCTCCGAATAACATTTAAAATCCATTAAGGTGTGAGCATCTTGCAAGAACTTTATAATGCGCTTAAGCTCTTCCCAGAGACTGGAAATGGGCTGACAGAACATTCCAATTTTACAGCTACATTTTTGGCCACTAAAGTGATTAAACCTGGTAAAAATAAGGGTGTCATTTAAATTTTTGAGATTCTCATGATGCTCATCAAGTTGATTGACTTCGGAGCCGCCAGTCTTCACAAAGGCATGGACATCTAACGGCTCAGTATATCATCTTTCATTCAAGACAACAATGTTGGTACATTTAGACTAAAGCGGTGCGGAATGAGTGCACGCAAGCGCGTTATTTTGCTCATCAAACGACTTCGATTAAGTTATTTGAAGCTAGTAGTTTAGAGGAGTCGCCTCAAGCACCATAGATCCTCTAATACTGCATCCGCCACTTGTGATTCAATGTCATTTCCTTGCATCAATCAAGAAACAGATCACAGAGTAAGTAGTCTGCTCATTCAATTTGGTGGGCACTCGGCGTTAGGACTTAAGGTTTTGGTGATTGAAGCCATGACAAAAGGGAATGACAGAATTGCTTAAGTTGAGCTTCCAGCTTACATCTCATCTGATGTATGACTTCTGATCTTTCACCACTCCCATCATCCTATGAGATACGCTAAGGTGGTCATGGAAGCGCCTGAGAAACGTCTGCAAAATTTGTCGAGCATTGGGATAAGGACTGCTTTTAAAACAGCCTAGCTTTGCCAGGTTTGAATAGAACAGAAGATATCCAAAGCAATTAATTGCTCAGGGGAGGGATTCCATCAAATTCTACAGAAGACACACTAAAAGTTGCGATGTCTCGATAACTCGCTCGCGGTAGCATCTTCACGCTTCAAATACACAAGTGGGCTCGATGCACCAGACTACAGTGAGGAATGCAATCACAAAAGGACGACGACTGTATAGCGATGGGAGTGCTGTTGTTCAAGCAATAAAACTTTCATCTTATCATTCTGCTTTCTATTTCAGCATTGCACGCGCTCTCCCACCTCATCTTACTCTTTGAGAACTCTACCCACTGAATGCGATTCTAAGATGGGAAGGGTTCAACTTGGAGCAGTGTCTTGAACGACTCTCGCTCTCACTGCATCATCACTCACCACCAATAACACTAGCACATTCTACGAGTGGAACACCCGCACACCCTGACCGCTGTTATTGCTACTCACTTGAGCATCAGTAGACAGCGGGCCTGAAAACTTGTGACAGTGAATCGACTTCCACCCATGCCCTTCTGCAGGACACCAGTAAACCTACTTCCATTCACATGCCCTGCCACGTTTTCAGCTATGACCCAACGAAACCACCACGTAACGGCATGCCTTCCTATCCATTAATCACTTCTCCAACAGACTCCCTAGCACGACCAATTCTATGTCTCCCAAAGTCTGATAAAATGGATTAAAAAAACAAGGATTTTATCGCAATTAGGGCACACCACATTTGTCGACAGAGTCACGTACGCATGACTTCACGACTCCCTTGTCTCTGTTCCCAAATCAAACTTGCTTTAGTAGCTTGAGATGGCTGTAGTTTAACCCAATCCCGAAGCCACTGATCCTGTATCCAAATAACCATGCATCAGTTGTCCATTCATTTATCCATTCGTCAACCCTCCCTACACTGCGCGTTTGTTGTCAGGTGCCGAGTTTGTTGCGATAACTGGACCATCAGTTTCAGTTAACTTCTTGCCACACCGCACCACATTACAAACAATCCAGATGTGCGTAACATTTCTTTAAAGGAGTGCTGACTGCCGCAGCACCAGTCACCCGAGTAGGGTGATGGAGGAGGCACGGATTCGGTAGCCAGCGATCCCTTCACTAAATAGGTTGAGGATGGCTAAATTTCCTTCCTGTGCTAAAGCGCTTACCATTCCGCTCCATCAGCCATTTTTCGTGGATTTCACTCCCCCTTCTTCCAGAATAAGCAAAGCGCTAGCTCAGAATTGACTGAACTAGTTTCATTCACAGACAGTGCTCTGATTTCTTAATAGTCGCACTACGGACGCATTTTCGGGTCCTTATAGGCACTGACGGGGTGGCCAATGTAACCATACGTGTACTCACACCAGAAAAGGGACGAAATCGGCGTCTCGAATTCCAATAAGCACCAGGAGACCTCCTAGTCTACCGTTTCGTAGCATGCCCCCCCGCACTTCTTGATGATATCTGGCCATTCACCTGACACACGACACTAGCTTTTGCATAGCAAATTTTTTATCCGCTAAGGGAAGGGAAAGGCAATTCCACAAAGTCCCATCTAGTAAATGGACCTTCATATTTAACTGATAAAATAACTCAAAGCTCGAATCATTTGTGCTCAGAAAAGCTGTGGAAAACTTGTTGGGGTATAGAGAATCACATTAAGCTTTGCCCCGAATTGTTCAACTGCCCTCGAGTTGTGGACCCGTTAACCAGGCAAGCATCTTCTTCATCACAAACAAAATGCCAAAAAGGAATGAAATTACTACACCTCACCACTTGTCATGATTTTCAGGAGATATTTATAGCAACCCAAATTGGCGGACCCCACCACGCATTGGAAAAGCACTTAGGCTTATATGCATGATATGCCTAAAACAGAGATCATAATGCTCTGTTGGTTCTGACTGTCGGTTTCGGTTTCGGCCACACTAACCTAGCCGAGTAGGCTGGCCTTTGGGCCATGCCATCAGACACCCCGCTGCCTCTGTTTTCTGAATATACGCATTCTGTCCTTGAAGTATGCCTGCCTTTGTCTTCGAAGGATTATCGAGACTCTACAGTGATACTTCACTTGTATTTATGCCGAAATTGATCATGGTGGAATTATTGTTGCACCACTCTCGAGACTTCTCCGAAGGCAGGACGTATATATTCAGCGAAGTGAAAGGAAGTGCTGCTGCTGGCATGACTAAGGGGCCAGCCCACCCTGCAAAGGCAACCTAGCAAAATCAGTTTGCCGTTACTGGAATGGAAGTCAAACGTGGAACAAACCATAACGATTACAGTTTAATCTACTAATTGGAAAGGGGACAACGTTATGGAATGTGGGGTCGTGAGGATGAATCTCTTCTTCCTCCTTGTCCCCCATTTTTCTTCTTTTAAGCATGCCAGGCCACCTGTTAAAAGTACAATGGGCGAATCAATGTTCTTCCGTTCTCCTTAATGTGATAGCTGCGTCTGTTGGTTCTTGAAAATTTTGTCTTTGATTATTCACTTATTAGTCACTCCAACAATCATCTTAGTATTATCTTTAGAAGTGACAATAATGTTTTATTCTGCTCACTAGTCGCATTTTTAAGCCTTCACTCTTAACTTTAATTTGTCTAATTCTAGACAGCTAGCATTTATTCTTCACGCTGCAAATGTCCCACTGCCTTTCAGCCTTATTTTATAATAGAAATATTTTGTATTTTCTGGATCCCAACTGATAGCCCAGTTAATTCTCGCTTTACATTATCACAGTTTGCTTTTCATCAACTGCATTTGCTTTGCTATAGCGTCCCCTCAGTGTAACATTTTGATATTCTCAGGGTCGTCGACATCCTCAACCTTTAAAGCAAAGGGTTCTTCACTAAGAAGCAATAAAAAGATTGGATTAACTGCAGAGCTTCCATTTACATGCTTTTAGCTTATACAGCAACGCAAATCAATGCATTCATTTTAGGAAAAATTTACCCCAAACAACCATAATTAGACTACAAAATAAAAATCAATTTTACGGCTAGTGCCTACATTGCTTCACTTTCACACTGACACGCATATGATACAAGTCCAGTCCCATAGAAATGCAGTTTAATTTATTAATTTACTATGTGTAAAGCCCAACATCAACAACCAAGTGGAGCTTCTACTGCTCTGCCAACAAAGCAATTGAAAGACCAGTAGATTAAAGTAACGCTTGGCAAACATACAAGGGACTCCAGGCACACTGAGGGATAGTATTAAAGAGGATTTATCACACCGATTTCCCATCACAACCTCTACCTCACCCGGCCATTTCTTTTGGTATATCACTCAAGCCCACATGATTGCCCAGTGGTGGTACTAGCCGCCACATTTGAAGGCACTGTGTAATGAAATAACGACGACATTTCGGACATCCAGCCTCCTCACCTTTTTTGGTACATATGCCCCTACAAGGAGTAATTGTAAGTAACTTGTCTCCTTTTCCTAAATACAACCCTCCCTCCTCAAACCCAAAAGTTACACATTCTGCGCCTTCTAAAGCCGTTCCATGGCTAAGTGGTAACATTTTACCTTTTTAACAATTCACGACACACTTGACAATGGAATTGGAGCAACAATCAGACTGTACTTTAAAATACGCCCAGCACCTTTCCCGACAAATTGCGACCCTACGATAGGGAAACGTTTCCATGCCTGCTGAAGTAAAATGTGACGCATCCGTCACTTGGTCATACAGATGGCCTGCGGCCGCACGATCGAACATCTCCATAGCCAAAGCATACATATGTACTGCAGTTCCTTCGGCCTTCCTCATCCCCAAGGGCGAAAAGAGACATCGTTCTTGCACAGAACACATCGAAGTGCATTCAATATGACAGCGACACACTCCATGAGGGCAAAGCGACGAGGCAAATAGATCGTCCCATCACCAAAATCCGTCATTCAACAAACCATCGTCGCAGTACATAGTCCACTTCGCCTTGTCCAGCACCGTCCTCCGTGCCCGCCTCGGTAACCGTACTGAGTCGTCAGTCTCCTCACCCCCTGTGGCGTAAGCTAATTCGGTGTGGGATGTGACAATGTTCCAACCATCACTCGTGTTCATGGCGAGTGGAGGAAATGTTGGCCTAAAAGCGAAAGGCCAAACTCCTGTCAACAGTCCGGCACCATGGACAACTATAGTGACAGAATAATTAAGTCTTGATATGGCTACCAGTCCGGAATCTACTGCCACATCGCAAGCATACCAAGACAAGCCCAATCACTTGTCGCATTCAGATGGTCGTTAAACAACACACACGAAAGCAAGAATTCTAAGATCGCACAAATTTATGTGATACAATCTGCATAGGTAAGAACCTGCATAAGCAAGTGGGGCATGGAGTCGTTGGACACTTTTCGTTTTTCTTACGAATTAATCACACTCAGGCAATAAGTGACTCCACTCATCGCTACACTCACATACGGGCGTCATTAAAATCGCCCCTTTGAGCAAGTTACGCGTCGACGACTTGCGTCTCAAGCCCTAAACATTAGGTAAGCGATTATCGAATATGGCAATGAATCATGCAGAGAATCATACCCACATGTCAAAGCCTCATAGTATAACCACACTTCCAATTACTCCACACCTACTTCATATCAGCTCCATCTCACACCACAGTGGTAAAGGCGACTAAGCCTAAACATCCTAGATTTAAAAAAGACCAAATAAAACATCTTATTCGACATGCACAACAAGTCCACCAAGTTGCCGGTTCACTCTCGCCTGTCGCTCACCGCACCCAGTCGTCCGCAAGTCCACCAAGCAAAGAAACTTTCGAGGGGATCGACAGGTATAACTGCAACACCACAGCTGTCCACCACAACGACGACGAGTTCAAAGGCGCTCACTGCAGCCTCAGTGGCTTCCCGTGAGTCGACTTCTGCATCCACATCCACCCTTGCCATTGCCACCGTCGACAACGATAGGCATCGTTGGCGGTCTGATGGGTCTGTGATGTTATTGAAAAGGGTCCCATAAACAGCGCTGAAGGCGGTGGTGGCAGTAGAGCGAGTGTTGGTCAGTAACACTGCTCACCATCAACAGCAGCCAACATCCTCGAGAGGCTGACAATATCAACACAACATTACTGTGCTGACAAGCTCCACCTGCAATGTCCGAATTGCGAAGGCCAAATCGACACCTAGCGCTGTTAAATAATAACTCCATGCTTATCACAAAACATTTCGAAAAATGAAAATCACTCTCGCTGCACCCTGGACCTGCAATGACTTTAACACCAAATAAAAACAAGTCCTTAGTAGATTTTCCACATCTTAACAACAAACGAGGTCCCATTTCCCACGAAATCCTCCTTTGCGAAACAACTCACGACATAACAAGCCACCGCAACAACTTCAATCAATCGCCTCCACAACTGTTCAGCATAACGAACAAACCTTAGTGATGTCCAAAGACAACGAAAACTTGTCCAACTTTTCTTCGTGAACCTGACCCAATAAGAATCTGCACGTGCAGATGTACATATCGAAATTCGTGCACACATTTACATGACTACCAACGAATAAGTTTCATGTACTAAAAACGGATGACTTCGAAAATAACATAAAATTCCATGCTGCGAAAAAAATAAACAAGTAGTAAAATAAAGAACACAAACCTCGAATTGCGAAGGCAAACACTAATCCACCAAAAGAGACCGGACTAGATTTTAATAAAAAAACCGTAACAATTTTCCTTAGTTTCTCTAGTTCAGCATTGGCACAATCACCACCGCAACTCGCCATCCTTTCCGAACGGGACAGTAAGCTTTTCTGTCATGCCAACTCTAATCTCACACTCGTCCCGTCACTTCAGCTTGAGTCCATATAATTACCCAATGCTTGCGTTAAACAAGGCGAAATTTATTGGAATACCATTAAACACACCGATATTGTCCCCGACATGATCCACATAGTAGAGCCATAGAGACGCCTGCGCAGGTGACTCGAAAATATCGCACCATCTACCATTCCGAAGATTTTTCCAATGTCGATCCGCCACCATTACAAGTCTGCAATGCTTAAAAAGGAAGATAAGAAAACCCGGGAAGTGAATTTCGACGCACTGCAAAGCTAAAACGCGCAAGCGTGAGTAACACCCCAGAAAGCAAACATTCAAGATCGCTACAAGGTGCGACCTGCGTATTAGTGCGACCATTTCCAAGCAAGCAGTTGCAGATCTCGAAGAAACCATTTTTTGCCTCTGGACGTACCTCAAACACCAACTCATATCAAAGCTGAAACCACGACTCAGTAATTAATTGGGCCCTACATAACGCATTTTACAAACATAGTATCAGCACAAGACCAGGGTCATAAAATTAACAAGAAATCTAGTTGCAGAGAGTCTCAAGCCCTCCACTTCTGTTCTGCCACTGTATTAAGCATTAAGCATGAGAAGACCTACTAATAACAAAAGCGCAACGAGTCAGCAAGCTACCAGCCGTTCCGACCTGAGCAATGCGTAAAGCAATATCAGAAGCTAGATACACATACAGTTCCGTTAAACGATACCTCCATTCTTAGCAATGTGATACTCCACTTGAAACACACATTTCCACAAAGGTGGAGGTTAGGAGCATTGCTCATAACACATACAGCAAAGCACTCACTAGAGCTTTCTAGAATCTATGCAAACAAAGCCTTCCAAGCCAAGTTACTAGCACATCGAGCAATATTCAAGCCCTCGCACGAGAACAAGATTCTAACTGGCCGCGCAACAGGTAGTTAATAAAACATATGCGTAGTTAGTAAGTGTCTATATCGAATACTAATAGCCTAGTTTATTTACCTGACTTTGTATTTGGTACTTGATTGAGCAACTGCAGCGTCAGAACTGTGCTGATGCAACAAGAGTGCATGTATATATATTTATGTTATTTTGCAAAAGCGTTATTCAAAAAAACATATGTAGGAACATGCATCAAATGGGCAGCTTAGGAAAGCAAATAAACTTAATAAAGTAAAAAAATCACCGTAGCTGTTGAAGTAAAACAGGCCGCAGCCGTCAGGCTGTCATCAAACGTGCTACGACCAGCCGTGCCTCAATTTGCAACAGAAAATCTCCATAGCTTATTCATGCATATGCACAGAAGCGTCTTTGGCCTTCCCTCGCCCCTAAGAAGACGAAAGACTATTCTGCATACCGGCAATCCACTCGACAAAGGTAGAACGGCGGGAAGAATAAGTGACCCCATCATTAACATCCGTCATTTAACAAACTACGGATTGATTATGCAAGCCCCATCCCCTCTTCCAGCGGTGGGTCTATCACACGGCTAATCTTAACTGGAACGCCCTCAGGACATGCGAATAAATGAAAAGCATTGTTAAAGAACTTGAAACAAGGTCCACGGAATGGTACAGTCTGATAGATCAATGCGAGACGGAGTAGATAAAAAATGACGAGTTGAGCTGACGCTTGAAAAAGTAAATAATAGGCAACAAAGAAAATAGAGAGAAGAAGAGCAAACGGATGGAAGGATGTAAGAATGTGGAATGGGTAGATAGAGGACTAGTATGACAGAGGACGGAAGCTTGCACCTGCAACCCCGTGGCGGTGGCATGCACCCGATTGACTTTACTCCATTTGTGCGAACTCCACCTTCATAGCCGCCGGGACAGCCTTAGTGGCGGCGGTTGAACCAGCGTGCATGCGATGGAGTACCTTCAGCTGCTCCAGCACCTGAACCCACGTAGACTACAGCGCTGTACTAGAGCACGTGAGTTCTTCACGACTCGTCTTCTTCTCCACCACTGCTGCTTCGCGATCCTCCAGCGATGGATGTCCTCCTGCGTCTCCGCTGCAGCTGTCGTCGATGATGTTTGATGTAATGTAGAAAAGGCATCTGCGCGAATAGTAAACATTACTATTTAGACCTTCTTCAATCACTCGCGAATCTCACATATACTTAGAATCTTCCAGCAACTCTACTTCTGTTCTAGACTTGCATTCCAACTCATCTGCCTTCAAACGTCGCCAGAGGTGAAAAGTCTTACATCAATAGACACGCAAATAAATAGGCAGACAAAGCTGAGCGGATGGATGAATTAATAGATGGACGGTTGGCCAGACTTGAATCGGTCTTAGATATTTTTGTCAATTAGGGAACCAGTTTTCCAAAATAACATTTGCGGAACTGGGGACTAGCTAAAAATCGCGATTAGTTGCTGAATAAGATTCGTCTGTATTAGTAAATGAACCAACAAATGAATTTTGCTTTAGAAATGATCCCTCAAAAGTGGCATCCTTAGCATATTCTACAGCATTGTTAACTCCAAAGAGAAGTTCAAAGAAATAACGGGACAGAGAGCCCTGAGCATTACGAATTCCTTCCAAAATATCCGTTACAGAAACGACAAAACCTACACCAAAAGCCGCCCTGAGAGAACTCAACTCGTATGCATCGGTAGCGATACTGAACCATTCAATATGACGTGGCAACACGATACAAGGGTTGGAGAAACCATCAGATCAGAGTATGCCACCCACACCCATTGCTTTTGTATTTTATTTTAATTGTTGTAAAGAGATTTAATCAATTCTAAAGAATAAGCACCTCAACCATCACTTTGACAAAATGAGGAACAAGCGGACATTTAAGCAACCATACGAACTGATAAACACATAGATTTGTCTGACCTGAAGCGCAACTGGCTGTTCCATCCTTATAACTACCACTGAGTTTCGAGATGTATTTGGAGGGACACCATCCATTGTTGGTTGAAATAACCCATTTACTGCTAGAAAGAAGGTACATCTATCACCCCACATTCAGGTGACCCAATAGAAAATCTCAAATACAAGACCTCAACAGTTTTTTTTTAATAAGTAACGAAGCAGTAGCATCTGAGAGGTATAGGCAAACTTAGCCCACCAGGAGGAGCAGAACTGCCTAATCGCAAAACCTTCAGACCTGCAGTCTTCGCCGGACTGGTGGCCAATCACCTTCACATAAGGGCAATTGAATGTGGACAGAAATGCCGGCTGATTAATAAGACCATGTCGATGATCAGGAGTTTGTCAAACAGAAAAAAGTAGCTGCGTATGAACTTTAATCGAGGTGCTTCCCAAAGTCAAGCAGGCGCCACCGCCACTTTATAACCCATTATGATCACCACGGCACTTCGATTCACAATCCGAGCCCCTCTCTACAGTGCGTATGCTTGGAACGGTTTTGCCTTTGTCGTCTAAAAATAGCAGCACAGCACATAGTCGACGCTCCTCCTATACCACTGTAGTTTGGGACCATCTATACTGTTATATTTCTCAGCCAATTGTCAGCACCAATAACTGGTGTGAATCGCAAAGAGCTTGAAGAAATACTACCAAAGGAGTAGGAAGAATGAAGAGAAAGTACACTCTTCAAGCACGTCATGTCACCCTCTCAATGGGCAAGTGCTTCTGCAATTATTCACCAACCCTTACTGCTTTCAAGAAGTCCCATCCATCACCGAATCACAGTGACCAAATGCGTCTACAGTCCATCACGCACGCACACCATTACGCGTAAAGCTTAACCCCTTAGAAATGGAGTGGTGAGTGCTTCAGACCCGTGAGGTGACCAGTGTGTAGGGCGTTCAGTGATAACCGATAATGAAATGTTTATTGGCCTAGTGATTGCAGCAACATAGCCCACTTCCTACCATAAGTTATTCTCCCAGTCAGACAACTGGTCAAAAAACCGTCCCACATGCACAAGAAGGTGTAGGAACAGGATGTTCGTGAACTTCAAATCCTAATGTCTGCCACATACTAGTTCCTGGTAACTGGGTAGCAGTCATGCGGTCAAACGTTGCACCACTTCTGTTACACATCGCTTTGGCCGCTCTTGACACAATGTTCTAGAATAAAACTAGCCAAAAAAGATGTATAATTCTATTTTATTCCATACGGAGGATTCTTTTAACTGTAATGCCCTCTAAATGGCTTTAACTCACAAAAAAAAACTGCTTAAACCATTCGATCGCCACACCCCTTACCGACCATCACACTAAGGCTGGATAAAAGGCTGGCCTTCCCTTCAGCCTTAGAATCGAGTTAAACTCCAGTCAGTTTCAGCCAATGTGTATGAGAAATCAAAACAGGAAGAGCAAAAAGTACTGTATCGATACCGACGCATGTGTTCACCAATTCCTAGCGAGTTACTGCAACGAGATTCACTGCAAAAAGTACAAACTGCTCGTACTGTATGATGTGCTAAATTCCGATGTCATTCGACTAGCCAAATAAAGGTCAACCTTAATTTAATTTGATTAACATTTGTAATAGGGAAGGGGAGATTTGCAGTTCAGACAAAGTAGGCAACTCGAAATTCCTTCCCCTTCCATTCTACAAGACAACGAGCAAACGAAACACTTGTGCCCCAGAGATAATTCATTTCCCCCGCCTCAAGCGCCTAAACTCTCGATACCACACCAATGAACCGTGCCGCTAGATTCATAGCCTCACCAAAAGGCGCCGAGGCTGAACCATCAGTATTGGTGCCCTCAATTTCAGGAGCAATAAGAGACACCAGTAATTTGGTTGCAGCACTTACCTGCCACTCAACAAAGTCCTTAAACAAAAAAGCACAATGCTTCCTGGCGTGGAATTGATAAATAATGTAGCCATGTTCGCCTCAGCGTAAAAACTTAGGCCAAACTACACGGACAATCGGTTCGTAGAGGGACGTTTCAATTAAACCCACCAATTCAATTCTGGTTGTGACTAATAAACTATTAACAATCGTCCCTTTGACTCCATTCTCAAAACAAGTGGGAAACTACGAAACACTACGGAACACTAGATGCCGATGCCAACGGAGACACTGGGAGGAAAATGAAAAAAAAACAACAGATACCACTACGAAATCGCTCTACAAAAAAATTAGCCACCGAGGTATAAAAGGGACATTGTGACTCTACGTGCTTCATCGGCTAGCTTGTGTTCAACGCAGGCAAAATCCCTCTAAAAAAGGCTTTCAAATAACCAAATCATATAGTACGCTATAAAAAAAAGATAAACTCTCAGAACGTGACTTCACCTACCCTATGTTACAAGCATTCACCTCAGCGAAGAAGCGGCAATGTTTTTAGTCATCAAAAATTTTTCACATAAAATAAATGCAATCTTCCACCAAGAAAGCTCCTACGCACATTTTGCTGCTCTATCCCCACCTGTTATGCTTATGGCACTTCAAATCAGTAAATCTTAACAAACAAATATGGGAAATGCTTTCAAGAATGGGCATTAGGTCCACTTACAATAATCAGCACACCAAATATGTGTAACGATGGTAAGTGGAGGGTGAACACTCACCGCAGCTCCTGCCTGGGGTTCCACCGAGGATGCAGCCTCTTGAGTGTTCGCCCTCGCGTACATATTCGTCGTCATGAGATTGCAGTTCTCCGCCTCATAGAAGGAGAGCTGAATAAGTCAACAACATAATACGATCACCGCATTGCCCGCTTACGGGTTCCTCGGCTCAATTTTCGGTTTTATCAAGTAATCGTCGTGGAGCCTCGAACTTTAAGTTTAATTCGTCTGAAATAGTTTTGTACGCCATCTCTTGCCCCCAAATTAAACACTGGTAACGGATGGTAAGAAATCAGATTCCCACCTTTCGTCATAATTTGAAAAAGACATAAAACCACAAGGAACAGCAGGCGCCATTTCACTGTAAAAAGCTGCTTAGAGTGAATATGTGTGGTCTACACCAGCATTTAATCAAATAAGTCAAAAGAATTCGAGTATTTCTTCAAAAGCATTACACAAACCATGAATTCAGCAAGCCTCAAAAACCATTAGCCGCATTTCCATGTCGGCATGCAGCCTTAATTGTACACATATATATTACATAAATAAGAACTTTTCACAATGAATGCGCGCATACCTCGACTCATTAGCGCGAACACCTAGCAACGTGCAACGATGGTCGCATCAAAGCCCGGCAATTCGAACATGCCTCTAAATGTGCGAAAGGGGTATTGGACGTGATAAAAGCAAGGTGAATTTCACTGGCATTATTTTATACCTTATAATTACAATGAAAGTGATTTTATAGTTCACCAGTCAGTATAAATGGAGATATATAACGCATGCGATTCTGCAAGTTATTTATACGAGATTTTGAAAACGATCCTTACTAGTACCAATGACTTAACAACGCAGACCAGCCTTTCATTACAATTATGATCCTTACTTAAAAACTTCTTTTTGGGGCCTCTGTTTTGACTACAGTTTTTATTGCGGCTACGGTAACCAAAAGTGGTATATTTGCGCAATCCTCATATTTTTTTAGACGTACATTTTAGGCGAGAGGCAGAAACACATCTCACACCCCTCGATACGGACAAAGGCCACCCTACAACGCCTAATAATACGCAGTCAATCCACCGTTTTGTCAACGACAATTAAAATATTTCGGAACAATCAACCTCGTATTATGGATAATCCCAGGGAAGAGGAGGAGAATGAATAAACCTTTACGATGTTAATCTGCATAAATAACGTGTAGAGGACCCGAAACACTGCAACTATAAACTATAGAGGCATTTTCTGTGGAGACTGAGGGGCCCGGCCAGTTTTTTTGTTTATAGTTAAACTAAACACCATGGCACTACAGTTTGATATAGTGATAAAGATATTCAACATAGAATTTATACATGGCGGCTAGGATGCTTTGTTGTTTGTTCGACTCTCAGTCTCGACCACAGTCACACGGTTGAAAATTGCGCCCATAGGCCACGCCAGTAGCTCCAATCCTTTCTGCCCGCTCAACACATTTATTCAGCTCAAGTATTGCGTTTTCTCTAAGCTTTAGGATAGTCTCGGGGCGCTGTAGTGGCTTTCACAGAATGCATTTTGCCATGTGTGCATCATGCAGTTACCTTTATTCCCAACACATCAGCTCCAAGACAAAGTTAGTGGAACAGTCATACGCTTTCGTTGTCTCTAAGCTTCCATTGCATAGCTCATCAGACACTTCAGTAGACTAGAAATTGCTTTAAGCACACATTGGAGAATATTAAATGCATTAGTAAGGAAAATGCACTTTTCCAAAATAACCAGTGCACAAATAGGCTGCAGTTGGTGGATCCATCCACAAATAATGAAAATGGTAGTTCCGCGAAGGACCACCTAGTTAAAAATAAAGGGAATTGTCCGTGGCAGGATGCTCTACTCACTCTCCCCAAAGTGAGTGGGCGACTCAACCACCTGAATGACATTGTAATGGATTTGAAAAAGAACTTTTGAAATCGAAGTGTATCATGAATCAAGTAGCACTGTCATCAAATGACGGACAGCCTCGAGAATCAAGGGATCACGTCAGGTTGTCGGGCTGATCTCAGCATTGTGTACTCGAGCGAACGCCTTAAATCTTGTCGTTTTACCATTCTGACGACCATTGCATTTCGACTTTAAATCAGACTTTTATCTGTTAATATATCCACTGATTGCACAAACATAACAGCTGGGTTAGCAATGAGGTAAAATTGGAAACAAAGGCCGTTTGTGTAAAAGTTACTCATCGCCTTGGACTTTTAGTGAGCGTAGCTGCAAGAGAGAAAGGGCATTTGGCGCAATACAAACGCGATCTCAACCAATTAGAAGGTAAACGAGCGCAGCATGGTTTGTAGAATGACTTCGGAAGCACACAAAAATGAGAGTCCCTGACATAAAATACGAAAATGAGTGCCATCCTGGAGCTGCAAGCACACAAACTACCCTATCAGTTAGAGTAATTGTAGACAGGAGCTACAAATTACGCTATTTCGCAGCTCCTCCACAGCTTCAGCTCCATGTCTGCCTTACTCGACTTCCCAGCAATCTAAGCCTCTACTCCTCTTCCAATTATAGTCACCGAACTACAAATCTCCCTTCCTCTCCAGTTCGCTAGCTCACTAGCTCCAGTCCTCAATCTCGCTTACTGTCTAATAGTCCAGACCTTTAGATATCCAGCTCCACCTCTCAAGTTGTCTGCATCTCCATCCCTTCATAACTCTAATTCTCTATCTACCTCACTAGCCTTTTATCTCTCCTCGACTTTGCTTCAAGATTAAGATCACCTTTTCCACAGTCAACTGTTTGAAGATGCTCACAATCTCACAGAAATACTACACCTGCAAAGTGGAGAAAAGACTCTTGGGACCACAATCTTTGTACTCCATCTAGAGCAAAGACACCATCCATGGATTGTCGAGAATACTCAGCGCTCTCACTTCCCGGAATTGGTAGGACCGATAAGGTAGGTAGAGCAGTCTATCCTCCTGCAGCCATATTTCTGGGCTGCTTTAACCTGTGCTCCTATGCAATTGCTTAAACACATCAATAATAAGGTTTACTGAGCATATTCTATCACTCACAACTGAATGCACCCATTTATAACATCAAATCACCACAGTTTCTCGTCATGAACAGACTTTACAGATTCTTCAGGATCATCTGAAGGCCAAGTAACTCCGTAAGCCGATGAATCCAAGTAATGAGGACTGCTAATCAGGACAGAGTCCCTCGAAACACTCGGCTACTTTACCATTAGATTCGAATTCCGATGAAGGCGAGTACGATACAATCGCCCCAAAGTCTTAACAACTGACAACATGAAGTTATTCACCATGCTTAACACAGACAAAATGGTCAAGTGTAAGGTGTTATCGTCAAATCCAGGACGTTAATACCGTGGATAGCTCGCTGCATTTAACGCTGGTACTGCGTTCCATCAAGGGTGAGTGGTTCATTGGTCATAACAACTTCATGCATTATGTGTGGTATGTGTAGAGGGATCTTCCCATTCCTCCTCTTCCTTCTTTCTCACCCTGCTACTAGAAGGTGGAATGTTAAAAGACATCTTTATTGTAGGTCTGTCGGACAAGAGCGGTAGGCGAAAGGGTTCCCAACTCCTGAGAGGAAGCACATGCGTCCGCGACCATGTTAAAATTGTCTTACAAAGCGCATTTAAACACCACAATTATTACAGTATAGATTTCACAAATGCGTCTGTGACGCCTCTTTTTATAATGCTACCCCATAGTAGCAATCCCGCGGGATTAATCAGATGCTAAAAACAAGCGAAATCTAAAACAACGAAAGAGTGAGGGATCTAGCTAGCTTTATATCAACGTGGACAGTAGCAGCAAAATGTTGTTTACATGGTCCTTAAGCACCCAAAAACCACCCGCTTTGAGTCAATGGCAATTGTGGCGCTGCTAATCTATGGACTAAACAAGCGTATTTCAATACTTAGTGGGCAAAGTGGCTAACCGAAACTCTAATTGAGTCAGAAATACAGACATCAAAAGGTTGTGCCAATTGAACGCCAGATTTTATCAAGACCGAAAGATTCATAATCCTATATTGGAGCGGCATCGCAGCACCTCACATTAGAATGCCTATGCAAGAGAATTTATTTCGATTGAGTTGTAATTAGAAATATAAGAAGAGGGCCTTTGGTGAAATGTCGAAACAGACGTGAATTTGGTCCGAGCATTTTCACAGCGTCCTTGGTGCTATGTGCAAGGCTTCGGATTTACAAATTGAGAGCAGAGTTGAGTGTTGAATGGGCAGCGCAATACCCTGCGCCCAATATTAACACAATGAGAGAAAGAGTATAAAGAGCATATGAGCATAACTGCGTGTTTCGATAAAAAAATTTAATCTGCTAGACATGAAAATGTTGGCATCGGTGGGGGATATACTCAGATTAATTCCACCGCATAGGTTGCCCATAGCTCTAGAGCCGACAATATCTCCACTATCCTCAAAGATATCACATTTTTTCCTGTTAAGCAGAGAATCTGACCGTCCTCCTTTTTTGAAGTCAACGGGTTGTCATGGAACTGGAGACCACAGAGGCGTAGACCAAAGACTTCGCGCACGCAGCGCTTGGGTGCGCGCCACACGAAAAAACACACTCGTAGCTGGTTGGCTATGATTGTTCTACTTTCAGCATATATTTCGCTTCCGTATTCTTCATTGCCCAAGTCAGGTCGATGCAATCACTGCGGTTCGACGTGATAAGACTTACTTCTCGAGGCACTTATGTCATGGTATCTGAAGTGTTCCCCACTCCAAGAAATGACAAGATCACGCCATATGCACTGAAACTCATTTTCCGCATTCTATGACCTTCGTTGTAATTTCTATCCAACCGGTTACTTCGAGCGCCGTGAATTAGGGACTTATCCAAAAGTCTTGGGCTTCTGGAGGTCTTTCTCTCTTGACTATGCATCTGAAGATGACGCACGACTCTACTCCTGGGGAAGTATTTGTAAACTGCTATGTCTTCATGACATGCGCACTGTGTACGCGTACCTCAAAACCGAGTGCGCCCTCCCTTCGGTTTCGGGTTACATTTTCATCACTGAATTTGAAAGGTTTTACGTTGTCAGGGAGGAGAAGACCTCCAGAAGTGCACGAGTTTTGTACAACTCTCTGTTTTATGAAACTGGAATTGGCCAATCGAACAGAGATTATAACGAGGTTAGATGTGTGGAGTCCAGCCCTTCTGATAGCCTACATTGTCTGAATCAGAGAAACCAGCTACCAACAAGAGAAGCGCTACAATGCGGTGGGCAAAATCAGATCGCTATAGGATAGAAATGCAAAAAGCTCTCAGAGTCACCGCGGCATTTTTTCCAATCCTTTCTCACATACAACTATATGGAGCTTTAAGGCATCGCAGGAATCAAGAATATGAGTTCCTATCGAGGTGTCGACTGAGACGGGGTAGCCTCTTGTACCTTACCTTACCCCCCAACTAACACCACAAAGCACTTCAAGTTATCTCGTAGGTGATCGGCGTGATCCTTGGCACCTTGGAGCCTCAGTCTCCATTACACACATGTCAAAGACGGTGGTGACAGTGCCGCCTGATACCGAGGAGGTAGCAAAGGCTGGTTTTACGCCTGGCCAAATCGGGAAGCTTGTAGCACACTTGGGTTTTCCAAGTCCTCTTCTTCAAACCCACAATAATATCAGTCACGGGGTTGGGTTGCCTACCCACCTTGAGGAAAGTGAGTAGAGCCTTGCTCACATCGCTTTTGGTGGATGATTCGAAGGCATCCCCTATAGACAATTCCCAATTTTGAACTCGGTGGCTCTTCTCTTTGCTACTTTATTCAATGTTTTTGGCTATCTTGTACTAGCCGGTTGGCTGTCCTCCGGGCCATGCCAGCAGCCTTTCAGCCCCTCTGTTTCCAGAGTATGTGTATTTTGCCCTAGTACTCTGCCTCCTTTTTCCTTCAAGGAAGCCTCAGAACGCCACAGACCGTAATTGGAATTTTGAGAAAGACTTGTTACTAGTAACTAACTCATGTTATAAAAATTATCCGGTCCAATAAACGTCATGTTCAATGACTAGTAGAAGAATATTAACAAAAGATGTATCCGCAGAGAACTTTCCTATTCGTCTTTGTTGCAAAAGTTGTAAGGGCTCTTTTTTACTGCAATTCATAAATTCGATAACAAGTTCAGTGAATACTATGCTTTTTTAATGCCCAATAGCCTTTTCGTGTATTTAGCGGCACATATGGAAGTTTGGGCATTTGTCTAGTCGTCGATGCGCGTGGCTTTGGAGTTGGGCCGATGAGTGTGGGTATGTGAGTATCTATTGCTAAAATTTTCAAAGCACTTTGTGCATACACACAATTAAACCCATATGCTGGTATGATTTTGTGGCTAGCGACTGTTGAAGCTTGCTGAACTTATAGTTTGCGTAAAGCTCGTGGTAGAATACTCGAATTCTATTAGCTTATTTAGTTAAATGCTGATGTATACTACGTCTATTTGCCTTTGGTGCTTTTTGCATTGAAAAATTTTGGCGAAAAATGAGGGACCGAGTTTTTCTATTGGTTACAAGATTTTGTTTGTGGGCAGGAAGTTGCATATGACATTGGTGAGTTTGCCACTTGAGGGCAGTCGAACAATTCAAGACGAAATAAAGTCAATGCTCCATATGCATTTTGGTCTCTAGCGTATTGCTGAGCTCAAAACTGTGAATTTCTGTCATTCCAGCGGTTGAACGTGAGGACCCACTTATCAGATGATGCTTAATAGGACCTCCTTTCTCTTGCTCTAGTCGACAAAGAAATTTCTGATTTCAATGACAAGTGAAAACGAGGAATCGCATGCTGAATTGGGTGCGAGGATGGGGAATTTCGATTCTTGCGAAGATGGCAGCCCGGTTTAGTTGTAACGCATCAATCTTTACACTGGCTTTTTTGTGTGGGGATTTGATTTCCCCCCGGGCAAATCACGTACTTACGGCAGCAGCTCATCGATGTCACAACGAAAGCACCTGCCTTTGTTGGGGAATTGGTGCGATTTCCGCGTATGTGCATAAATTCTTTATTTCCAAGACAGGGTGAATGCCTCTGCTGAGCGGTGCAATTATTGGTGCGTTGAAAGAGTTTGCGCTCTTTCATATAAAACTTGCCGCCAATTTTGGCAACGTATGATGTAGCACTCCTTCCATGAGGTGGAGAACTGGGATTCCATGACATCAAGCTTGCGCGTGAAGGCGAACGCTTAAAAGGTTGCGGCCTCGGTAGGATTCCAGGTGTCACGAAATCGATCCCCTTCCCATCCCTTTTGTGGGTCGTGCGGGCAGCTGAGGTCTTGGTGGTTTTGTTGTTTGGCAGGAGCTACAGTAAGCGTTCGCCCTCCACTTGCCAACGTCACATATATTTAATGTGCCGGTTGTGGCAAACGGGCCCAATGCCCATTCTCGAACGTGTTCTCCTTTTTTGCTATAATTGACAGATTTTTGACGCTATTAACATGTCAGGTGGGGTGAATCCGTTGAAAGTAGGGTGGGTGAAATCAAGTTCTAGGAGTTTGTCACTTGTCTGCAGTGTACTATATGATTTGGTCAGTTGGCCGCTTTTTTTAGGTTGATGTTACTTGCGTTGAACACAAGCGAGCCCATAACACATGTAGGGTTGCGGTGTCCCTTTTGTACCTCGGTGGCTTAATTTTTCCTTTTGTGGGGCGCCACCATATTGGTATCTGTTGCGGCTTTTTTTCATTTTCTTTGTCTCTGTTGAATTCTAATAGCGCCGTCATTGGCGGCTTGTGTTTCTTAGTCTTTCATAATCTCTCACTTATTTTGGGAATGGAGTCAAGGAAACGTTTATTAACAGGGTACTGGTTATCATCAGAATTAATTTGGAGGGCTGGATTGATACTTTCCTCTACGAATCGATTTTTTGTGTTGTTTGGCTCAGGCAGTTACTCTGAGGTGAAGATGGCTAAAAGATTTATCGGTTGCACTCCAGAAAGCATTGCGTTTTTGTGTGATGGGAGTGCAGATGCTTCAGTCACCACGGTTACTCAGTGTGGAGGTAAAATTTGTCATAAATTTGCTGGAAAGAATTGGTGGCGTGTAAATTAAAGTAGGTGATCGGAAGTGCTCTTGACGTCCATTTGGCTGCAAGCTCTGCCACTGGAAATAAAGTAATGAACCTTACATCTGATTCGAACGAATGTTGGGTCAGTCTACGTCCTGAGTTCAGCAAGATGTCCGTGGAATGGTATTCGTGTGCTTATAACGCTTTGCTCTAATGTTATTTTTGGTTAATTTTCGTTTATTATCCTTTCTTTAAAGTTTATGGCTACCCATCGGTCCCTTACTTTGAGTTAATTTCCGCATTGTCGCTTTCATTCACGACCTCTATACTCCACTAGCTAATGATCTCCACTTCATTGTTGTCCCCACTTTCCTTACAGACAAGGAGTGGAATGCGGTAAGGGCAGTGGGGGCACCTGATGATTGTATCAGCACCTCTATGCCACTTTGAGCGTCCTGTTGCAGTATCATCATTACGACCGTCAACTCGAGGTAGCTAACAATCTTCTCGACGTCTCCATTTCCTTAAGCTATAGTGCCGCACTTAGCGCTCACGCAGATGCCGTCTCTAGTATGGAGGCGCGCAATCACCGCATCTTTGACCTCGTCTTTCCCATTGTGAGTCTCTTTCACCAGATTCCTCATTCCACTGATAACTTATGCCCGCCAATTCTATTTTTTGTTATCTTTTTGTTTTAGGTGGCGTAGATCCGTGACAGCGTTGATGAGTATCAGGTCGATGTTGTCACCGACCGCTGATGACTACTTGCTCTTAAAACCGTGGGCACTAATGCTGATGATTCTGTTGTCACCGCTGCTGCCCCGGTGTCTTTCGGTGGGACCTGGAGCGCAAGAGGAGATGATTGATCTCTGGGGCCGATGGGATCTGGAGCACAAGTGGTTTACTTGCAGAAAGGAAAAGGAAGGGATTTCAAGGCGCCCGTTTTATCCGAACTGAAAGTCTTCCCCTTCCTATTACATATGTTAATCAAAGTAAATTAAACCTGACCTTTATTTGGCTAATCTATTGCCATTGAAATTTAGCTTAAATTTTTTTTTCTCATTTTTAAGCCAGTTGAAAGGCATTTAGGGCTCCTATTACTCGACTGTCACCTATTTGTGGATTACTATTTTCCATCGCCAATTATACGCATATTGTCGCGCTCGACTTACCAGCACTTCGTCTCTGAATGAGTGAGCTGAATCTTTTGTTTTGACACCGAAGCCCATGGTACTGCAAGTGGGCACATGCGAGCGATCGAAAACCACGATGGTGTGTGTGTGTGTGTGTGCTTATTATCATGATTTAGTTTCATCGTTCCACCTGCCTACCTTCCTACCTGCCTCTGTCTGTCTCTCCATTCACGAGCCTTCTTCTCTACCCATTAATTCAATTCGCCATCCATCTATCTAGCCATCTATCAATTACTCCAACTCTTCCTCTGTTTGACGAATGAGCAAATACATATACTGATGTTCGATAAAACTGTTGTTTTCTTTCTCCACTTGTAGTTCGGCTGGCTTAACTTCAGCTACAACTTTTGGGTTACCCCTGTCGCGAGTCTGTTTGCTAAAATTGCATACGTGACTGTGTAGGCACACCAAAGAGGGAGCACCATAAAAATACGAATAAAGCGGTAAACCCAACCGCCGCGAATTGAGAGCTCCTAACAAGCTAAAAAAGACAGCAACTAAAGCACCTCAAATGTGAATGGAGAATGAAGCGGGTTGAAGACTAACTGAGAAGATTCCTGCTTTCCACCTTTGCCTGTAAGCCAATTCAGGTATGCTGGTCTTGATCGAAATTATGCTCAAAATGCATGACCGAAATGACAGCCTATAAAGAAGGAATGAGGCCGTCCATTTTATGTCTAGACTGGAGGTATCAGCGATTGGGGGATGTTTATTTTGGACTCTACAGCTGGCTACCCTGTCAATCCTAGACCTAGTTAATTCGACCACAATGCTAGTCCTCTAGTTCTGCTTGCTTTATCAAAGCTACTGCGTTTATATCAATCTCTCGCTTAAATTCGCATGCCTTTAAACATCGGCGAGGTTAACCTGGGAGGGAAACAACGATGTCTGTAGATGGACGCACATTTCTACCATTCAAAATGTGGCCCAACTAGACGCAGTGAGATGGTTTGCCGTCGAAGTGTCTGACATTAGGCTCGGTAGTGGAGCTGTAGACGCCAACATGGGTACCGTCAGCACAGCTGATGCTGAGGGAGGCAGCGAGGAAGCCGAAAGCACCCACAAAGGAAACTATCCAAGAGATTTGGGCCCTAACTATGCGTCCCTTCGGCTACATCCCAGATCTGTGGTCTGATATGAAGCAAATAGGAACGATCTCAACCTGCAACCCCGTGAGCTACGTACTATGATCTTGCCTTTCTTGCAGAGAGACAGACCGATACAAAGCAACGAGGAAGCAAAATGAACTCCAAGAAGAAAGTTCTCCTACTAATTTCTTTGAATGGTCATCTCGATTACAGGGATCACCTACTAATTTCCCATTCGCAGACGATGACAACCAGTAGGAAGCTCACAGGAACTTTGGCACAGCGACAAATGTAAGCATCGGCATCCTATCAATGCCACCTCGACCGAAGGGCAGACACTTACGAAGTGGACATGCCTGCAACTCCACCACGACTAGTCTGTAAGTCTTAGCTGAATGAATACATTCACGCCACATTAGTAAAGTAGTGAGGCGGCATTCCCTGCCTCCACCAAGCTTGAATGCATACGCTGATGTAACAGTAAAGATGCTGCACAGGCGCCATACCATGTTTACCAAATCCCAAACATTGTCACATGAGAATTACAATAGACGTCCTTCACACTCGACCCATGCGATTGCCTATAGGATGATCAATGTGGATGCAAGCGAGCTACAACTTTGCCAGTTGCTCCCCTTACAGAAGAACAGGAGTGCACTAACTCTCCTATGAGAGCTTTGATAGTGTGGCGACGACTTCGATAAATGTGAATCGGCGATCCCAGCAGTACTGCATTATCCCCATGAAGACCTTTTCGTAAGCATTTTTTGGGCTTTGTGAGGATTGGGGCACCCTTATGCAGCACTTGGAGAAACTCGTTAATCAAGACGGCGGCAGCAGGCGGATCACCAAGGCTGAATAGCTCCCGCAGAAGCACACTAAAAGACCATCCGAAGGGATGCAAAGGTAGGCCTTGACTTTGCTTTTGCAATAAATACCAGAGGAAACCGATTGAGACCTACACGTCGGATTTGGTGGGGAAGACCTTGTGGAAAACGGACTCTGGTGCCATCCACTTCAGAGGAACACGACTCTTCAAGAAAATAGGATAATTAGTTGACAATGGCAGCGCCTTCAAATGGAACAAGCTTCCTACAATCGTTTTCACCCATGCAGGTCTTGTGGAACAGGCCAATGGATCCTACCGTGTATCCATTCAAATCACCATCACTAGTGTAAATCATACAGAATGGTGGCGATTAACGAGATTGTAGCGATTGGAATCAGGGATAGGAGGGCGTACTGTTCCTCTCATTCAATAGTAGAGTTCCACCTTGCGCGTGAGACTGAAATCGGCGACTTTTGCAACCAGGTCACTCGTCATCATCACATTCCTTGCCGCCAAGTCACTATGCACGATCTACATGAAAGGTGAACTTAGCAAGCGAAGTACTGCACATCATTACAAACGTGCAGGACTGCAGTCTAAACATCCTGAATCCTGCGCTGAGACGTGCGTGTGGTTTGCCCTCTCTCAGACATAAAGGGCTAAATGCTGAAAGAGGAGACACCTGCACCCTTGGAGGCAAGGAAGGCCATGCCATTGACCACTTGAAGAACGAAGCGCAGGAGGATCAACCTTGTCATCGCGAGTGGTCGAATTGCGAGGCAAGAGCGATTACATCGGAGGTAGTCAACCATGTTACCTTCGGCAGCGTTTTCCATTACCATCGGACGACCTGGGCATAAAATGACCATCCATTCTGGCTCCTCCAAGATACTCTAGCCAGGAAGACTATCAGCTGACTAGTTTTGTTTTACAAGAGTACACCTTATAGATCCAGTTTCGTAAAAACTCAAAGGCCTAAGCCATTAATCAAACTCAGTTGATTGTCTACTACCTACTATTATTAACGAGGTACTGATTTGGAAATGAAAACAGTAAGATCATTTACAAGAGACCTTTGTGCGAAAATTTCAAAAAATCGAATTAACGAAAAATTACATAGGCGACACAGGAAATGCGGAAGTGGAGCTGAAAGCCCGGCACATTCAATCACTTGATGGAGATAAACAGGTCCAACTTACCGTCGGCGTTCTGCCACTGTTTTATGGGGAGGTGGAGGGTTGCTTAGGCGTAGGACACCATGCTTCACCATAATCTCTGGGTCAATTACTCGTCTCCTCTATCCTTTCTTTCCTTTCCTCCCATTAAGTATCTCCTTTACCAGATTTTGCCCTTTGAGATAACTCCTTTTCACTCATTCTGCCTCCACTGTTTCTCGCCCTATATAATTTTCCAATTCCACTCGCATTTTTCGACACTGCGCTGGACAGTTGGTGGTGGCCATACTGATAGTGCCCCTTCTCAAACAGTCTGCCAACTTCCTCATCCTTCAACAAACCACACACACACACACACTCTCGCAACCACTACTTGCTACTACACCGTAAACTTTCCATCATCGACTTCTATCTGGTAGGCCCTCATCATTTGTCTCCATTGCTCCGCCAACGTCAGAGGTAAAGGCGGGTGCCTCACCCACGTCTCCATCACTCGAAATTGCTTAAAGCACACCTTCTTCCATGTAACTCGATTTGTAGGAAAAGAAACTTGGCCTTTCTCTGTCTACTCCTCCTTTAACTATGAGAGTGGGTGATATCCGTAGTTGTAGTCACCACTCTCCATCCTACTGATTTCCTCAAACATTAGATCACAAATCCCGCAAAGTGTAGGTAGACCTGCTACATTATCATAATTGCCACTTGCCACTTCATCATACACTTGTTCTTCCCCACTATCTTCCCTGTTGTAGGTGTGCACTACTCGCACTTGTTGATCGGTGGTGTGTGGGTGAAGCATTGGTGAGGAGAGGGGAGGAAGGGGGTCAGAAGGATTTCTTCTCTTCAACATTCCTTCAGACATTACTTTATTGCTTGTACTGCCTTTCTTACCGCATAACCCGGGTAAAAGTAGTTTCAGTTTAATATAATGTAGTGGTAAAGCTCATTGCACTAAGGCAGTTGCTGCTGCAAGTTGTCGAGTGTTGAGAGACTATGATTGGTCTAGGCAATTGATTGGATCGATTGTTTCACTATTTGAAAGTCAGCTGTCTATCCATTGTCACGCTGCAAGTGAAAACATGCAGGCAGGCAGGCAGGCATTTGAGTAAGGAAAAGCAAATTTTGTCGCCACAACCGTAGCAGGCGCCTCAACACCCACCGACTCAGTGTCTCATTGCATTAGAACTTCGACCCTCTGCGTGTTGGGGGTGGTTGTGGCAGTGGCACCACGCAAACTTTGGGAATAACGCTAGCGATAGGCGTTGCAGTGATAATGTGAAGTGAGTGAGGTTTGTCGTTACTGTGATTTCATCGTTTTCTGCATGACTGGTGTGGTTTTGGTTGGCGAGACCTTATCTGTTGGAGGATAGAGGAACGCTCCAAAGCCCATCGCTCTTCCAGTGTGCTACCGCGTTGTAAAGATATCTTTCCTTCTGTACTTTTACTAAACGCCAGACATGAACTTTTCAACTCGGGTCACTATCAAACACATCTTAGTTTTCTGCCACCTCTTAGTTGTTCTGATTTAGCCGTCTTAATCATTATGCTTGATTTGCCTGCTATTCTGGAAGGACTTTGAATTTCCTTCAGCAAGTTGCCCTGCCAGCAGTAGACGCTGCTGCGAACTTCGGTAGTAGATGAGTCTAATTATTCGTCGCAGAAATCGCAGTAATTGAGGCACACTTTAACGGCTCTGACGGTAGGTAACAAATCAGAGCCTCTAGAGGGGGTAGGACATGAAAAACTCGTGGTTCCACGAAATTACTTATGTAGCTTATGCAGTCTCATTGCTTAAACACGTTCTATCGTTTTTGACTTGCCTGTTTTTTTGGGATGTATGTCTTCTATTGCCCATGTGGTACAGTCATTTGTTTTTTTCGAAGTGATGGCAATTGGGCGGAGATGACTTGGCTAAGACCTAGTTGTACTCTAGTTATAATCTCTTCTCTTTCTCCGATGTCCTCTTTTGCCGTTGCTTGGTTGCTTGCGTGTGTGACTGTGCTCCGTTGACTGACTGCCACTTGTGGATGATGTTTGGTTGGGTGCCCTCGTCTGCTACTCATGGCAATGATTGAAGCAGTCTAAATGTTCTTGAAACAAACCATACCACTGATAGTTGTTTTGGTTTTTCGTTGGGAAGGGAGTGGCTCATCTATATCTATCTATCACTTGCCTCGATGTTGTTGTCCTAGGCAGTCGAGGAGTAAGCTCTTGTGTGTTTGTGCCTACTCCTGTTTGAGTGCCTTTGTTAATTTTCTTCGGTGACTGCGGCCACCCTTATATCTGTTTTTTTTGGACTAGACCACGCCGCTTGTTGTGATTTTGACGTTTAAAAGTGAGCAATTGACTACATTCGCCCATCACTTGCCAAGTTGATGGCGAATTTCCTCTTGCCCCTCCTTTCTCCCTCTCATTCCCTACTCTATGTGCTACACACCTATCTGCTTATCGCCCTATCTACTCAGAGACCAACCGACTGAGCTACCTGTCAGTCTCTCGATCCATCTGTCCAACTCTTTACTCCCTCTCCATTCGTCGTCTGAATGTATACATTCCATTCACCAGCCTATTGTCTACATAGGCTTCTCAAAATGCTGCATTGTCTCGGTTTCTAAAATGGACATAATCTCCAACCCCGTTCCCCGCATCCATCTTACTCCCCCTAACTGCCTTCATGGTGAGTGTTTCTAGCGTCCATTGCTGCTGTTAAAACACCGCAGCAGTCGTAGATTTTGCCATTTTATGATAAGAAGTATAGTCATTCTTTCCCCCTTCTTTTCTTCATTCTCTCGCCTCTTCCAGCTACTCTATACGCACACACAAAACCATCAATTTGCTTTACCTCTTAACCTCCACCTTCGATCCCTATATCAATTGATTGTGAGTGCTGTCATCGCTAAGTCACCGGGTGGGGAGTCTTGTCGAGAGATCAAAAACAGTGTCAAGGCAGGTATGGGCCCGCTCGATAAGAAGTGTAGACGTGCATCCGTCTCCTCCTCCTCCTCCCCCTGGTGGGCTCATCACCAGTACTCCAGTCACATAATGAGGTTTCAACTTTCTTTGTGCACCTTTTTCTGTCGAGCAGCCTTACCCAGTGGTAGTGGTTGCGTCGTCTAAGTAGTAAAACGACTCAATCCCTTCTCAGAAACCATAAACTTTACCTGCCTTCCATTGCATTTATTGCTTTAGATCTAAACAATAGTCGTACTGACAGTGATATGGTAGTAAAAAGCATGCCGTACGTACCGGCAAAAAGTAGTTCCGATCAGGAGAATGGAATCCGTAGCTTAGGCGTCAAAGTTGAGTAAATACCAAACACTGACATGACTAGTACGGTAAGAAGAGATTGCTCACGATTCGTCAATGATTGCATCTTTTACAGCACTTTGTTATGAAACACCACCGTGTTGATGGGGTCGCATGCGCTGTCAAGGCGATGATCCACTTACCTAGGTCTCTGGGCCATCGTCAATCCATCCAGTGGATGTCCAGTGAATGTCCAGTGGATTAAGTGGTGAAAAGCAGTTGCATGGCTTAGAGACGAGAACAAATCAGAGGTGAGAGCCCTTGTACTGTAAAATTTGCTAGCTAAGGGGAGAACTAGACCCATAAGCGTGAAACGCACAATAACCATCAGCGACATCAGTAAATCACCGATTCATCAAAGAGTTCACCGTTGTTGTGCTTCAGCATTTTCACTTGTGGACTTGAGTTAACTCTCGTCTCATATTTCTGTCCTTCGTCCCTTCTGTGGAATGTGCAATGACTAGCTGGACTGTCGGTCTACCTGTTATCTAGATGAATAGCCAGCTATTCAGCAAGGTCGCATCTCAGTGACCCGGTTCCACCTCTACTTATTACATCAGCATAAAGCAATCTACGAGTCATTTTAACTGTTGTTCGGAACAACTCCTTAAATGGATTCGGGCGGTACCTTTAAATACTGTAGGATACACCTGCTGGGGCATTGGAACACAGGATCCTTGATAGACGAAGTTTCTTTACATCCAAAAGGGCATATTATGGATACCGTCGAGTGTTTCGGGTCACAGTACCCTTTGAATGCTCTTCACTAACGTGCTAGAAGGTGTAAAACGAAAACAACACGTCCGTCCTTGGTGACCCACTAACTGGAAAAATCCTAAATGCTACATATGAAGAGTTTGTTGTAAATTTTGTGAGGTGTACAGGACATGGGCTCCGTTTGAAAGCCGGTTTTGCTCATGAGAAAGTTAGACGCATCGAGGTGGAAAGACAAAAGGCCCGGCTGGAAGGATGGGGAGAGGAGGTGGATGAGAGCGGAGCATTTCTGAGGGCACACTTTACTGCCGCGATGAAGACAGAACCTCTTTGTGTGGCACTGGAGATCCTTGAGGTCAGAGTAGCATTGACTACAGAGATGTGGCGGGGAGTACAGTTGTCCACGCCGAATTGGCCGTCATTAGCCTCTCTAGCTAGGGCGGTCTCAGTTGCAAGCTAGATGATAATGATGACTGTGGGGACATTGGTAGAAGATCATGTACCTACCTGGATCGTAGTCAAAGAGACAAAGGGTAGCGTCGTTGTTGATTCCGTTCTCATAGCATTGTTGCATATTGACATTGACCTACCCCTGAAATGGGTGTAATGGGATAAGTCATCCGTTAGCGCAGCTCAATTCGCCTCGTCACCTAGTCCACAGGCATCATTACTGCCACCACCAACTTGGATAGGTAAACAACTTGGGTAGCATAACGACTACAAGAGAGGCGAGAGTGAAAAGGCAATGGGGGGGAAAAAGAGGGTAGTGGTTTCTCAGCCCATAAGCTGTTCATCAAAATCGGGGCACTAAAGAGGTGATTCATACCTCACTAACCACAACCCAAACCCACCAAAGCCAAGTATATGAGAGCTACAGTAATTTAATCGAGGCCCATCTTACAATTGGGTACTTCTGTCAGTTACCCTTCAGAGCGCTTCACATCATATAACTACAGAAGAGCGAATGCGTCTCTGTCCAATTTGAGTTCAAGATCGTCGATTACACGAAATAATGTCAACACTTTTTAGCACTTTTTCATTGTTTCGTCATCGTCGGCGCCATCATCATCTGACGTAATAATGCACCCCGGAGGAGGGTTAGCCCTCATTTCAAGGTCAGATGCTTCAATTATCGATTCTATGGATTTAAACCACAGGCAATCTCTTTTTAGTGCTAAAAATATCAATTAACTGGATATTTTTGGGTCATCTGGCGTCAGTTCAGCAGCCTGTATGTCGATTTTTGGACTTAAAGGCCACGTGACCTCTTATTATATTAATGAGAGTCGACCTTGTAGAGATTAAAGGTCAGCTGACGTCAGTTCAGTGTCCATGGTGTCGACCTATTTGAATTCAGGGTCGCGCAATCTACTTTTAGTGTATTAACTCTCTACGTAATTTGAAATCAAGGTCAAATTACGTCATTAGCGCGCAGATACTAATAATTTTGAGCGCCACGTGGTCGATTTATTTGAATATGCTTATTTCCTTTTTGTTAGTTTGTGTTCGTGGTTTCTTAATGTTTTTTGCAATGCAAGGGCCACTTTCCTATCAGTTTTTTATCACTGATTTTGTTTCATTTTTTTACTTATTGCATTGTATTTCTAGCGATATATGTATGCGAACACATTGATTGGGTCCACCTTTCCTTTGCAACAGCCTGCAACTTGCGCCCCGCATATCAATTCCCCTAAGCCGAGACATTGATTAGTCAGATCATTTAATACCAAGTTATTATTTTTGGAGGGTCGTGGATTCTGATTAAATTGGGACCAAACCTCGGCTGACCTGCTATTATCATTGTTAGCTTCATGTGGTCAATAGAGTCTTGATCTGAAAATTGACTCGTGGGCCAATGTAGTTAAATTTATAGATGTATATTTATTGACGTATTAAATGACGTTAAGTCACGTGACTTGGCTTGGAATTGACTCAATTTGTTGCTTCACAAATTGGCTTTATTAAAATCACATTCGCTAAGCTAAAGGTCGTTAGATGATTGCTAGAAGCTTAGAAACGCTAGTGACTAGTGGCGAGATTACTCAGTGACGCACAGGCGACAAGCCGAGGCAAAAAAGAACCGGTAAAATGGCCCTTTTCACGCCATTTGTTCCGCCGTTGTGGGTTCTCGCATGTCGAAACCGCAGACCTTCAGCAAAGTGACGAGTTAGCCATCTTACCATGCTGTTTACTTGTTCTTTGTATTCCTCTCAGCGTGCTCTTTTTAGTAGCATCACTCTAGCCGACTCTTTCCCTTCCTTTCCCTTTCTATTTCCACCCTCTACACTGTACGTTCTCCTTTCCTCCCATTAACTCTTCACAACTGGCCCCTACTTATGCCTTTCTAGTAGCTTCACCTCTACCCCTTCCACTTCTCTTTCGCCTCCTTTCCCAAACATCCGCGCGAATCCACTTGTTAGTCTACTTTTAGCTCCTCCCACCATCAGCATTATCATCATCACCACAACTACTTAATGGGATACTAGTAGACTTCCTCCTCCCCTCCTTTCTAATCTCTATTACTCATACCGTTTTATTCTCTCTCTGTTATTCATTACGTGTCCCAATTAATTCACTTTTGTTCATTCATTCATTGCTTGTTTTTCCCTTTCTTTCCTTTTTTTTCTATATATCTCCACCTTCTCATCACCGCCTCCACAACTACTCAAATGCCAGTAGTAGCATTAGTGGTGGATGGCCTCCCATCTTACCTCTACTATTTTCATTCTTACTTCTTCCTTCCTTTTTTTCCTTCTTTCTTCCTTCCTTTTTCTTCTTTTTACAAACACCTCGCAATCGGTAAGAATTTACTTTGCTTCCATCATATTCATTCTTTCTTTTTTCCCTCCTTTCTCTCTTGCACCCCTTTATTCTTCTTTTCTCTCTTTCCTAGCCCCAGTTCCCCCATTATTAATTTCTTCTGCCTCTCTCTTCCCCACTCACTACATTTCTCATGCACGCATGTGCCACCAGCACTACCTATGTGATGCTACTAGACCCGACTCCCTCCCTCCTTTTCTCCTTCCCTACACCAGACATTCATTCCTTCTTTTTTCTTTCTTTTCTTTCTATGCATTTACTCACTCACTATAGGTGGCTTCTTCCTCTCTTATTTTCACCACTTTACTTTTCATACATGAGGAGTTACTACTGCTAGTAGTATCCATTCAATTAACACAAAGCAGCTAGACCCTCTCGCCCCCCTCTCTCAAACTTTCCTTTTATTAACTCTATTCTAATTAACCAAGTCAAATGCTTTATATTCATATCACACTCATGGGCTCATCTACTTCTATTTCACTATCATCTCATCTTACCTTACCTACCCACCGTCACATTTATGTGACACACACTGTTATTCACATTTCTGCCAACTCTTCCCCCCCTCTTAGGGCTTATACGCCTTCTCTTCTCTTACATCTCTCGAGACATTACTTCTTTATCACTTTATCTTCCACCCACCCCCACCACCATCACAACTATTGAATGGGCTGCTAGTAGGCTCTCCATTACCTCCATCACATCCTCGCATTCACCACCTAATATTCAATATTCAAGGTCGTGGGCGAAGGTCTGGTTGGTGTGCTCTACTACACGTGTGGCTATTTCGTTTCTCCTAAGTCTAGTGTCTGGTTTTACTAGCGTTTAGGGTCAACGATCATCAAACCGTGAAGGTTTTTTCTTTCGCCAGTCAGGATAGCGATGTAAAGGGATTGTCACAATGTCTGCACACGTTCTGAGTCGATTAGTGAATGTGTCAGAAAACTGTCAACTGGATGCCATTACAAGGAAAAGTGAAAAGCATTTATTCTTTCACACATTTTAAAGGCTTTTATGCACAGGAAGAGCATATTTATTCCTTCCCTTTCAGAAACAGGTGTTTGTCGATGCGTTCACGTATTCGTGAACTGATTGAAGCTACCCATCCCAAACTGCTTGGAATCGTCATCATCATTCTACAAGAGAACTGAACTATGCCAGAACGAACACAGGTCCAGTGGGAGGCGATGTGCGTGTGTGCGCCGTCTACATGGTGGCCACCGAGTGGATACTGCCTACCCATGCAGAGGATGGAACCCCGTGATTGCTGTCGACGTGTACCACTGGGAGGATGCGATCCTCCCGCTACAGTTGTGCCCTCCATCAATACCGTTCTTCGTTTTGAGTGGGGACAATCTTGTGGCAGATGGAAAATGCGCAGATGCATTCACTGCTTGGGAGGCTGAAAGAGGTTTTCCGCTTCTAAATGTTACCCCTAAGTTGCTTTCCCTGGACAAAGTGGTAGCTGTACCAATCATGACACTGTTCATTATTTCTCCAGATTTCAACTCCCTTCCTGATTATCCTTGGATGTTTACGCTACGGTTTCCATACTCCTGATGGGACCACTTCTCATGGTACGTATGGCCTATGTTTCATATCACCAAATCATTGTTAGCAAGACCATTGTTTGGGTGCAATGCAATAAAGGTGATGAAGGGCTGTCGAAGTTTGTGGTTTATGAGAGGGGATTGGGACAATGGATTATTTAGACGATGCAACCACTACGACTGGGTGAGGCCGCTCGCCGGAAAAATGTAAACAAAGACCACTGAGACCACCGGGCTACGCTTACTCACACCACAGCAGAGCAAAATAAGGGTCTCCACAGTGCCTAGACTTCCTGTCGAGCGGTGTACGATAAAGGAGCTAAGGGGTCCAAAGGTAGGGAGTAAGGGAAATTCACTGCTCCTTTGGGCCCACTATATCGAACTTGAGGCTGTTTCTAGCTATGAAAACCAAACCCCTCTGCATGCATTGCCACCCGCTCACGTAACCAGCGATGCGAGCTCTCAATGTTGATCGATGTGAGGACCAGGGCTGGGAGTGGGAACAAGATGACAAACTGTTGGTCCTGTGTGTATGTGTATGTAAAGCAGGTGGAAAAGATGAAGAGAAGAAGAAGAAGAAAAGAAAACAAGAAGAGGCACGAGGAGACTCACCTTTCTCATACCATCGATGAAAAACTTCAATTGTTTTCCTTGGGCGATCCGTCATATTCTCAAGTAATATGTAACGCCAAGCGATAAATCGACAGTTCTCGCTATTGAACACAAGTAAATATTTTTGGTTTGACATAGTATTTGATGGTTCTTACAAGCCAGACGTTGGTGTTGTCACAGTGACGTGATAAAGCCCACATTTTAGAGACACGTAGGTCATCGCGCTGAGGTCAATCTAAGACCTCGTCTCTCCGATACGACCACAAGGGCGTGATGCTAAACCTCGGTCTCCAACCCAAATAACCACACTAGGGGGTCATTAGCACGACTATCACCACATTTGGTCAAGCTTCTCTTGCGTATTCAGCATTATTTAAACTGCATTTAATGTAATATCCCCATCCTTCGTTCGGGCCCAAATCTACGAAGGTAAAAGGAATAGTGGAATCACCTCCTCAAGTCAATACCAGGCGTTGTCATATCGTCACCTTATTCATTTTAATGCTTTTAATGGTAAATGTCACCTAGATTTCCAGTGATAACTCAAGCACAAAATTTTTCGCTAATTCTATTAATAAACTTGTCGAGACCAAAAGGCGATCAAGGCCCCTAATGAGCCACATGGCATCGGGCGGAAAGCATACGTAAAACACAGTAAATCACACACATGTCGATCGTACGCATCTCTACTCACAGGGTTTTCTACTATTCTTTTTCGCATCAATGGCCACCAATAATTAATTGTGCAATTTATTGTCAATTAAATCTTTTGACCAATCAGATTAGCCCATTTAAAAGGCACAACTTTAAAGAACAAACAATCAAGCACTCCTTTTTGTTCTTTGTCGATTAGACGACTGAATCGATCATCCTCTGTGCACTAGACAGAAAGGATGGCGCAAGCAAGTAGGTAAGAGTTAGGATCGCGTAAGGCCTATGTTGTCAAACCTTCAACTTGCTCCTTATAAAATGCCATTCATCTCTTTCTCGGTGGGACTAAAGGCAATTGCATGCGGCAAGAGCTTCGCAATATCCATCCATTAGTGCCACTTCCTTCTCTAATAAGGGCAAGCCATGCAACGCACTTCACCATATTTTCGCAGGCGACGACAGTAAGACTCCGCCTTCGTGAATGTGGTCAGTATGACATTGAGGATGATGCTCACTTTCACCTTTTTTTCCCACTTTACCCATTCTCTTAACATCCAAGCTAAGCCAACCACGGTCTCCTAAATCTTGAGGGACTGATGTACCCCATCAACCGATTTATTGCCGTGTTTTTGTGGAAGAATAATTAACGCAAAGCAGCTCCCCACACCTGTCCGGAAGTTGTCAGCCCCTCAATATGAAACCACTACCTCATTGAGAATTGTCTACAGACCATTCATCAATGCGGCCGACTCGTCATTGAGAGTATGAGGTTTAGTCTCGAAATTTCAACCCCGTCAAACTGCTGACACTCAGTCATTGGCATTAGTAGATGCCACTTTCACAATGCTGACCCAGCAAAATAGTAGGAGAAACACACCCGACATATGTTAGGCTGTGACTTTTCGATTCATGTAATTCGGTTAAACATAAAACATGTCTCCAGTTTGAAGTAAAATCTGTGCTACAAAATGTGGCTTTGACGGCTACCTAAACAAGAATCACAGCGCCATGTGCAGGGAGGAAATAAGTGAAAGTTATAAATACTCGATTTCATGCATTTTAAATTATTTCAAATGCATTTAACTCTGCTTATTCACGCTGAGAACCAGAGACGAAAGTGGCCATTTAGTGCAGAATTTTTTAGCGCTACAGATTTTAAAATTCTCACAGAGAGGTTCGCAGAATCAGACTAACCATTTACGAATTTCTCCTTGTTGTACGACTTTGGTCCAGTTGAGGCCTCACGGGTTGAAGCAGGTGGATGAGCTAAGATGCCAGTAGAGGTGCATTATTTCCTCCATTGTGCTACTTCTTTGTATTTTATTTTATTTTATTGGGGAATATTATTCTAGCAACAAATAAATTCAGTTATTTCTGTTAGTAAAGGCCGCTTTATCTTTGGACACTGTTAGGAATCACACATAAGCTGATTGCCATCGGATTAATTTTTAAATCCACCACAGTCTAGCGTGGTGAGAACTGTACGTTCATCGCCATCTAGTCGACAATTTGTGACAAGCACTTTGTCTACTCATAATGATTAGTCCATCGGTAACCACTAGCCCGTCAATAGGTCCCTTATTATGGGTCTGTCCAATGCCGGAGTTACTAATGGGAGCTACCAGATACATTAAACTGTTTATAATTTAAGTCGGCATTTTCTGCTTTCAGAACCAGCTTTCCTACTTCCTCACCCCTTCCGTAACAAAGAATCGTGCAAGCAACTTAAAAACAATGGCTGTGATGCAACAGCGACTTGAAAATAGTTGCTTTGTCCTATAAGTGCTAGTTAAGGCAAATTCATTTTGACACTCACCTGTATGGGCACCACCGATTCACTCACAGAGGCAAATAAATGTGGCCGGAAGACGAAGTTAACACTGTAAATATAAGCCTATTTGTATTTGCTTAAGCTTAGACTCACACAGATCAGGATCGTGCCTCATGCAAATGAGTCCCTTACCAATTTTACGAGAACAATATGTACCCAAAATTGTTCCACAATCGGTTTTCTTACCCTCATCATTTGCGGTCACTTTAAATTTTTACACATCGCGGTGATACTCAAAAACTAAGCCAACCCCTACTCACTCTGACGTTTATTTTAGATTGATGGTACCATACTATGTACAAATTATAGAGCCCACATGTGTGGTTACTGTGTCTGATAGCCACACAGCGATGTTACAGCTTTGGCCATGGAGGTTATGCATGTAGTATTCTAGGTCGCGTAAGTCACTTCCACCGAAGCTGGGGTCGAACATTAGGTTTGTGCCGTTTAGGCAAATACCACACCTTACTCACGTGACGACCGCCATCAGTTAAGTTGACCATACCTGTTCTCTTTTGCGCATCAACTGAAGATGTCTAATCTTCCAAAAGCTCCAGCAGTTGTATTCGCTTGTATCACCACTCAAGTCATTGTGTAAGCGGCAAATGGGAGCTCACGGCCAACTCTGCCAGATTTGTTAAAGGATATTGTAAAACCAACTACTACTAGGAAATTTTCTTTGTGTCCGTCAAAATACTTTCGCAACAGGAGACTAGCTATCGCCATTGCTCTTTGGAAAGGCTCCAAGCCTCTGACGATGGAATGTTTGATAGGGAATCTAGCAGAAGAAATAGCCATCTGACTAACTCGTCAAATAAAGTGGAGTGGAAAGTTACTGCTGCAATGTAAAACGACGCTGATGAGCTTCCACCTGGACCAGCAGTACCAATAGTCTGTTCTTAGAGCCATCTACTTTGTCAAACAGATTTATTTATCTTTGACAAGAAAGTCACTTGTAATTTCTAGTTGCTACCATTTTTGTAAAACAAGCAGTACATAGAATCCGCGTTCAAGAAGCATGCTGGAAGCATAATTTGTCTGTTTAAGCTTACTTTGTGTAAGCAGCACTATTTAACCCACATTTAATGCATTATCTCCATCGTTCGTGAGGATTGAAGTCTACAAAGGGAGAACTAATGGGATCCCTGTTTGCAAACATAGAAGTATACTCATAATCACCTCTAGAAGTTGCATTACTGCCCCACCCCAATATTCATTTAGACGCAACGAAAAGCAAAAAGCGTAAAATTTCCGCAACCATCACCAAATGTACTTACCGAAACTGAGCGAGTTTCAGTATCCCCAATGAAGCCCACGATATCGAACGGCTAGGGTTTGTTATAAAATTTTAATCAAGCAGATATTTGGCATACGCGGCACGATATGCACAGCACAGTGAATCATACAGGCATTTGTTTTGTGGATCAAGAGCCATAATTTCAGATAAACGCGGAGTCAGAAGTTTGTACATCGTGATGTGTGCTCCCCGGTACATGCCATTCGGCAATGTGAAAAACCTCTGGTATTGCCCCAGAAGACATGCAGGCACTGCTGAAAAATCCGATCCAAACCTGTTCATAACCACTGGCCAGAAGTCACAGAAAAATTCATACCAGTAGAAACACGAGACACGCTTTTGAGGACTCACACGCACAGTTATAGTTGGATCACTAAGAGTACAGACTACGTCACAGATTGACACTGGCGCAGTGGTTTCCACTGCAGCATCAATAAGTTCAGGCAGCAGTAATGTTTTTTTGGAAGAAGGCTTATCATGCATAGGTTCCTCATAAGGACCGCATTCTGAGAGCGATGTGAAGAAGATTTCTGAAGGCTCATCAGGGGGGACGCGTCCTGACCCCTCTTGATAATCGTACTGCGTGGATGACGGCAAGGAGATATTACTTGCGGGGACCTCAGAAATGGTGCGTCCCGGGTCACAATCACGTTCGGATTCACGCCAGACTAAGTAATCAACAGGCATAATTCCGTTTGAACCCGATACCAACTTGAAAACGTAATTCAGTTTTGATGGCGCTGAAACGCAACGTCTAGGAGCCCACAAAGGAGTGGAGAGAACCACGAAGGAGTTTGTTGCTGATTCAGGACCACCAATGGATCTATCCGAAAAACCCGACAAGCATTTCGCCGTTGTTCAGTTGTTAATATGCAAGAGTAAATAATGCAAAGATATTAAATCTAGCCATATGACCTGATGATTATTTAACAAAATAAAATTAGCAATCAAATCACCTACCTGACGAACCACCGATTGACGAAGCACTCGAAACATCGCACTCCTCATTCCTCGGAACAGAGCGCCACCACCACCGACTCATGGCACATAATTATGGTCAGTCGCAAGGATTACAAGTTGGCGCTACCGCACGACCTTTAGATAAGTTCGCTTCATACTTAATAAAACAATCGAAACTAGTGTTGTGCAATGCCAATTTCGACCCTATTTAGTGCCTTACCAAAACATTCTGGAAATTTGTTAGCGATAAGTAAAATTAGATAAGAGAATCGTAAAGAAAAATACAACCATTCCTTCTGGATGACAGCATATATTTCTCTCCCATTGTTGGGAATATTCAACTTTATCTGTGTTTCCCTAATTTAAAGTAGGCGTTAGCACTTTGTTCATGCAAACTTCGCGCCGAGAATTTGTCAGTGGTCGGCAAGTATTCGGTGTTATACAACAGTGCTTTGCATGCATTTGAATTGCCGATGTATTCACGAAAAGCGGAACCACGATCGCGGAGGGGGTGTATAGAATGGCATCGAATTCAGCTGTTGTTCCAACAGATTTATGGCTGCCTGCCACAGTGTTCATACAGCTCGGTAAAAATTTTTCGGAAAATTGTAGACCTAAATCCATTCAAAACAACTCAGGTTTATTAGCGGTGTATATGGCAGCACTGACATAGGAGACCTGCTGACTACTTATCACTGACATGTTGGAAGCCAAGAGGAATCCATCTTAAGAAAATTCCATTAAATAACTTAATCAGAGTAAAAGTTCCTTCCGACAACTTTAATATTATAGGGTACTTTTCCGTAGGTTTTACAAAAAGCACTTAATATTGCTGGAAACGAACTAACAAATTGGTTCAGAGTCAAAGTAAAAATGGACAGCTTAGCCAGCTAAACTTGGAATTAGCACAAATTTTAAGCTACTGAACTCCAGATTCTTAAAAATGTCGTTAATAAATCCTCATTTTTAAAGGGCCTTAAGCATGAAAATCAAGCTAAAACACTTATTTCTATATTTTCTTTATCCCTTAGTGTTGCAATTTTTGTGTAGAAACAGGTATGCATGGCAGAGGAGAAGAAGAAATGCAAAAAAATTCAAGCTGAAGGTGCCCAACAAGCAAGAAAAACTTTTGCTGAGAATCCCAGGTCTCCTACAAAAATGCGCGGCATTTTTATTAAATTTTGTGCCATTTTGGAAACCGGCTAAACCAGACAAATATATATTCAAAAAATGAAACGATAAATTTTATCTACAAAGTTACAAGTGGAGTAGGGATTCCTAAAGCACTGGACGCTTTGACACTGACTAGATTAATGGTGATCATTCAAGGAAGAAAGCAAACGAAAAATGCTCGGTGACTGGTACATTCACCTGTAGAGCTATCGACTCACCTGGTACCTGATAGGTTTATGGCCACAACAAGTTTTTTGCATCAAGGTTAGGGCCAGTGGTTACCCCATAAATGCTTGAGGATAGTAACTATCAGAGAACTCAGAAATCAAGTAAACGGGCTTGCAAACAGATGCCACGCCCTGATTATGCACGAAATGTTGCTTCAAGTTTGTCTCCAACTGAGATCTCGATTGCGATCAAGCACACGCAAGCAGACGTCAGTGCAGAGAAATCAGAAAAAACCTTTGTTTTTTATACTTCCACACTCAGCAGCATATTTCAACCGGCATCATCTACAGGAGGTGAGTGACCTCCAGGGCAATGGTAAAGGAGCAAACACCTCGGTATACTATGCTTAGAAGAGTTCTTTGACCTGTGAGTAGTTCGTGCATGAATGGCGAGGTCTTTGTGGTGCAGCAAGAATGGACGGTCATGAACATGCTTGATCACCATTTGGAAGAGATTGAATAGGATTGGTCGCATATAACAGAACTCCTTGAATGATCAAAAGAAAGGTATTAGAAAGTTTGCTGTTTTTTGGCCTGCGATCCCCATTAATGGCTGCCGAGAGTCAGTGCTGTTAAGTTTCCCGATGTTACTGTCAGATTGGGATAGGCTAACCAAAGCAGAGAACATGCTACTTATAATGCCCCAGGTCAAATAAGTAGCAAATAATTATTCACATCAACAAATTCTGTACGACGGTTCCGTTCTGCCCTTAGATGGAAGACTGGCTAGAGAAAGTCATCTTCTGCACTCCAATAGAAGAAAGCTTACTTGCAGCATCAAACATATCCGTGCTTTTAATAAGCCCACAAACTTAAGTATTATTTTAACAGGATCGAGTACGATCAAATTTTATGATTAAATTCGGATGGGACTGAACGTAAACATTCCAATTGTAGAAGCAATTAGACAAACTTAAATTACTTCTACGCTGCGAATAGGCATTTTATAAACGCGAACTAAATCAGGAAAATCCGATGAAGCAGTTCGATTGTGAGCGACGTCTACAAATAAATCAAGAAAGTCTTACCAATATATGCTTTAATTCAATGTTACTTTAATGGTAACAACAGCAAAAGGGGACTTGAAGGAGTTCTCTACTCAAAAGGGAGTCTCTGGAAAGACGTAGTCGCGTCCGTCAAGTCTCTACTCTCGTGAATCCGGGCACACATTCTAATTGGGATGAGTTTTCGGAAGGGCCGTATTCCTCATTTTAGCCATGTCTAATTCGGCAGCAGCGTTAACTATTTCACAGGGCACACTTTCACCCATCCTTGGCGGATAATCGGCTTGCTTAGTGAAAGCACAGACGATGTTGTTGCGATGTGGCTTGTGGCCACCACTCAGCTGGATGTCTGCTCTGCCCGGCATTGGCTGCTGGGAGAAGAAGGGCTTTGGCCCCCTGTAGCCGCACAACTTCATAGAACAGGAAGTTATGGAAGCAGAAACGGATAATCTTTTTGCAAATAGTGAAGTGGCGGGGGTCTATTTTTATTCTATCTTTATGCAGCTAATAGATTTGATGCGTTTTTTGGCGTAGTCCTCTGCATCGATCAGGTGTGTCCCATGGAAGAAGCATAAAGAAGCGGCAAGATATCGACACGGCATTCTTTATTCTTTTCCTACTGTGAACATAAAGTGTGAAATTTTGCCCAAATCTAGTGTAATTCAAATTTGTCTACTTTCCGAATACAAACGGAATATTTTTTTAAGGACAAATTTCCTGGCCTTCTCCAGTGTATAAAAGCCGCTCAAGAATATCAAGAAATGGATGCGCAAGATTACGACTATACATATGCTACCGACTTAACTTTGACTTCAAATGATTTTCGTCTTTTACTGTAATGGCATCCAATTGACAGTTTTCTGACACATTCACCCATCGACTAGACTATGAACGCGTGCAGACATTGAAGCAATCCATTTTCAATGCTATCTCGAGTCGCGAAAGAAAAGACGCCCCTTTTTGATGAGCGTTGACCCTCAAACACTGGCATAGTCAAAGTGGCCACATTTGCGACATAGGAAGAGGAAGAAAAAAAGGAGGGGAGAGGGGACGCCCATTTGGAGGTGAGAGTTAGAGGGCACGTGATGGACAAACGCGGATCAGTAGCTCCCTTTCCAACACAAAAAGCAAAGCGCAACAAGTAGCACGGTTCCTTCCAGAACTAACTATGCTACCTCTCTCACTCAATCACTGACATGAGTGGTAGTAGCACGTGCAGACGACGAACACAGAATCGAGTCTGCTAACATCTAGTAGACACGCACGTCAGAACAAGGAGGTAGGGAACCCTAACAACAACTACAACGCCACCAAAGACAACCCTTAGTGCCAGTCGGCGGAGCTCGGCAACACAGGCTTTCATTCAAAACTATACAATGTAATGTGAAAAGAAATGCATACACAATTATGCACCATTGTCCTCTAGTGCATTCCTTCTTCGCCTCCTTCGTCTTCTTCTTCTTATGCACGTTGACTAAAGTGTGTTTTCTCCCTTCCCCTCCACAAAGACGTCGATGATGACGGTGTCGTGAAGGAAGGAATCTCCATAGAGCAATTAAAATATAAAAATACGTAATAATAGAGCCCAGGGAAAGGGTTTCAGTAGGGCTTCTCCCCATGTCCTGCCGTCTTGACGTGCTTTCTCAGTTGCAGCTTTACCTTTTTAAAAGTAGTAATAGGTATTCACTTAAAAGGCAAATGGTAGATTTCGATACGCCAAAATAAGCCCCATGGTCTACCCTAGTTCACTATTTTCGAATACATGATAGCGCATTCTCGAGATTTGCGCCTGGGCTGCATGCAACAAGTGCTATGAAATTCAGTCGCTTTCAAGTGTTCATATACCCTAGCGGAGTCACAAATATGCACATCATAATAATTGCCAATCCCTCCATAAGCATTTGACCTCTGTGGGTCTCGCGCATTTCCCATCCATGTGATCGAAGTGATGCGTATGACGTTCAACAGTGAACGACGGGTGCGGGGTACTAAACTATTACCAGTCTCCAAATTTGCCATTTTATGATGTTAGGGGTGACATATTTCCCCTTTCAACCTCTAGCTAGCAGGCAAATTAGTAGCAGTAGCGGATTCACAATTAGTTCCTCGCTGTTCAGCCAGTAATGCTACGGAGAGGTGCATATCGGTGGAGGGAAAATTTGTTTTGTCTAATCAGGTGGGGCGTAATCATCGTCTTAGTATCAACATGACGTGACTACGTAGCGCAAATCAAGATAGGCAAGGGTAGTTCTCACAAACGCTCAGTGAGACCTGAATTTTCTGCTCCATGTGGTGCAAACATTCAAAACCAACTGTTAGTGCTTCCATCCATGATCTATGGTGGGTACTCCGCCCCAAATAATATTTGGAACTAAAACAAGTGCATTTACGTCAATGATCCATTGCCCAAAATAGCCACGAAATATTGAGGCTAAGTGAAAGAACATACTTCCGAACCGGCAACCGTGAATGGACTCCTGACTGCCCAATCCCGGTGGCTTATCAGTATGGACACCCTCGAGGTAAGCATAGGATTATGGTCAAGTTATGTTCTGACCACGACACGCCACCATTACCTCCCCGAATTAGAGCGACCAGAAAACATCTAGCCCTTCCTGACCAGCCAACACCAGGTGAACTCCTCTAACAGATCGCCCAGACCTGCTACCGACAGATTCGAACACCTTACTCAAGAGATTGTTGCGCTATACTCTACATTATCAAATCCTGCATCAGAAAAGCGTGCATCAGTTTCAATCTCCGCACCGATGTAAACCAACCGGTGGCAAAACAATTCGACGTAGGTCATCACGGCACTACTCACCGTGGCAAGCTTGAACTAGTATTACTTAATCAAGCGTCTACAATTAGCTCTTGCAACGATTACAGAAATGTAATGGATGAAGACACATTGCTAAGGACTACTACAGAGGGATACCAAAAGTAGGCTAATCTCAGAGCATTAAATCGAAGAAACATGTTAAATTATCAGGATTTGTTTGTTTTTACCATTCTAAATAAAATCAGCCTCGTGACAGCGCAGTAAATAAAAATGAGCTTCGTAAAAGGCGCCAAGGCCACAAAGTAGCAATGCACAATAGAGTGTACACGTATTCATTGGTGTGCGTAAGCATCTGCAAACTGGCAAGTCAGATATCAACTAACCAATTGTCCGATGCTTACCAGAATATAAAGGCATGTATCGAGCAAATTCAACACCCAGTAATAACTTTGGAGCACGAAAACCATATCGTCTCATTGTCAGATTTGAGCAATTCCTCCACACGCGTACCACATTCTTCATCAATTGAGGCGTTTGAAACATCAGGGCAGAGATCCATCGTATCCTCTGCTGATAACACATTCAACACATGAATTGATCCTATGGGTGGTTTGAAGCTCAGCTTTGGAACAAAATCATTGCAGCGAAATTGTCTATTGGCTTTGAAGTACACATGAAGCCGTGTGGGTGAAGTGGATTCAAATATCGCACTGAAGTATGGGTTCCCCATTAGACGTCTGAAAAAAACGGGGAATCGTTCCTCCTCGATAGACTCACTGCCATCGTCAGGTGCAAAATCGCAACTACGAAAGTTCAACAAAACCATGCGGAGTGGCTTTTGAACATTTGGTCCCAGTATGAAGAGAAATTGCTCTATAGGGAACGCTGAAAGGCTTCGAAGTTCTTTTTCGAGCGACGATACAGAATTTATCGACAGTTGTAGTTTCCTGATCGGCACTAATGCCTTAAAAATAACATAAGATAAAATAAACCCACTGAAATACTGCTGCTACTAACGCCGTCCTTGTTGCCCAGTAGCTTGAAGTCAGGAAATTGTCCAGTGTTGTAGAGGAAGAAATGTAAGAATTTTATCAGAAGAAAAGTCTTCTGAGACGATGACAAGGTCGACTGTCCAACCAATAAATCCGAAACCGACATGACCCCACAAGGACACTGGCTGTCTAGATACCCAATGGACCGCTGACCCCTGCTAATTTCATTAAACGAGTGATTTAAACAATGTAAGACCTAGTTGCACCGCAGCTAAAAATTTTCCTAACTGTTCTTATTTTAACTTACCAATAAAAATGATTAAACCTGAGTGCTTGCGCCAGGTTAAAATATGAAAAATGGTTTTGTGAATCCACTAAAAAATACAGTTGGACCAATTATGCATTTATCCTATTCCAGATGCAACTGCATGCTTGCATTTTAAGCCTTATGCAACAAACTCTGTAACCCGAAGGCTTGAATACCAATTCGATGATGGTGTAGTACCCTCCTCTTTCACTAACTTTTTCTTACGATAACATACGAACGGTGAGACTGATTGTCCTGTGACATTTATTGCTTCGAACTAATGCAAATGGGTGCTGTAGCGGGATCTTCACGTTCCTCTTCTTCCTTCTTTTCCACCCTGCTTTTAGAAAGTGGAATATTGCGAGACATTCTTTTATTATAAGGTAATGGGTAATCGCGGTAGGCCTGCCTACGATGATGAAGTCCCCGACTCCGGAGGGGAAGCACACCTGTCCACGAAAAAGTTGAAATTGTCGTCTTGCCTCTTACCCAGAAGGCGCATTTATACACCACAATTATTACAGTTGCAGTCTAATGAAAAAAATCTCATTTGCACTCTAAATCCAAATTAACTGCCTCTAGAGAAACCTAGCTAACTTAACTTGCGAAATTATAATAAATATTTTATAACCAATGCGCACGATGCATAACTTACTAAACGAAATATTGTTTTAAATTTTTTATTCGCTTTACACGTATATCGCTCCTGCTAGACATTATCCGCACGTTTGTGGAGTGCTGGAACCATGTTCAGGTCTCCATTTTAATGTCGGTTGCCCTCAAACCTATTTTCCTACTCCGCTCATTGCTTATCCTTGCGTTACATAGACTCTAATTAAACTGCGAACTTAGTCTGAAGGTGCAATACCTTATTTGCTAAGACTGCCTGTGTTAATTTATTCCACTTGGGTTTTCATACTGCCCTAGTCAAATGGGCTGACCTTCGGGCCATGCCAGTAGTTCGTTCCCTCTGTTTATTGAATATGTATTCTGCCCTAGTACTATGCCCATTTTGCCTTCAAGGAAGCCTCGGGACGCTACATTGGTGGCAGCGGAAAGTGGACCCGACTTTAGAGATTTCTATCCCTATCTATCAAGACCAAGCCCACCCCCGTGTTCTGCAAGAAAGCTATTGATAAACGAAGCAACATTAGCCATGAACCACATGGAAACATTTCGTTGCGGAAATTTCCCTAACATACCTGCTTAAAGAGACCGATACTCTAACGTCTGCCTAAGGGCAAGCCGACCTTGGTAAAACCTTTCAATTTGAGTTTAGTTTCCAAATTTGACAAAACTCCTACCGCCAAGAGGGCTCGGTGAAAAGGCAGTCAAGCTTCTCCTCAGTTGTGTTTGAATTTCAATTAGCTCGTGGGTGCTCCTTTCAGCACTGATTACGTTGTGATAGCAAACACGCAAGTTTTACCACCAAGGGGAGCGTCGGGGACGATGCTAGAAAGAAGAAAGTGGCTATGTAATATCTTGTTTGTTCAGACAGCAGGTCTCGGTTTTAATCACAGAGATGGCCATATTGCCTTGGCCTCTGAGGCATGCTAGTAGCTTCATACCCTCTGTTTTCTAAAAATACCTGTATTTTAACCCCAGAATCATGCCATCTTTTGCATTCAAGGAAGTCTTAATACTCTGCGTCGGCAATATGTTAGGTATACTTCCAAGCAGAGTGATTTCGGTACGGTCCCTCATTTACACTCAGACCATTTTCGGCAATAAACCTCAGCGGTTTCTCCAATTTATTCTTTTGTTTTGCACCTGCACTTTTATGATTTTAAGTTATTTTAACACTTTAAACGTGAGTTCGAACTCACACCTTCAGCTTTATATTTTTCACTTCAATAAAACTTTCCTGGCATATAATGAATTAGCGTATCCCTATTAGCTATAAATTATTTTCATAATTTCGCCTTTCCCCTTTTTAATATTCTTCTTGAAGGTCGTTTGACGATTGGCGGCGTTGTGGGCGCAGTGCCGAGGTAGTGAGGCGGTGTGAGTTCCCTTTGATGATTTCGCTTTGCTTTGTCTTCACGCCAGTTCATAACTTTACTTGAGGAGAAGAGTATGTGTGAGTAGATACTTCATGTTAATTGTGCTTGATACACTCAATTATACTAGTTCATAAAGGTTTGTTCTGCTTTTACTTATTACACGCTTTTAGTGTTAAAGAATCTTCAGTTACATTGTTAGTGCCGAGAGTGATGCTGGCACTTTCACAACTAGCCAGCTACTCCTCGTTTTGATTTTTACCTTGGGTGACTAGTGTTCATTAGATTGTGGAGTTTGAGGGATTTTAATTATTTCGCTGTATTGCAAAGAATGCGACGCGTCAAATGTGGAATGTTTAACTTCGATTACTTCTCTAAACGCTCTTGTTTTTGTGTTAGTCCTCCGAGTTGGTGCGGCTATTCATCTAATACTTCGTTATCTTTGTGTTAATTCTTGTCGTTTCGGAGGTTATTTGCTTTGCCATAGTGCATTGCTTGTCCCTATTGTGGTGTCATCGTTTGCTGTGTGACAGGCGTGGTTATGGTTGGCGAGATTTACTTTGTTGGAAAACAGTGGATACTGCAAAACCTATTGCATTTCGATTGTTTTACCACGTTGTAAAGATTTCTTCTTCCTTGTTTGTAATAAACGTCAGGCAAGGACTTTTCAACTCAGGCTTCCTCTAAGCAGGACTTGGCTTTCTCTCACCTCTTGGCTGTTTAGTGAGACAGGTTCAATTGCTACGCAAGAAAGCCTTTGGTTTTGTTTTAGCATATCGCCCTACTAGCAGTGGAGGTTGCGGCAAACTTTGGTGGTGGAAACCGCAGAAAACTGATGCACGTCTCCTCATCGGTACTTTTGTAGGTAACAAATCGAAGACGCCTGTGGAGGGAGGCAGGACATGAGCAACTGGCAGTTTGACGGCATTGCTTGTGTACACCCATATTCCACTCGCATGCTTACGACATTGCCCATATACTCCCATCGTTGAAATACACTTTGTCGTTTTTAACCTGTCAGCTTCGATGGGATGGATGTGGTGAATTTCGGAGGTGGGAGACGTCGATGTTTTGTCGCAAGGATTCCCTAGAACAGAGATACGCCTCTGGAAGGGAGCAGGACATGACCGACCCGCAGTTGCACGACATTGCCCATTTGCTGCCATCTTATCCACTCACGCTCACTACCCTACTACTATGTTGTACTCCCATCTTTTACTCGTAGCATGATGACATTGGCTATGTAGTTCCATCGTTTAAAAACACTTTGATGTTATTAGCTTCCCTGCATCGATGAGATGGATGTGTATTCCATAACCTGTGGGATTCGGCCATTTGCATTTGCACAAATTGATGGCAATTGGGTGGAGGTGGCTTTAAGGTTAGTAGATAAGAATTAGTTGTGCCTTGGGTAGAGTCCCTTCCCTTTCCATTGCCCTCCTCCGTGGTTTGGTTGTTAATGCGTGTGTACTGTGCTCCGATGACTGACTGACATTCACTCGTGAGTGATGTTTGGGTTGGTGGGGACCTTCGTCTGCTGCTCCTGCCAACGATTTAAGCAGTCTAATTGTGTTTGGAACAGACTACCGTACTGATAGATGCCTTGGTTTTTCTTTGGGGGCTTTATTTGATCGAAAAGTTTGGAAATCTGGTAAGTATTTAATAATGTCTTATTCGCATTCGTAATTGGTTCTTATTAGGTTCTTTAAGTGTTGGTTGGCTCCCTTTATGCGCCTACTTGCTAAGTTAAACGCAAACGCTTCGTAATGTGACTGTTCAGATGTTTTGTTTTCCAACCATAAGGCCTTATCACATTCATTTGTTGCTGTATGATACTTTAGGCGTTAAATTGAGATTGTTTTGACAATTCGTCAATTGGTTTGCTTCTGAATGGCTATGGACTTGGCTAAATGAGTCGTAGTTTTGTTAAGAAGTTTTTTAACTTTACTGAGTGCTTTCACCCACTCATTATTGCCGCCAATTAGTATTCATTACATGCCTCATCATCCATTTCCTTTATCCGTGTGTTTTAGAGGATAAGCATTGAAGGGGGTAGCTTCAGTCCCTGACAAAAGTTTTTGCATTGCGAAGTATGGAGGCATCATCAGACGGCACTGGGTGCGAATCTCGCCATCGCTATCGCTTCACACTTTTCTCAGGTAAGATTGGATTGCACTCAATGAATTGTCGGTTAGGGTGGGGCGTGGGACACTAGGCGATGGCGCTCCTCATTGACTTGGGGAGGCTGTTTCCAGTGACGAATCCAAGGTGTTGTACTTTATGTGAGTGAAGTCAAAGGTCAATGTAAGTAACAGTGTTTTGTCTCCCCTCATATGTGCAAGAAGTGGCAATGGAAGTGTTGAGGTAGTAGCACTCAACTCTCCTCTAAGTGACTGAGTCGGAACTTAGTACTGGTAATGAACAACCCCTTTCTCACCCTTTGAATCCTACTTTTTCCAGCGTCATTTGCGTCAAATAAATTCTGTCAAAGTGGGAGTGATAATGGTAGACACTCTAGAATAATCAGAAAGTGTTTTGATTTTCCTCTTGTTTTGCCTTCGCCTCAATGTAACTCCACCATATTTCTCCGTTCTTTGTGCATTAAAGGCTCATGACTGGCCTTGCTTACCACTATGTGCCTACAACTTGTCATACATCGACCTACTTGGAAGTATTCGTACATTGTATTCTCTAAAAGCAATCGCTATCATTGGCTGTCAGTTGTCACTTGCTAATGCTCGGACGTTGCTATGTTTGTCAAGGTTATCGTGTTTCATTTTCAATTTGGAACTGCTTGTTAAGGTACTGGTATTGTTGTGGTCAGTGGCGGAGTGGTCGATCAACCACATTGTGAATGTCTGGAGGTCGTCTGTCTGTTCAATTCAAGCCTCGTCTTGTAGTCGTAGTGGCTGTAAAGGTGAACCTCTAAGTGCCTTCTGATCTTTATCAAATCACCAATAAATGCCTTGATAACATTGGAAGGGCTGGCATCGCTCGTCAAATCCTAGCCTTGGTGTTTGCTCGAGCACCTTTTTTTGTCTTTTTATGCTTTCCTGAAAGTTGGTATCAAATTGTTTCCCAAGACAGATGTTGTATTTTTCTAATCTCGTGAGGATGGTTTTCTTTTTATTGCTCTTAAAGAGAGGCCAAATTGGTTGACTCGGTAGCGCCCGCGATGGATTATGTGTTGGGCTTTTCCCTGTTTCGACATTAGCTGAGACCAGTGTTAGCACCTTCTAGTCTTGAAGGGGCAGTTGATGCGTGAGGTGAGGAGCAAGAGTGTATATGTGGTGAGCTTTGAGGCCATCCTCGGGTCGGCTAGCATGACCGTTTTGGGGACATAAGTGGTAGTGGATGCTCTCAGACGACGCATCGTGCCTGCCAGGAAGGTCACACCTGCAACTGACATCACCGCAGTGGCTGGCTGTGGCAGCGGTAGGATGGGGGAGGTCATAGGAGAGAATTTGTGCAAGTGGCCTGAGCTCAAATCCATCATATTTGATCGAAAGGCAAGGTTGACGAAGAGGGAGAGAGTCGTTGGCGGATTCAATAAGGTAAACAAGTCGGTTATATAGGATTGTGATGGAGAGTGAGAGACGCGCGAAGAGTTTCCTAGAATGGTTGCGCAGGTTAGGACAGAAGATTCTGGCGAGAAATGTAAGGATTAGTCGATTGAGAACGTCGGCTCTTTCCTACCATGTGAAGGCTACTTCAGGTGCTCGTGGAGGCGCTGGACCATCGTGGGTTTTTCCGCCTAACAAGGGCTACGCCCGTTTGCCTTTCCACTCAGGCACCCTTGACTTGCATTGACGCATCCATTTATTTGGGACCCATAGCCCATCTTCCTCAAATCTATGTATCCATTTACTCGTCCATTAATGCTTAAGTTGCGCACTTATACCATCTGCTCGCCCATGTATCTCAATTGCCTCCATTAACGCATTTCCTTAAGATCAGCAGCACACCTCACATCGCACCCCTCCTTGAAACTGGTTTCTTCACTCAGTAGAAGGGCTCTCCAAATCTGCTACAAAGGCTGTTATAACCGTAGGAAGGAAGGGAGGGGTCGAAGTCAACACTGAAGCAGGCTCTGGGGCAAAAGATAGTGCCTCTTTGATGGAGGGTCGTCGAGAAGTAAAGGGGGCAAGGTTCTCCAGGACCAATGCTATTGGCAATAGTGATGGTGGTGGAAGGAGTGTCACTTTATTGCATAGAAGATACTGTGATTCTGCTGCCTCTGGTTATGTCGCTGTCAGTGCTCTTGCGCATACTTATGTTACCCTCAAAAATGTATTCCCTTTGAGTGTCCCGTAAAAGCACTAGTCTGGAAATTGATTTATTGTATTACTTGGACAATATATATATGTTCTGGAAACAGAGGTCTTCGGGGCTGTTGGCACGGCCCGGAGGCCGGCCAAACAGCTAGTACAATATGGCCACCCAAGTGACCGAAACCGGCAGTTCGAACAAACAAAGTATTACACAGCCCCTCTCTTCTTTCGAGCGTCGTCCCCGACGCTCCCCTTGATCAGCTTTCCGTGTCAGTCATCACAGCGTTATCAGTGCTGCGAGAAGCACCCACGAGCTAACCGTCCTAGTCATCGAGATTCGAGCGCAAATGCTCTTGTAGTGCCACTAATTCCGCGTAGCACTCGGTGCAGCAAATGCGTATTTCTTAGTCCTCCTCCCTCACGATAATGTGTCCCAATTAAATGATGGAGGTACAAATCCAAGCATTTGAATGGATGGGTACACACACAACACAGTGTGATTCCAGGCTTTTTTGATGCCGTGGGAGAAACGCGAGGGTATCGTAGAACCCTGAGCAGATGGGGCGATTGAGTCTCATAGGAACAAATTGCGTGCGATCCAAGTGTGCAAAGCATAAAACGATACTATCGAATGGCGTCCTGCACACTTTACATCTGTAGATACGCATTTTAGCGAAGGAGGGCGAGTTGCCCAATAACAGAACAGAGCTTGCGGAGGATGCGTGACTACAAAGTCGCTGATCCCTCTTGGCGGCTGCAATGGACTTGGAGTTCACGGGTAATGTTGGTTCAGTTGTTAATAGCTTCCTTGCAGAACACGAGGGCGAGGGAGGTGCCGGAGATGGACGTCGATCTCAGTCCTTCCGTAGCACATGCACTTTTTTCACACCGCCAAAGTTTGCCACAAGCAGTATGGATCAGGATATGAATCAATCAAAGTTGGGTCTGCTTTCTGCTGCCACCAATGTAGCGTTTCGAGACTTTCTTTAAGGTAAAAGAAGGCATAGTACTTGGACAGAATATATATATTCTGGAAACAGAGGGATTGGGGACTGTTGGCACGGTCCAACCAGTACAATATGGCCACTCAAGTGACCAAAACCGGCAGTTCGAACAAACAAAGTATTACATTTACAGCTTTGCAAAAGACATTGGTGGTAGAGTTGGAATTCACCGTCATGGGTACGGTGTCTAAGTCAACTAAGCATCATCACTCACGCCACTTTCTGGAGCTTCTCGACACTCCTAGCTCACTAAGTTTCTGTGTTCCCAATGAGTTTGTTCTTCAGCATTGCGCGTGGAGTTCGTGTGGGAAGTACTGTATAAAAGCGGTTATTCCTACTGTGATCACTTCGGCATGAACTTTAATGACAACCTGGGTTCCCAGGTCCAAATCTGAACGCGTGAAATGAGTGGGCGAGCCATGGACAAGGGGATAGGGGAGTAGGGAGGATCCACTGCCGCCGTTTTCTCTTAAGTCATGCTTTTGTGTATCCTCTGATTGTCGCAGGTGTGTGAATGTGTCTCTACTTTCTGGTACGTAGGCGAACTCAGAACTAGTGCCTTAGTGCAGACTTTCAGAGTCTTATGGGTGGAGGAAGGGGAGTTGAGAACGCTTATACGTTCGTTGTAGAGGTTGTCGGTTTTGATCCTGGCATTTGTCCTTATGTCTGCAATGGGTTCTGGCATTCCATTGGATTTTCCCTGCATACATTCACTTCCGATGGTACTTATATTTACGAACGCTTCAAAACTCCCACATTACTTTTGAACTCTTTCACCAGGGTGGTTTGGCCCTGCAATGGATCAGTCCTTGCGTCTACCTGGCCGTTGCGCTACTGATAGGTTAGTAAGTAGCTAAAAACAAGGTCTCCAGGGAGCATCTGCTAGTGGACGAGTTCGAGTGCTTCGACAATGCGTAAAATATTGTCCTTTCCAATTACACACGCTTGGAGAACTGACTCACTCCAGATCAGCTGCCACATCAAAGAACTCAGGATCTACTCGTAGTGGCTAGTAGCAGCGAAACGGGCAACAATACCAATGTCGTTTGCAGTAAGTTTTCACGCCACACAGAAGGTTCTGAGTTCTCATGTTACTTTGCTGCATTTATTGCTGTCGGACAAGGGAGATGCAGACAGGCATGGTGATTGCGTGATCATTGAATTTGAAGAACGAAGAAAAGCAATGCGTTAACACCATGGCTAGGACAATCAGATCCCTCCCACAAGAGGATATTTGTTTACGCGCCGACACTTCTGTAGCGCAATTCATCAATGCTAGTACCTCTTGATACTGGTGAATTCTGCATACCTTCCTCATTTTGTAACGCTTAGTTTTCTGGGTATCCGTTGATTTCTCTTATATCAAACTGCTTATTTGTCTGCTATGCCAACTTTTGGCTAGCATGCTTTCTCAATGATATTGACACAAAGCCAAAGCACCAATTTTTCCTTGTGTCCCTCGCCAGTGATGCAAACGAGTGTGGGTGGTGTGTGCAATGTGGTGTTGCGGTCGGCCCCGAAAAGAGCCACTGGAGCGACCACACAACGTCTGCCGTAATCTCTTCACCAATGCACCTACCATCAACGACCTAACCAAGCCACCGAAGCCACGATGGAATGGACCAAGTCCATGGCGTTGGTGATCCTACACTTCGCGTGCCCAACGTGTCGCGGCGTTGCGAACGACCTTGTGCAGTAGAACCTTGAGCGCACCCTAAATGTGGTCCTGTGACACTTCACTGTGACGCTTGGTGCCTCTGATCACGAGTTCCTTTGCCCTTCACCTTGATCAAGCATTGATAATTTCAGCACTTCAGTTCGCATGGACCAGAGTCACGAAGACTACCACGAGTGAACAGAAGAGAAGGCAGAAAATAAATGTCTTGTTTCACCACTATTGTATCTCCTTTTCGTCTTCCTCGAGGATGGGTTGGTGGTGGAGTGGGAAAGTCAGTTGGGGGAGGGGAGGTGCCGCACGTAAGTATGAATGAGTGAAAGTCTGACGTTCTCCTACAACGATGTAACCCACAAAAATAATGCCAGATATGACCAGCGTGTATTTTAAAATGCATATTTTTCCCCACCTCACCACAGCCACTGATCTCCGCCTCTTAAACGCAATGCAACCTAGTACTTCGTCGCCAAAACCTAACACCTACCTGACTCAATCCTTCCTATCTTTCTGCACTGGCGTTCTCACTCCATCTGCCCCACTTTCTCCAGTTCACTCACTTCCCTTTGCTCCTCTGCAAATATCTACTTCCCATCCATCCTAAGAATTCCTTTCCATTCGACCAATTATCACAATTCTATAGCCTGAATTTCCTGCCTCTTTGTCTCGTTCCCTTCTACATTTCTACTTTCCGTCAATCCGCAGCCTATTTCGCCACGTGTCTCTCCTTCAACTTCCACTTCCCATAACACCCCCTATTTACACCGATCCCATCCTCCCCTACACCTGTTATCACACACGAAGCCAGTTCTTTACCTCTCGACCACCGTTCCTCTTCAAGTATCTACATTTTAACAAAGCATGGCCTGATCCCCCACTTGTCCACCTCACCACCAACTTGTCTTCTCGTCTTTGCTCTTACCTAGCTTCTATCATTTCAAAGCCTTAACCTCCATCCACCGACCTCCCTTATTTACCTGACTAGCTAGGTTTCACTCCACCATCTGCACCTCTCTTTACTCTGCAGACTGCTTTTTCACTCATTAGTCGCAGTCACATCCGCATTGTCATTTCGCATCACCTGGCAACTCGGTCCTTCTTCTATATCCTCTAGTTCTCATCACTTGAATTGCATATTTTATGTAGCCTTACAGCCTGACCATCCCCATACCCACTTCAATCCTTTTTGCTTTGCCTCTTCCCATTGCCTCCATGGCTGCTTTTGCACACTTTTAGCTCAAGCATCCACACGGGCATTCAGTTCTCATCAACCCTTAACCTACCTCTCTTTCAATCCGTCTATGTACACTTCCTGTATCCAATTTCCACCAACACGTGCCCTACATCCATAACGATGCACATCACTTTTATTCCGCTCACCAACACCATTTGTGTATCTCAGTGGTATACCAGACTTTCAGCAAACGCCAACAGGGAGCCCGATTCTCTACGAAGCAGTCGCAATTCCTCATCAGCTATTCACCTCACATCACATAGCAACCTGCTTCTCTACCCATCTGCCTCAGATCTTCTACAGTCATCTAGCCTCCACCATTCCACCCCTATCAGGTGTCCACATCCCAAACGCACCATCAGTTTCGCCTCTCTAGTCCCACTGCCCAATCGTCTATCAAAGCTGATCATCGTTTTCAAACAATAACGGAAGGTGAAAAAAAATCACTTAGTTTCATTTTGTTGGATGTTTTCTTCAGCAACTTAAAGCAAGGTGGTGAATCAGTTCCACTTAAGTAAATCCTGTCCCTCTCAGTTACTGGTAATGACGCCGAATGCAAGGTTGAAGTGGACGGGAGAGGTTGACGTGGTGATAACGAATGTCTGCCTGCTAGGTTTTGCGAAAGCAGCCAACTCTATGAGTACGAGCCAAGTGCATTGCTGTGCGTTTGCAAACATTTGCCAATTTAGTGTCTGAGTTACCTGTGGTGACGATTTAGGGAACTGACTTGCTGTTAACGTGTAGATTGCTAGACTAGATGACTTACACGGTGCTCACACTTGCGACCAGAAATGACCTATTTAGGAGCGCCGTAGCTGGACCAAGTCTGCAAAAGATGTAAGTAAGTTTCGATAGTCAGAATCTGCGTTTCTTTACAGCATGATCCCTTGCTACATTTAGACGTTACCAGCGTTACTCTAAGGTAGTGCCTGGAAAACTTTGAGTTCTGCAGATTTGGTGGCTTGGTTAAGGCGTTCGAGGTGTCCACCACTGGTGATTGTTTTCTTTTGCGGTTCCTGAAGCTAAAGCTTTCGTGTCTTGTGGAAGTCGGTTAGGCGTGGCAGTTTCCGACTGAACGTTCACAAGGATTGCTGCTGTGCCACAAGACGGAAGTGGAAGCACCACAACCAGGATTGTCATTGCAACATTGACACAGTTCAGGTGTCTCAACACCAAGCGATTGGAGATAGCATCACCGTGCAGCAATGTGCATGAAGCAGATTGTGGAGGCAAGTAGGCACTAACGAGTTCTGGCTTGATACGATGGTCGGACATCGGTGCTACCGCTACTACAATTACTACTACATCATCATTGAAGGCATTGAGGTGGTTAATGTGTGTGTCGTCTCAATAACTAATTTTTAAAAATACCTTCACCCACACATACACTGTATATAGCGAGTTCCTTCTCCTTCTCCTCCTCCTCCTCCGATTCAGCCACTATAGTGGCCTAATCGTTCTCAAAACAGACAATGTTACTGCTAGATGCTTTGGTTTATCGTTAGGGAGTGGCCGACCTACGTTTACCTACGACTTAACACGTTTTCGTTGTTGCTGCTGTTGTGCTAGACGGTTGAAAGGGGTGCCGTTGTGTTTTGGACGTGTGTTCTGGGTGTTTTTATTAATAAGTAGGAGAATAATCTAGCTCGTGTAGTTCTCGAACGAGACTCTTTGTGCTACTGCGCCCCGTCGACTGCCACTGCGGTTTGTTTGGGTGCCTTCGCCAACCCTCTCCAGTGACTGGCACAACCCATTTATTCAATTAATTTTTCCTAGAAAGAACAGTGCCGCTTATCATTGTGTTTGTTGCATTTAGTGGGGAGCAAAGGGCACACGTTAGCTTATCACTTAACCTGTTGTTAACGAAATCTCGTTTTCCTTACCTCTCTCCCTCTATGTGCTGCGTACCTATCTGCTTCATACATCGACCGACCAAGTGGCCTAACTGCCAGTTTGGCAATCCATCAAACCAACCCAGTACTACTTTTTCTATCTCCATCCGTTAACTCCCTTTAATTTAGCGGGTGTATAAAATGCGTCCTCGGAATGTATACACCATCCCCCAGCCTACTGGCTTCACAGGCTTCTCGAAACTGCTGCATTCTCTCGAGTCGGAGTTGCCCAAAACTTTGGGGTTTCTAAACCGGACAACTCTTTTGTCTTCCTTCCCGCCTACCATCCTACTCCCCTAACTTCACTCGTGGCGAGTGTCTAATGTCCACATCTGCTGTTGCCGTGACTGCTCAAACCGCCTCAGCAGTTGTAAAGTTTGTCTTACATGGTGAGAAAAATAGGAGTTTCTGACCATTTCTCCTCCTCTTCTCCTCACCTTTTTAGCTACTCTGCACGCACACACAGAACCATCATTTTGTTGCTCATCCTCACCCCCACCTCTAGACCTCATATCGGCTGACTCAGGGCGCTGTCATCACTGAGTCGGTGGGTTGGTGGGTGAGTGGGTGCATAGCCTTACCCAGGGCTTCAAAACAGCCTCAAGGTGGATACAGTGGAGCCAAGTGAACACTGAACGTTGGTCGCCTCCACCCCTGTCCCCTCTTTCTGCACTATTGATTGATGAGGTGTCGTCTCCTCCTACTCCCCCTCCTTCTCCGACGGACCCACCGCCCGCACTCCAGTCACATGATGTTGTCTCAACGGTCTTTGTCTTTGTCTGTCGAGCGGCCTCACCCAGTTCTAGTGGCTGTACCGTCTCAGAAACTACAAACTTCAACCGTCGTGCTATTACCTTAAATCCAAGCAATTGACTTGCTAACAACGACTTGGCGATAAGAGATACAGGCCGTGCGTACCAACATAAAGTAGTTCCGATAAGGAGCGCGAAGCCCGTAGTGTAGGCATGCAAGTGTAATTAGGAAGAGTCGAAGCACTGCCTGCACCCGTGCCTCCTCCTCCCACAGGGTTGCCTCACTCGCAGTGATGAAAGATATTGATAGAGAGCACGACTGTAGCAAAAGGCTCCTCACCCTCCCGGTGCCACACATCGACGACAATCCTGGGGTTCCATTCTATGCGGAAGTAAGGTATATCCACCTACTGGCCACCATGCCGATGGCGCACACACACACACCTCCCACCGACGTGTGTTCGTCCTGGCACCGTTCTAGTCTCCTGTAGGTTGATGACGATGTCGCTTTGTTTAGGCTAGGAAGGTCAGCGATGCTGGTCTGGTCTGCGGATCCACCTGGCCGAAGAGATTTCCACCGGGCTCTGAGCTTGGCGACAGGTGGTGCTGGCAAACAGCTCCCACAGCCCATTAACACTACCATTGTCGCCATAGTTATCGGCATCAGGTCTGCCTATGGCCATGCTGCCATGTGTATCTTTAGTGCGAGGTTAAAGTTGCCCCATTGTCAGTTAGGTATAGTCTTCCATTCGTACCATCTTTCCAAAGGAGACACCTCTGCGGCGACGGTGGTTGTAAGTATCTGTTCGCATCAATTGGAACTGGGGTTAGCAGGAGGATTCGATTACGCTTTTATTCCCGTTAAATCTTCTCTCAAAGCCGCTATCCTGCTAATAGCTCGTAGGCGGTTGTTTAGAAAAGCCTTTGTGGTCTTCACCATTCTATATATCTTGCGGGACGTCGTATTCGCAGTCGTCATCTTCGCCGACTTCGTTCATCTAAATACTCTCCAACCCTCTCAAACATTTCAAATCGGCAACATAATTTTTATCTACTTATTTATTACAAAGATCGCAATGACAATTTGTACCTATTACCTAATTCACGTTTTTGTATAAGCGGTACAGTTAACATGATCTATCACCACGTACTAGACGGCGTTGCCTTCTAACAAAATCATCCACTCTTCCAAGTACGTTCCCGTTCACTGATTGGTAACAATTTGGATGCATTGAAAGTATTTATCAGCACGGCAGAGCCTACCAGCACCACTGATTCTGACTACGTGCACTCCTTTGACGTAGGTATGCTCATTTTCCCACGCCCTTCAGTATTGCAGATCTACACGCGTCGTGAGCACTGTATGACCCTTGAGGTTTTCGATGACCTCTACCTGTGGGCCGATGCCTTGCTGGACAATCACATTTGTGTTGACTTTCTATCTTGGTTTGGTTTGATTTCATTTGCTCCAACACAATGAGCTTTCCTGATGCCTCACGTGCCTAAACTGTGGTAATTTTTATGGTAATCAGGGTCTGGGTTTCGTTTTTTCATTTTGACACCCAGTACTCCACAAATTTAAAACAAAGACAATTTCTCAATCTGCATGCTCTGTGTACTCTTATCAAGGTGGTGTTAGGTGTGTACACTTCTGATCGCATTTTGCTTCAAGTTTTGCATCAATAAACCTCAATTTGTCCGTAGGCTGAAGGTTCTCAGCAAGTCTTTGTTCGGCTCCAAAGGCCTGTCGTCTGTATCCTTACGTCTCCACGTCCGCTGTCTTCTCCAACACCAAAGAAGCTTCGTTGTTTGGCCTCCTGAATTCCACCGAACGTAGGCAACTGCGTTCCACTAGCGTCCCATCCACCTTTTAGCAGCTGCTTCTCCGGTCTCCTTCCGAGCGCCATTCGCTTACATCATCACCTCAGTGAGAACAGTAGCGCTTTTCTCCACGCCACCTTGGACCGACTTTTCTATGTCACGATCATCCAGGGTCGCAAACCTGCGCTTATTGCCCCTTGGGACTTTACCAACGGTGGGATCAGCGTCTATGGCACCGGTCGCGTCTCCTCCACCTCACTTCAGCGGATTCGGAAAACAAAGCTTTCAATTCAATGGAGGCGGGTGGTTGCTACGTCTTTGCCTGCGACAAAGCGGACGAACTAAGCACTTGGATTCTGCGTGCCACGCGACGTGTCTCCTACCTTGACGAGCGCTGCTGGTTGTCTTCCGTAGCTTGCCAGACTGGCGAGGTCCGGGCGATACTTCCCATGCCTTTCGATGGAGACGATGGACGAAAAGTTTGCAATGCCAGGCTGGGGGATACCTCTGAGGTATAAAACGTTGTCTTATAACATTTTATGCAGCTTGGCAGCAGTGGCGTGGTGCTTGTACGCGAGCACGTACAGTCCGATGAGTAAAGCATGGGAACCACGTGTCCAAGTCGGTGAGACGGTTGCGGCTTGGTCATCTATTATAACACGAGGCTCACAGACCAAGGGTGGCATAGGAAGGCGTTAACAGGAGGTGAAAGTTGGTTCCCATCGCACCAGGATACAGCACACAAACAGTTGGGTTGCTAGTCTTACTATTGGGAGCTTACCTAGAGAGAGAAAAGGGACCGGCGCACATCAAACCAAAGTACAGTCTCTGGCGTAAAATAGGGCAACAGGAGGCATAACTCGCACGCCAGTCTCTACTACTGTTCACCTCAAGAGAATCGATAGGTCGAGTCGTGCTGGTGACCCTAGAGTGTGCATGCAGCGAGTGCGCATGCACCGCTCCAATAGGTGCACCTCACTTACGAATGGAGCACAAGTCGACTTCAGGGGTCAGTAACAGGTCAAGGCAAACTAAAAAGGCATCAAGGACTTTGGCAAATAAAACAAAATCTTCTTCAGAGCGCAACCACCTCATTTACAGACCGTAAGCGCTACGTCTTCCGGGCTTTTGACTTTCATTCAAGCATCACTCCAAACAACATTCACTCAACAGCAAAGGAGGCGCTGAAGATGATGGCAGGCTTTGAGCGCGTCAGGCAACTGCCCCTCTCGTCTGGCGGGCTAATTGCTTTTGTCGTCAAATGGGATTTCAACCTATGTACGGACGAAATGGAGAAGCGTCCCGTCATACAATAGGCAAGGCGGGTAAGGTGCCATTTTCCGACGAGCTTAGCATGCATACGAATTCCCAACTCGATGAGCCGCTCATCCCTGCCGGTATGGTGGTTGCGGTGCTTCAACCACGACCTTAAAAGACGAAGAACCAAGCCCAGACCCGATTGCAGAATGCATAAGAATTTTGCATCGGTAACAGGACACAGTGCCAGAAGAGTAGATAACAGTCAGGGGAGGAAACGCAAGATAAAAGGAACCAGTTTCCGGAATGGGGTTAAAAGGTACGAGAAATCATAAAACAACCCCATTTTAGAAGGCTTTGTTACGGCCACAATCAAAATAAGACTTAACTACCACCTTCAGGAACATCCTGATCAGAGAAAGTTTCAACTTCTGTGGCGTATCGCTAAAACAATATCAACGTCACGGAGGCAGTTCAGTGATCCAGTGCGGGAATCGGAACAGAGTAGAGCCCAGATTTGGACAAATTCACACTTAACTACAAACCAAGATTGGTAATCCTTGAATGCAATCGACCTGGTTCGCGGCCGTCAGGAGCAGCCGGCACACGGCTTCCCATTCAAAAAATGATTCTAATGCGATCCCAACGACAAGCCAAGTACTGAAAGCAAAATCGTATCACACAGTTTTGATTGCAAATCTAGGCACTGTACCCCAACCCAGTCAAGACATGCAAGTTCGAAGGGGCTTCCAAACTAGGCTTGCACACTTGATGTCGAGTCAGGTAAAATCAAGGCTGCAATGTGCGAAGATGACTGAAACAACCGAGCCCCAACAACATTGGCAAACCAAATGAGACACCCAACTGTCAAAGATCGAAACAAGTCATTAAATCGATGAACACGGAGCCAGTCAGACATTCGCGAGGTGACACTTTCCTGTCATAAGGCGGATTGGCTCAAGCACGAAACTCCAGACTCACCTTTCATGAGCTTGATGAATGCATGCAGGGACCGGAGTATCACTTTGGTTGTTTCGCGAACAACTTGGCGTCTGCGGCGAACCGTCCGTCTGAACCTAAGGGCAAACAAGGGCAGACATTACAAAAGCCTTCATTATTATGCCAAAGGAAGACACCGGTGCCTTCTCACGCTAGTCGGGTTACTAAATTTAGAGGGAAATAGGCTAATGCAAGTGGTTTCAAGAGACTTGAGGACTTCCCCACCAAATCACCTCTACTAACGCATACGCGTGAGGGTAAATTGTAAGACAGCTTGGAAGGACATTTGAAGGCTTGGACACGTGGTTCCCATGCTTTACTCATCGGACTGTACGTGCTCGCGTACAAGCACCACGCCACTGCTGCCAAGCTGCATAAAATGTTATAAGACAACGTTTTATACCTCAGAGGTATCCCCCAGCCTGGCATTGCAAACTTTTCGTCCATCGTCTCCATCGAAAGGCATGGGAAGTATCGCCCGGACCTCGCCAGTCTGGCAAGCTACGGAAGACAACCAGCAGCGCTCGTCAAGGTAGGAGACACGTCGCGTGGCACGCAGAATCCAAGTGCTTAGTTCGTCCGCTTTGTCGCAGGCAAAGACGTAGCAACCACCCGCCTCCATTGAATTGAAAGCTTTGTTTTCCGAATCCGCTGAAGTGAGGTGGAGGAGACGCGACCGGTGCCATAGACGCTGATCCCACCGTTGGTAAAGTCCCAAGGGGCAATAAGCGCAGGTTTGCGACCCTGGATGATCGTGACATAGAAAAGTCGGTCCAAGGTGGCGTGGAGAAAAGCGCTACTGTTCTCACTGAGGTGATGATGTAAGCGAATGGCGCTCGGAAGGAGACCGGAGAAGCAGCTGCTAAAAGGTGGATGGGACGCTAGTGGAACGCAGTTGCCTACGTTCAGTGGAATTCAGGAGGCCAAACAACGAAGCTTCTTTGGTGTTGGAGAAGACAGCGGACGTGGAGACGTAAGGATACAGACGACAGGCCTTTGGAGCCGAACAAAGACTTGCTGAGAACCTTCAGCCTACGGACAAATTGAGGTTTATTGATGCAAAACTTGAAGCAAAATGCGATCAGAAGTGTACACACCTAACACCACCTTGATAATAAATTGTCTTTGTTTTAAATTTGTGGAGTAATAGGTGCCAAAATAAGGAATTAAAACTTAGAACCTCATTACCATAAAAAACACCACAGTTTAGGCACGTGAATCACAATCGAAGCATCAGGAAAGCTCATTGTGTTGGAGCAAATGAAATCAAACCAAACCAAGATAGAAAGTCAACATACAAATGAGATTGTCCTGCAAAGCACCGGCCCACAGGTAGAGTTCGTCGAAATGCTCACGACGCGTGCAGATCTGCAATACTGAAGGGCGTGGGAAAATGGGCACACCTATGTCAAAGGAGTGCACGTAGTCAGAATCAGTGGTGCTGGTAGGCTCTGACGTGCTGATAAATACTTTCAATGCATCTAAATTGTTACCAATCAGTGAACAGGAATATTCTTGGAATAGTGGATGACTTTGCCAGAAGGCAAGCCGTTTTCACCACCGAAAAACAATTAAGATAAGTGACTTAAAAGCACTTTCTTCTGGAGTCGAAAAATGGGAATCCTTAGGGGAGAACACTCCGAACCTACTCTGACATCTGCAGTGACGCCCGTAGCACCAACCAGAACGGCCATCCGAAATGTGCGCGAGTTTAGTATAGAGTGAAAGATCGTGTTAATTGTACCGTTTATACAAACATGTGAATTAGGTAATGAAGAAAAATTGTCATTGTGATCTTGAATGTAAATTATTTGAAAAACAAATTGCACTGTTGAGTTGAATTGATTGAGAAGATTAGAGAGTAATTAGATGAACCAATTCATTTGTGTCAGCATTGGGAAAACCAAGCCTCTCCTAATACAGTGAAACCTTTCGAGTTCAGTTGTGAACATTAATTAGCAGCGAATAAAAGTGCATCTTGTGCGAATTTTAAAGTAATTGCAAGATATGCTGAGAAACGTTGCTATAGTCAATAATACAGCGCAAAGGAATCGATATCGAAGGTTGATTGTCCAATTCGGAAACATCACAACAGCACAAAAGATTTTTCTGTGCAATTGTCATCAAAAAGGAGCACAGCTTTGCTATAAGCTGCTCTGTTGAGCGAACGTCCAAAGAAGAGGACTACTTATTGCTTTCGTCGTTGAGCGTTTGGCGAAGGGTAGAGTCTTGGACCATGTTAGCAGTACTGAGTCCTGCTTTCCTTTGCATATTATGTCATCTTATGTCCTCAGAAAATACTTGGCGTGCTACGTTGGTGGCAGTGGAAGGCGTGCACCAGCTGAACGCACATCCATCCTGATTTCCACTGGTGGCAGAATCGGTGATGTTGCCAGAATGCCTGCTAATGTCAGCCTACAGGAAAGCTGCCATTAATAGAGCAACACCAGCCATGAACTACCCGAAGAAGTTTCGTTGGGAAATTGCCTACTCAACCTGCATGAGAATATCGATAATGTGAGCTCCTCATACCTCTTCCATTCATTCACTAATTAGATAGATCCCAGATGGAGATGAGTGGGCAGCTCTAGAGCGAATGTGATTTAGCTACGTTTCCGTCCCCCTTTTCGTTTATGCCTGTAATTTTTCAAATTTTTCAATGCTTGTCTAACTTTCAAATTTAAACATCGATAGTTTTATTGGAAAGTAGCTTTGATTGCCTTTCTGCCTAACAAATGCAAGCGTCTTCTATTTTTTAATCCACGTTTGTGGCAAGCAATCCTTACTGTTTTACGCTTGGAACAATAACTGTTGCAAGTTGTTTGATTTGTCTTTGTGGGTAGGAATCGCGCTAGATGAATGTTGCATTTCCTTATGGACTAGTTAATTTGGCAGCTTCAAGGTCACCGGCGTTGCCGTGTTCTGCCTGTTGTTTCTGCCTGTTGTAATGGCGTGCTGTTTGTTGACTTCGGATGTGGAGGTTCAAGGCGTTAAAAGAGGCAAAAGCTGCTCATAGCCTTTGCTCTGTTTAGCATGACGGCCAAGGATTGGAGGTAGGTATGGATGTTTTCGTTTCCGAGGATGTCTCAGATAAGACTAGAAATGAGCGGAAGAACACCGAAGTTGAAATTGGACATTAGTGTTGATCCGTACTTTGCCCAGGTAAGTATGAATTGTGGCTCATGGGTTGCTGTAATATAAGTTGGCCTTGACGGCTGTAGTGTGCATGCTAAGGGAGAGATGTTGGCATGGCTCTCCCTTATGCCTTTTTGTAATTACGTGACAAAAGTTGTGTTGTCCAAGTTGTTCTGCTGTCCATTTTGGTAGGAGCCATGGTGTCCATGGGGATGAGTGTGGGCACGCCTGCAGCGCGTTTGGAAAGGGTACTGGAGTATGGTCTTCTCCGTCTATGAGCTGAAAAGGATCTTCTGCAATATAAGCAAGCGTGATTTGGAGGAGCACAGGTCGGGGCAGTAAAGATTGTGCAACGGATGAGACGTTGCTCTGGAGCCCATGGGAGCGTCAAAGCAGGTTTCGGTTCGTTGATTTGATTGGTAAGATTTGTAGAGAAGTTCAGCGTGGGTGAGATATTGTCTCTACGTTTCGTTTTGCTTGTGCAGGTGGGGAGGTGTTTTTGGACTGGGATTCTACCACCGGAAACGAGGATGGATGCACACCCGGTGCAGTGTACCGTCTTTGTGCTCTCTGAGGAGTTGTATATTGCCGAGACTGTCGATGCTGACGTGTAGTTTTGTGGTCGCGGTTTGGTGATGATGCTTTGAAAAGTTGTTGGAAGTATGCCGAATACGTTGCGTTGTTTCGCGGTGCGGTGCGGTGCGGAGCGGAGCGGTGATTTTTACCATCATGGCGCCGTAGCCAGGAGGCATCAGTCGTCAGTGCGAGCTAGGGTTGTGGATAATCGGAGGGATGAACTCGCAGAATTGTAGGTGTGCATAATCATTCATGCATATATTGATGTACGTTATACTGTATGACGTATTTTGCGGTGATCAAGTTTGATGAGGTGTGCCTCTATGTCGTTGGGCGTAATTTTTTTGTGTTTGCAGCAGATACTGTCGATTGGATGGAAGTTACGCTTTGATGACTTGAGGCTAACTGTATCATTGTCGGAATTACTTTTTACTCTCTCTTTTCTTGTGTAATTCACTTATATTTTGAATAATACTTTTGCAAAACAACATAAATAGATGAATGGAAATGTGTTGCATCAGCATGATTCTGGTGCTGCGATTGCTCATTTGAGTACCAAATACAAAGTAAGGGGAATTAAGTAGGTTATTGGTATTCCATAAAGCCAAAAAATATAAGCGCGTTTGTTTTTGTTTTTGCTGAGCACCTCTTGTGCGGCTTGTTGGAATTTCGTTTTCGTGTGCTATTTTGGATATTGTCCGATGGGCTGGAAATTTAGCTAGAAAGGCTTTGTCTGCATAAATTTGGGGAATTCTGGTGAACGCTTGGCTCCACGTGCTATGAACAATATTTTTACCTTTACTTTTGCGGGAATGCATGTTTCAAATGGATTACCATATGCTGAGAATAGAGGCATCAAATAACGCAACTGGATGTGCATCTAGCCTTCGCTAATGCTTTACGCATTTCTCAGGTTGAAATGGTCGGTGGCTTGCTGCTTTGTTATGTTTTTGTTATCAGTAGGTCCTTTCATACTGAACGCTTAATGTTTATGTTGGTAGGACAGAAATGGAGGGCTTGGGACTCTCTGCAGTTAGATTTCTTGTTAAATTTGTGACCCTGGTTTTATGCTGATGGCATCTTTGCGGCGCGTGTTGTGTAGGGCCTAATTAGTCACTGAGTCATGGGTTCAGCTTTGATATGACTTGGTGCTTCAGGTGGGTCCAGAGGCAAAAGATTGTTGACTTGGAAATGGTCGCACTGATACGCAGGTCGCACTTTGTGGTGGTCTTAAATATGCCTCAAAAAGCAAACATTTGTTACTTACGCTTGCGTGTTTTAGCTTAGCAGTGTGTCGAAGTTCACTTTCCGGGTTTTCTCATCTTCCTTAAAGTGTTACGCACAGTAATGTTGTGTTGATATTGTCAGCCTCTCGAGGATGTCGGCTGCTGTTGATGGTGAGCAGTGTTACTGACCAACACTCGCTCTACTGTCACCACCGCCTTCAGCGCTGTTTATGGGACCCTTTTCAATAACATCACAGACCCATCAGACCGCCAACGATGCCTATCGTTGTCGACGGTGGCAATGGCAAGGGTGGATGTGGATGCAGAAGTCGACTCACGGGAAGCCACCGAGGCTGCAGTGAGCGCCTTTGAACTCGTCGTCGTTGTGGTGGACAGCTGTGGTGTTGCAGTTATACCTGTCGATCCCCTCGAAAGTTTCTTTGCTTGGTGGACTTGCGGACGACTGGGTGCGGTGAGCGACAGGCGAGAGTGAACCGGCAACTTGGTGAACTTGTTGTGTAAGTTGAATAGGGTGTTATTGTCTTCTTGTGTTTATTAGTTTTCCTTGGTCTTTTTTAAGTCTAGGGTGTTTAGGCTTAGTCGCCTTTACCACTGTGGTGTGAGATGGAGCTGATATGAAGTAGGTGTGGAGCAAATGGAAGTGCGGTTATACTATGAGGCTTTGACATGTAAGTATGATTCTCTGCATGATTCATTGCCATATTGGATAATCGCTTGCCTAATGTTTAAGGCTTAAGACGTGTGCTCCAGGAGGTGATTTTAATGACGCCCGTATGTGAGTGTAGCGGTGAGTGGAGTCACTTATTGCCTGAGTGTGATTAATTTGTAAGAGAAACGTAAAATATCCGACGACTTCATGCCCCACTTGCTTCTGTAGGTTCTTACCTATGCAGCTTATATCACGTGAAATTGTCCGATCTTTGAATTCTTGTGTATGTGTGTGTGTGTGTGTGTTGTTCAACGGCCATCTGCTTGAGACAAGTGATTGGGTTTGTCTTTGCGTGCTTGCTATGTGGCAGTAGATTTCAGACTCGTAGCCATATCAAGGCTTAATTATTCTGTCAACGTAGTTGTCTATGGTGCCGGACTGTTGACAGGAGTTTGGCCTTTCGCTTTTAGTCAACATTCCCTCCACTCGTCGTGGACACGCGTGATGGCTAGCACATTGTCCCATCCCATACAGAGTTAGCTCGCACCATGGAGGGTGAGGAGACTGACGACGCAGTACGGTTACCGAGGAGAACACGGGGGACGATGCTGGACAAGGCGGAGTGGACTATGCAATGCGTCGATGGTTTGTTGAATGACGGATTTTGGTGATGGGGCGACTTATTTGCCTCGTTGTTGTGCCTCCATGGAGTGTGTCGGTGTTATGTTGAATACACGTCTATGTGTTCTGTCCGGGTATGATGTCTCTTTGTCCTTATAGATGGGGAAGGCTGAAAGAACTGCAGTACATATGAATGAATTGGCAATGGAGATGTTCGATTGCACAACCGCGGGCCATCTGTATGACCACGTGGTGGATGTAGCATATTTAGCTACCACTTAGCCATGAGTTTGGTTTCAGAGGGTGCAGAATGTGTAACTTGTGGGTAGTTGTGTGGGTGGGTTTGAGGGGGAGGGTTGTGTTTGGGCGAGGAGGACAAGTTGTTTCCAATTGCTTTGTGTGTGTGGGTGTACATCCCAAAAAGGTGAGAAGGCTGAACGCAGCTTGAGCAAACTCATACTATCTTTTACTTCGTAGGGCGGTCCGGAATGTCGTCGTGGTCGTTATTTCACTACACGGTATCTGTAAAGAGGTGTAACGACTGGTACCACCACTGGGCAACCACGTGGGGTTCAGTGGCATGCCAAAAGAAATGGCCAGGCGAGATGGAGGTTGTGGTAGGAAACCAGTGCGATAGATGCCCCTTGGTAACATTTACTCAGTGTGCCTGGAGTTCCTTGTATCTTTGCCGAGCGTTACTTTAATCTACTGGTCTTTCAACTGCTTTGCTGTCAGGGCAGTGAAAGCTCCACCTGGTTGTTGATGTTGGGCTTTACGCATGGTAAGGTTGTATGATGATGCACAGTTTGATGCAATTCGATAACGTGGTTGTCAAATCGAAAATAACTTGAAATGCCTTTCCATAGGAGTGGACGTGTATCAAGCGCCTGTCAGGACGAACATGAAGTGATGCAGGCACCAGCTCTAAATTCAACGGCTGTTTTGCAGATTCTAAAAGATGTTTGTTTTGGTAAAAAGTGTAAAATTTCGAATAGAAAAGTGCTGTTGTGGCCTAAATGTGATTATTTGGGGCAAATAACTCTTAAGATAGATGCATAGCGTTGCATTGATGTGTGAGCTGAAGGCATGTAAATGGAAGCTCTGCAGTCTATAACCTCGAAGATCCAATGTAAACCTATCCGTCAAGTTGTTTAAAATGAGTTAATCTAACCTTCTTACTACTGCTTGGTGAAGAACTCCCGCTCCTAATGGTGAGGACGGCGACGACCCTGAGAATACCAAAATGCCACACTGACGGGACGCTATAGCGAAGCAAATGTAGTTAATGAAAAGCAAACTGTGTAAATGTGAAGTGAGAATTAACTGTGCTTTCAATTGAAGTTCAAAATACACGGAAATATTCCTACTATAAAATAAAGCTGAAAAGCAGTGGGGCATTTGCATCGTGAAGAATAAGTGCGAGTTGTCTAGAAATTGATACACTAAATTCAAATGTGGAAGATTGAAAGTGCGACTAATGAGAGGAATGAAGTATCATTGCTATTCCTAGAGGTAATAGTGAGATGATTGTAGTACATCTGTATCCAAAAGCAGAGGAGTGACTATCAATTAAATAATCAACGGCAATATTTTCAAGAAGCAATGGACATAGCTATCACATTAAGGAGAACGGAAGAACATTGATTCGTTCATTGTCCTCTTGAGAGGTGGTTTGACATGCTTAGAAGAGGGGAAGGGGGATGAGGAGGAAGAAGCAGAGATTCATCCTCACAACCCCACATTCCATTACGTTGTCCCCTTTCCAATTAGTAGATTAAACTGTAATTGTTATGGTTTGTTCCACGTTTGACTTCCATTCCAGTAACGGCAAACTGATTTTGCTAGGTTGCCTTTGCAGGGTGGGCTGGCCCCTTAGTCATGCCAGCAGCAGCACTTCCTTTCACTTCGCTGAATATATACGTCCTGCCTTCGGAGAAGTCTCGAGAGTGGTGCAACAGTAATTCCACCATGATCAATGTAGACGTAAATACAAGTGAAGTATCACTGTAGAGTCTCGATAATCCTTCGAAGACAAAGGCAGGCATATTTCTAAATACAAGTGAAGTATCACTGTAGAGTCTCGATAATCCTTCGAAGACAAAGGCAGGCATATTTCAAGGACAGAATGCGTATATTCAGAAAACAGAGGCAGCGGGGTGTCTGATGACATGGCCCAAAGGCCAGCCTACTCGGCTAGGTTAGTGTGGCCGAAACCGAAACCGACAGTCAGAACCAACAGAGCATTATGATCTCTGTTTTAGGCATATCATGCATATAAGCCTAAGTGCTTTCCCAATGCGTGGTGGGGTCCGCCAATTTGGGTTGCTATAAATATCCCCTGAAAATCATGACAAGTGGTGAGGTGTAGTAATTTCATTCCTTTTTGGCATTTTGTTTGTGATGAAGAAGATGCTTACCTGGTTAACGGGTCCACAACTCGAGGGCAGTTGAACAATTCGGGGCAAAGCTTAATGTGATTCTCTATACCCCAACAAGTTTTCCACAGCTTTTCTGAGCACAAATGATTCGAGCTTCGAGTTATTTTATCAGTTAAATATGAAGGTCCATTTACTAGATGGGACTTTGTGGAATTGCCTTTCCCTTCCCTTAGCGGATAAAAAATTTGCTATGCAAAAGCTAGTGTCGTGTGTCAGGTGAATGGCCAGATATCATCAAGAAGTGCGGGGGGGCATGCTACGAAACGGCAGACTAGGAGGTCTCCTGGTGCTTATTGGAATTCGAGACGCCGATTTCGTCCCTTTTCTGGTGTGAGTACACGTATGGTTACATTGGCCACCCCGTCAGTGCCTATAAGGACCCGAAAATGCGTCCGTAGTGCGACTATTAAGAAATCAGAGCACTGTCTGTGAATGAAACTAGTTCAGTCAATTCTGAGCTAGCGCTTTGCTTATTCTGGAAGAAGGGGGAGTGAAATCCACGAAAAATGGCTGATGGAGCGGAATGGTAAGCGCTTTAGCACAGGAAGGAAATTTAGCCATCCTCAACCTATTTAGTGAAGGGATCGCTGGCTACCGAATCCGTGCCTCCTCCATCACCCTACTCGGGTGACTGGTGCTGCGGCAGTCAGCACTCCTTTAAAGAAATGTTACACACATCTGGATTGTTTGTAATGTGGTGCGGTGTCGCAAGAAGTTAACTGAAACTGATGGTCCAGTTATCGCAGCAAACTCGGCACCTGACAACAAACGCGCAGTGTAGGGAGGGTTGACGAATGGATAAATGAATGGACAACTGATGCATGGTTATTTGGATACAGGATCAGTGGCTTCGGGATTGGGTTAAACTACAGCCATCTCAAGCTACTAAAGCAAGTTTGATTTGGGAACAGAGACAAGGGAGTCGTGAAGTCATGCGTACGTGACTCTGTCGACAAATGTGGTGTGCCCTAATTGCGATAAAATCCTTGTTTTTTTAATCCATTTTATCAGACTTTGGGAGACATAGAATTGGTCGTGCTAGGGAGTCTGTTGGAGAAGTGATTAATGGATAGGAAGGCATGCCGTTACGTGGTGGTTTCGTTGGGTCATAGCTGAAAACGTGGCAGGGCATGTGAATGGAAGTAGGTTTACTGGTGTCCTGCAGAAGGGCATGGGTGGAAGTCGATTCACTGTCACAAGTTTTCAGGCCCGCTGTCTACTGATGCTCAAGTGAGTAGCAATAACAGCGGTCAGGGTGTGCGGGTGTTCCACTCGTAGAATGTGCTAGTGTTATTGGTGGTGAGTGATGATGCAGTGAGAGCGAGAGTCGTTCAAGACACTGCTCCAAGTTGAACCCTTCCCATCTTCGAATCGCATTCAGTGGGTAGAGTTCTCAAAGAGTAAGATGAGGTGGGAGAGCGCGTGCAATGCTGAAATAGAAAGCAGAATGATAAGATGAAAGTTTTATTGCTTGAACAACAGCACTGAGAGCGCGTGCAATGCTGAAATAGAAAGCAGAATGATAAGATGAAAGTTTTATTGCTTGAACAACAGCACTCCCATCGCTATACAGTCTTCGTCCTTTTGTGATTGCATTCCTCACTGTAGTCTGGTGCATCGAGCCCACTTGTGTATTTGAAGCGTGAAGATGCTACCGCGAGCGAGTTATCGAGACATCGCAACTTTTAGTGTGTCTTCTGTAGAATTTGATGGAATCCCTCCCCTGAGCAATTAATTGCTTCGGAAATCCTCTGTTCTATTCAAACCTGGCAAAGCTAGGCTGTTTTAAAAGCAGTCCTTACCCCAATGCTCGACAAATTTTGCAGACGTTTCTCAGGCGCTTCCATGACCACCTTAGCGTATCTCATAGGATGATGGGAGTGGTGAAAGATCAGAAGTCATACATCAGATGAGATGTAAGCTGGAAGCTCAACTTAAGCAATTCTGTCATGCCCTTTTGTCATGGCTTCAATCACCAAAACCTTAAGTCCTAACGCCGAGTGCCCACCAAATTGAATGAGCAGACTACTTACTCTGTGATCTGTTTCTTGATTGATGCAAGGAAATGACATTGAATCACAAGTGGCGGATGCAGTATTAGAGGATCTATGGTGCTTGAGGCGACTCCTCTAAACTACTAGCTTCAAATAACTTAATCGAAGTCGTTTGATGAGCAAAATAACGCGCTTGCGTGCACTCATTCCGCACCGCTTTAGTCTAAATGTACCAACATTGTTGTCTTGAATGAAAGATGATATACTGAGCCGTTAGATGTCCATGCCTTTGTGAAGACTGGCGGCTCCGAAGTCAATCAACTTGATGAGCATCATGAGAATCTCAAAAATTTAAATGACACCCTTATTTTTACCAGGTTTAATCACTTTAGTGGCCAAAAATGTAGCTGTAAAATTGGAATGTTCTGTCAGCCCATTTCCAGTCTCTGGGAAGAGCTTAAGCGCATTATAAAGTTCTTGCAAGATGCTCACACCTTAATGGATTTTAAATGTTATTCGGAGGTGGTACACATCTTAGCAGTTTTTGAGATGAAATGAAGGCAAAGCGTTGCAAGGCACTGGGTAGTGAAATCTTGATCGAGCGACGTAATCAGCGCTGCCAGAAAAGCATTTACGAGCCAACTGTGCCATTGACCGAATTCCCATATGAGACTGAGAAACACGAAGGCAATTTGAAATCAAGCGGTAGCTTCCATCGAAAGGACCCCTAGTCCTACAAATATGCTGAGTACAAGAATGGCTTTCCTGTGAGACTAGGCGGCTGGGTACCCAATTTCGATTACGTGCCGCTACTGCACACAAGCAAGTAGTAGCTGTGATATTACCGAATTTCATTGCTTAGATCCAGTGAATTCTCGCTTCTGAGTATCCGCTATTCAATTTTTGGAGTAGAAAGTCTGAATTTTATTTAATTTTGGAAAATCCGTATGCTGCCAGTGCTGGATTACATGAGCTTTCTACATGGCAATGGGGACTAGCATCGAATATGGTCCAGCCCGGATGGGATGCGAGGGTGCACATGCTGCGGAATGGGCGATTCACAAGCAAAGATTTAACTTTAAAGGACACTTAGCAATATGCACAGAATGGTAAATTAAAACTAAGCACTTTCCACACGCTTAACTAGCCGAAGTCAAGCCCGATCAGAGGAGGACACGAGTGCTAATTTCGAGGGAGGTCCACCACCGCTACTTGATGCTATTTCATTCAAGCAGATGAGCGCCCATCCAATCAAGCACACGGCTCTTGCATCTGGGTGCATACAAAGGAGACTAGCACCAGTAGGAACAAGACGACTGAGTCAAGAAGCCTCAGGTTGGTCTTAGCCAAGTACTTGAATCAAGCCAATCTATGTGAAGGAATGATTGCCCCACGTGTTCACGACTGTGTTGAAGCATGATGCATCAAAGCTTCTCGACATCGTTACCTACACAGCTGCCCTCCCCAAACCTACCTATTTACCCTTGTTATTCCGATCAGCATTCCTCTTTTCTTTTATTATGGCTTCCACAACAGATAGTCAAACAAAATATTCCACATTTTGGGGTGTTACTTTTGTAAATTTGTAATTATTTCTTTATTAGTGCTCACTTGTATTTGAATCCAGTGACTACTGACAAAAGGACTTCAGTAGTCTTTGGGTGGATCCATTTGATTCGAATGTGGCGAAGGCAGCTTTACCAACAGCAGAGTGTGTGGATTGTTGTGTGGGATACATGTCATAAGTGCAAGCCTTCAAGTCACTTCTGTTTCATTGTAGTCACCTACTTGCTGATGGCGCTTATTACTGCGCTCTGAGCTGTGTCACACCCATAAGGCATGGCGGCAAGGCGTCGAAATGCATGGCAGGCAGTGAGACATGCAAGAGGAAAACAGTTTCATCACAGATTATTAGGGCGATTTCCATTGACAATCTTTATCACATAACCAATGGCTTTTCTCCACAATGAGCAATGATCCAATGCAATGGATCACGTCCCTTTCAACGGCTCTGAGTAGTGAGTAAATGGTTGACTGCTTCAGTAAGAGATTGGTTTTTGCACCAGTGTGTATATGCATAGGCTAGTTCCTGAATTATTAGAAGAAGGGGAGAAGTAGGAAGTACAAGGGAAGTTGGAGCGAGATGGAAGAAGGCAAGTAGGAAAGGGTAAAGCTTCAGGCATTCGGGCAGTCGAAGTGACTTTAACACGTGATCGCCTCAATACCACCAGTTAGACATGTACAAGTAGCCGTGGAAGCAGATATAATTATGAGTTCAGTCAGCTTGAGACTAAACCTACGACAAAGCTATCCTGCCGGTTTAAAGTGGGGAGCTTGGGCGTTTGTCAATGCGATTGTATGGAATCGAAACACGATTCTTGGTGCCACGAATATGTTGGAGAATTATCGTCACAAATATGCGGCGCTTCGGAATGGAGGTGAGTGGAATCGAACGATGGTATACCAACTGTGGATGAGAGGTGTGCTACTCGCAGTCTACCTGGCACGACCACAGTAACCTGTTGGCACATGCTGTGCGGGCGTCAATGCTACTATGATTTCGCATGGTGTAGTCATCAGTATTTGATCGCAAACTATAGAATCGGTAATTATTTTATTTATAGAATATGTTTATTATTTGGAGAGAAGCCACCTAAAGTCATCACTACGATGCTTAATGCTGCAAAAATCGGGGGAGATTTCGACTTGGAAGTGCAAAATTTTGCATCATGAGGCACCGCATTTGGTACAAAGGTGGCGTGAAGTAAAGGGCGGAGTAATTTAGAGGAGAGGATAATCGCGTCTAGATTAATCCAGGCAGGTAAGCATTGGTGCTATAAAGGGCTTGTTATCAAGTAAAACTAGTTTTAAAGTACTAAAATTATACCATGGGCGCATCACATGCCCCAAGCGATAGTTGAGGACTCAATTTGTGCAATCACAGTGTTTGCACATGGAATCATTCACAATGGTACCAAAAACAAAAGCGGATTGGACCAAGAACGCCCTTCGAGTGATTTCCAAACAGACACTTCCTAATGCAGCTGTAATACCCAACCCACATGGATTGAACACTATCACATGTTAAATGAAAACCAGTTGATTGCATCCAAAGCACACACGGGCAAGTACGCTCACAACGAAAGCATGGAAGGTGGCGATTGTGTCCACTCTGCTTCCTCCCTCTACTGCCCTACACTAAAGAGAGTAATGACTACACAAAGGATCATAACACTCAGATCGAGCATTCCCAAGTTATTGCTTGGATGAACATTTATATTAGGATGTTAACAACCACGAGTCAACAGGTTTCCGTTTCTGCACTGCTTCATTTCTGCCATTACAGCTTCAAAACTGAGCTAATCACATAGGGGCGTATTCACGTCGGAGTCTACAATGTGCGGCATCACTTTCGTGTGTGCAGTTGGCGCATATTAGAAGCAACAATAATGAATGGCAGTTTCTGGTTGGCTGAGAGCATTCTGGTATTCAGCGCGCATCGGAAAACTGTTCAGAGTTATCAACAACATTTAATATAAGGGCTGCGTGGTCGTGAGGACCACCACTGCCAGACTGAACACATGGGTACTTGCACATCCCACGAAAGCATCTCAGCTGGTCCAGCTGTCGGCATCGATTTGGGAAGTACCTTCTCTTGTGTCGGCGTTTCTCGACACGGCAAGGTTGACATCATTGCCAATAGTCAGGGTTACCGTAAAATGCCGAGCTGCGTGGCCTTTAGGGGTGAAGAACATCTTGTCGGTGTAGCCGCGAAGAATCAGGCAGCAATGAACCCCATGAATACAGTGTATGATGTGAAGCGTCTGATCGGACGTCGCTTCGACGATGAGGCAGTGCAAAGTGATATGAAGCGCTGGCCGTTCAAGGTGATAAACTGGAGTGGGAAGCCGAAGGTTGAGGTGAAGTGCTATGGCAAGACAAAGCAGTTCACTGCGGAGGAGATCACATCCATGGTGCTGCTGGAGATGAAGAGAACAGCAGAGGCCTATTTGGGCGAGAAGGTGACGAATGCAGTTGTCACAGTGCCGGCGTATTTTAATGATAGCCAACGCAAGGCGACGATTAACGCAGGTGAAATTGCGGGCTTGAATGTGATGCGTATCATTAATGAGTCAACAGCAGCCGGCCTTGCCTACGGTTTGGGGAAAGGGATTGACAGGCCCCACAACGCGCTCATCTTCGACCTGGGTGGTGGCACCCTCGATGTGTCCATCATGTGCATAGGCAACAAACAATTTGAAGTGAAGGCTGTTGGTGGTGACACGCACCTGGGTGGTGACGACTTTGATTCTCGACTGGTGGATCATTGTGTGGAAACATTCAAGCAAGAACATGGAGGGATAGATTTGACTGCCAACACAAAAGCCATCGGTCGTCTGAGAAAAGCCTGTGAGAGTGCAAAAAGAACGTTGAGTTTGCTCGAGTGCACAAGCATCGAAGTCGATTCGTTGTATGGGGACATAGATTTCTCCACGCCTATCTCACGGTGCCAGTTTGAGCAATTGTGCTCGGACCTCTTCGAAAGAATATTGACTATAGTAAAGCAGGTGTTGAGCGATGCAGAGTTGGACAAGGCAGATATTCACGAAATATTGCTGGTGGGTGGATCAACGCGTATTTTGAAGGTGCAGCACTTACTGCAGGACTACTTCAGTGGCAGTAGGCTTAACAAGTCCATCAACGCGGACGAGGCAGCAGCGTGTGGCGCGGCGCTGCTAGCGTCTAGCATGAGTGATGAACAGTCGCCGATGATTATGGAAGTGGCCCCACTATCAGTGAATTTGGAGGCGTCAGGTGGTGTGATCAAGACTTTGATAGAGCGCAACATGAAAATTCCGTTGAAGAAGACATTGCTGTGTGCTACATCTTCTGACAATCAACGGGACATGTTGCTCCGGGTGTACGAAGGTGGGCATGAGGTGACAAACGGCAACACATTGGCAGGCGAGTTCCGATTGTTAGCTATCCCACCATTGCCACGTGGGTTTACTCGGATAGAAGTTACCTTTGCCATCGACGAAAACGGTCTTCTCAATGTATCAGCGGTAATCATGTCGTCAAGGAAGCGGAAACACATCCACGTTGAGGAATTGGGTCATCTGTCAAAAAGGAAAATCAAGCAAGTGATGAATGAATCAGAGGAGTTGGAGCAGAAGAATGAGAAACAGCGAAGTAAGATGACGGCGAGGAATGTGCTAGAAAATTACATCTTCACCATACAATCGGAAATGGAAAAGGACGAGGTAAGGCAAGAGATACCGGAGAAGTCTCGTAAAAAAATCCTTATGACGTGTGAGAAGACACTGAAGCGGATCGAGGTTGACGAGAAGGCTACAAAGAAGGACTACAAGCTTATGCTCAAAAAGGTGAAGAGTGTGTGCAGACCCGTTGTGGTAGTGAAGAAACAGGATTCGCTAGCACAGAAATCTCAAATGCAAGATGACAAATCGACAAATTGAATAACCTCTTTGTCAGTGGATGCTGGAAAGCATGAAGTAACAAAACACGGGATCTCGTTTACCTTATTTGATTACTTGAGCCCAATCCTAACCCAGAGACAGTTGTTACTTCCCATGCCTTGCAGTGGCCACATACGTGACCATGAAGTAAATCTTTTTCTCACTCACTTGACCATTTATTTGTCCATACACATTTCTTCTGGTGCACTAACTAGTTTTTTGTACAACAGCATGAACCAATAGATTTGCCGAAGAGACCCTAAGGGTGACCAACTTCACTTCATGCATTTTATGTGAGTGTTGTTGACGATTTAGTAGCGGGTGATTATTTTTAAAAGTTGCTTGACTCTAGGCACTCGACTGGACGTTCCCTTTATGTGAAGAACAAATTCCGCACCACTATTGAACAGTTCCATGAAGTCCTTCTGTCAAAATTTGCGCTACTTATTAGAGAGTTTCTTGAGATGCAGCCATTAGATAAGATTGATGTGCATGCTCACCTGCTTGCGTGTACACCCAGACTTGGCAACCGTGCCTTGTGTGATTGGCACAGCTTAGATCACAATACTTGGTGTCATACTCGAGTAGGCGAAGCCGATGAGAAAATGTGACTTGGAGGCTTATGCGAATAGAACAGATGCACGGCGAAGCCGATGAGAAAATGTGACTTGGAGACCTGCTCAGATAGAATGGATTCGCAAACAATGTTTAATCAAATCAATCTCGAAGACGTCTTTGTCACAACGTAATCAAATGAGGCCACCAACAAAAAGTAGTAAAACGCTGACAAGAGTATAAAACGAAATGCGCGTCATTAGCTTCGCCAGCTATTGCAGTCACAGGGATTGTTTATAACAGTACTTCTTGTAATCCGTTTTACAACACAATTTAAATAATCAAACCAATTCCAATCACAAAGTGTAAACAGATGCGCGGGCAACCCAACATCAGTTTCTGTAGGTGCACATACTCGATTGTAAAATGTACCTAGAAGGAGTTTCGCGTTTCTTGATGTTTCTTAAGCAACTTCATCTTCGGTGTCTTTATATGAAACGGAAATCGGCATTTAAGGGAACAAAATATTCCCTGTACTATTGATGTTATTGTTATACCTGTAAAACAATAGTCCTATCAAGCTCGAATCCAGTTTTAACTAATACATGTCCTATTTAAAATGCAAAGAGCTGCGTGTTCTTGTGTAATCATATGTCAGCCATTTTGACAAATTTCTATTTATTCTTTCATATTTAATTGATGAAACAAATTGTCACGACTTTCGGTTTAAGGAAAGAGAGAAATCGCAGAAACCTAATGTTGATTTCCGTCTCTGCAAGGTCAAAAATGAGGATATGACCATGACTTCTGTCGGAATCCCTCCCTTCACTCAATCACCAACTCATTCCTCAGAGTGAAAATGCATTAATTAATTCACTTTCTTATCCTTTTATGAACCTTGAGATTTTTTAGGAGTCACATGATCAAAGCCCTTTTCAGCGGTCCAATTAAGTTGTTTCCACTCAAATACTTCTTAGACGTTACAAACAAACGAAGTGGGGAGGAATTTGTTACCTTAAATGCAAACTCTGCAATATACACATAGATGCGTTATAGAGAGGGAGGAGGGAAACATAGGTATGGGCTTAATCGAAAGAGTCGTACGTGTTGGTTTCAAATGAATTTAACTGCGTGGACAGCAGACGGGAAATAAGGCACGAAAAATATTCATCAAAGTTGACTGCCATTTGCTGATGCTCAAGCCCGCTTTACGGTTGTGAGGCATCGCCCAAAGGCTTCTCGCACCGTCCTATCATTGCGTCAAATGGATTGGTTTAGCATGGATGGGTAAGAGCAAACATAATATAAGATCGGATTTGTATCTCTTTGGAAAAGTCGCCTCTGCAAAATGTCCTGATCACACTTCCAGCCCTACAGTCCTCATCGGCTTTGACGGTTAAGCCATTCGCGCACAATTGTAAGGCAAAATTTTAAGTGCATAGACCAATCATAGGTGGATTTGTGTGCTCTGTTCTAACCTACTCTTCCCTCCCTTAGCCAATGAATCGTATTACCAAAGGCATACTTTGAAAACCATCTAAACTAGAACCTCGATTCCATTTAGGTTACTAATAAAGCATTTGCTTGCAGTTAAAGCAACCAGACAGAGGCCTTCATCACTCCAATTCAGAGAATATTTTCCTGCTTTCTAGTTTTATGGATTTAATCACTTATGTTGATCTGTGACGATTTTTAGCTTTCCCATCTGATCTATTGGCAAATCAAATAGAGACAGATTCTTTAGAAGTTGCATGGAATACGGAGAATATTTAAAAATTGAATGTATATGCTGGATAATGAGGGCACGAATGTAGACTGTGAGGAGAAGGTATGTGAAGTAATGAATTGGATAATAAGCACGGATCTTTGCGCCCAAATTTTACATGTCCTCAACGTAAAGCCCCTTTTGCTTATTAAGCTCAGCCTGCTTCTCTTAGCTTTGCTCACCTCTGCTAGCTGTTAGAGTTACCTCAGCTAAGGTGTATTTTACCTTTCCTTTATTGCGCTCCATGCCCATTTGTTTATGTACGGGCTTTGCTTTTTTTGGGTTCGCTAATTATACTTGCCTATTTTGTAAAGATACCATTCGTATTTAACAAGTAGCAAACCGACATGACATAACAGATAAATTGGCAATATTACTTGTACTTTTCCTGTAGTCGTTTACTGAAACTGATGCAAGCACGAATTCTTTGATGGTAAGACTACCCAAGTGGGTGTAAGAATGTGCGATTGATACTCTTTAGCAAAATTGCTCAATCATTCCTTTCTTGGCGTCATGCGAATCACTGGTTCAACCAGTGATTGGGTTCGTCTGCCTTACTAGTTGAAACATTCTGTGCAGTCATGACTTCTGATCAGTGTTTGTTAAGTGATCGCTTACAAAGTAGGCGTTAATGTTGGGTTAAAGCTAAAGAATTCTTTTTAGTCGAATGAGTTTGCCTAAGTGACCATCTGTCCAAGTCGAGCTAAAATCAAGGTCCACGTATGGCTGTGAGTAGGAACTACTGGCGGTGAAGCAAAATATATTCAATTGCTGTGTAAATCCTCCACGCTCCTAACCTCCACTGCAGTTACATAAGCAAGTTAACTTATCTGCTGCCTCATTTTCCTACACGATTCACTCCCACTGCTGTTACATGAGAAAGTCGATTGACCTACTTTTGAAGTGCTCCACATCATCCACTTTCACTTCTATTGAGTGAAATCAACACCACGTCTGTGTTCAAAGACTCTTAGTGCCTAGGATCCGTAAAATGATAAGAGAATGCACTGACTTATTGCGATGGACAGGCTCCCTTGTGAAGGCACGTTTTAAGCGACCGCGGTGGCTGCGAATTTAAAATCACGCTCATGTAAATGCGACACAGCTGCAAATGTTTGCTCAAATGTGATTGCGAAGCTCTGTTTTATTTGACGTGTGCGGCACAAAATTTTTAAATGCATCTGCACAAAAATAACTACTAAAATGATTTAACTAAAATACTAGTGGAAAATTATGCCCACGGAAATATTTTGAACTGAGGCGTCCGTCACCCTGAGGCTCTACCAAAACAAATGTTGTCACAGTTACATGCAATGAAAATGTGAGAATTCGAGTTATTCTTAAATTACTTGGTGAACAAGTCTTCTACCGTACATAGTGTGGTAATTGTTCACTCATTTAATACTTTACAGGAAAATATTTGCAACGCTCGACAAGTAAATTTTTGTACAGATGCATCAAATGCTTGGCTAGAAGGGATCTGAATGTCATTCGAAGTCCGCCACATGTTTAGGGACTTTCAGTTGTGATAATTTTACGGTCACTTTTTGCTCTTGTACAGAACTGTAGCCCTTACTCTCTACTGGCTTATAATATAAAGGTTCTGATAATTAACGCGTCTTTTGACAGCCCAAAGTTGGATCTGGATGATTTTAGGTGATTGAAAGAGTATTCGTGACTGATTTGACTTTAAACCACAGGTCATTTCTTGAGGTTGATTGCATCGCCCCATAACACCAATTATGGCATTGCCTTTTTTTGAACTAAAAGCAGAATTGCCACGTTACTCCATGCATGAACGGAATCTGTGTGCCTTGGCACTTGTAATGCATTCCGAAGTAGAACGCAAAAGCACAATTCGTTGATTAAATTAAGTAGGTTTCATTGTTTAACCTCAAGGTAGTCATCATTTTCAAGGGACTCACTAAAAGGCTGATACTACAAATTACAGAACTAATTTATTTCGCGCAGTTGCATTCATTGAGTTCCTTTTTTAAAAAAACAGGGATTTTTTATGCTTTTAGTGAGGTAGGCACTTCTTCACTAAAAGAGCTTCATTCAGTTTTGTTTAAATGTTTTCCAACAAGATACGATAATGAAACAGTCACATAAAAAGCCTGAATTAGTGCTATCTCTTCTCTTTGGCAAAGAGTTTGAAGATTTTTGAGTGCTGTGACTGAGAATGCGGGTGGTGCGGTCATCGTACTGATAGGCTTTATTCTGGTTGGTGCCCTACTAGTAGCACTGTAGCGTTTTAGCTACAGTTCCATCCCCTACATCGTTGCTTTCACTGCATCCCTATTTGTACTACTGGCATATTCATTGTGCTATTTGTACCTATTCATGACTGTTGATGCTACGCCTTTTTGAAACACGTGAAGGCTGGCTGCTTTGAACTACTTTATTCGGAATGGATGTCCGCATAAAATGGCGATTGTAATGATTACCGGTATCTTGGCAATCATTGTTAAGCAAATCATGCAATCCCAATCACACGAAATAAAGGTAAAATACGACAGAGTAAACCTAACTCAATTAGAGTAATAATTGCAACACCTATGTTGGTTAAATGCGCCTTGAATGTCAGAGGTGGGAGGACAATTTCAGCCTGGGCGCGGACCAATGCGGTTCCTCCCAGGAGTGATAGACACTGACTGAATCATATTAAAGATATCCTGTAACACTCCACCCTCCAATAGCAGGACGGGAGGCACCTACTATTATGACTGCCACATATGTGTACTTGGCATAAAATGATTGTCTTGAATGATGCGGAGCAGATCAAACTTCTGTAGGCACCCATATGTGTGAAGGGAACTGCGCGTTGGACGTGATTCTACAACAGAGCTTCCAGTGCGTTCAATGCAAAACATGGGCACGGACTCGATCTATGCACAATTTCGCAGGTAAATAATGCGCAAAGGAGCAACAGTCACTTACCTTTTCGTTATTTCTTCCATAGAACGAGTTATCTCCTGAGTTTGGAATCCCTGCATGGGATTAGAAGTTGTTAGTCAAAGGAAGCTCCTTAATGCACTAGGTGTTTTGGGACATTAAACTTAAGTTTGCTTAAACCAATGCCCTACAGCATTTTATCAGCAAAGAGAAAAGGCATTAGGCTAATCTATAAACTATGGGCATAAATGGGAACAATAAGCTGTCCTCTTAAGTCTCAGTGAAGATACCTTTGATCCCACTAATTGCTCAACACTTGAAAATTTCATCCATTTTTTATATTGTGTCAAGAATAAAGACAAAGCGTTGCAGGGAATTTAGATCCTTGACTGACTGTGACTACACATTTCAAATGCTATTTAAGCAGGCATGATGCGCTGCTAGGGTGGTAGAGATGAGATATTCCTAGCAAGATTGTCCTTGATAGCTTGAAGCGAGTTCAAGTATGTCATTTAAAGCAATAAATATGTACTTCTTGTTTAAACCGTGGGAGTAGACTTAGCTCTTCACTGCTCTGAATGGATTCTGGGCATGTAGATTACTATAGGGTAGATGATATGCTCTGGTGATAAAAGTATCTTGGATGCGCAGAAATGAAGCTTTTTCTCACGACACTGAAAAGCATCTAGCCCGCCACCTAACCAAGGCGGTGTAGTTCTTTTGGCAGTGAGAGTAAGTTAAGAGATTCCAGATGGTCTAGACTCTTCGGTATCAATCTCATCTTAAATCAAATCTTATGGAAATAATGTACCCGTAGCCTCAGTCAACAAGACACAAGCCTTGTCGTCCCTTTGTTATAAACATGAATTGGCAGTCCTCATAGGCCATCTAAGTTGTTCTGAGAGTATGATAGTAGATTCAAAGAATTTGGTGCAGATGCTATCTGCTGGTTTTTTCGGTAGCAAAAGGCTTATCTAGAATTCAGCACCTATGTGGATAGGAGACATCATGCACCAAGCTCAGGACGGCTTTGGTGCTACGTAAATATTGGGATCAACTATTATGCGATTGCAGATAAGCAAAAAATTGCACTTAACAGGTTTTCCTACCTACACAGCCCTCTAATGATGCGTCTCTTAGTGCCATTGTCACCCTTTCTTCAGATAATCAAGAGTTTCTTAAAAAAGACGAGGATACAAACTTATGCCAAGGAGTGGAGAAGTTCTGAGGATTTGTAAGTGATTTTTGTGTTTCAGTTAGGAGGGAAAGCGCTTAGAGATACTTTTAGTTTGCCTTCGACATGCGCTAATGGGGGAACCGTTTGGAAGCATACAGAAGAGAAGAAGAATGGATGAATTGATTTCAAAAAAACAGCACGAAAGAGTACGATATTTCGGTGCAGAGTTTAGTCGTCTATTAGATTGTGGTGATATACAGACGTATACGGTTTCTGACACTTCATGGTCACATACTTGATTGGATGATGGAGGGAGTTGACCTTTATGGTGCAAAGCTTCTCAAACATAATTAGCATTCTAATTACCTGTCAGGATGCAGCACCCATCTACCTTCTTACAAAAGGCATGTTCTGCTAGCCGATGGAGGCGTCTACATGACCGATGACGTGCTGGGACAACTTATTGAAGCATAGTTCTAGGCCATTGCCTGGGTGATAATGAGATTTATTTTACCTGGAGACAAATCTTAATAGAGGACACATAAGACTGTGTATTCTCTGGCATCGTAGACACGGATAATGATTGAACTTTGTGGCTATGAGCTGATCCCAAGGTTTACGTGATCTTTAAGCAAAGCCAGGTCCACTGGCGCTGCCAGTAGCACAAAGAGCTACTTGTTTATCCCTTTCATCTGGCCTTTGAATCCATCGAAAAAAGAGATTAGAAATCAAAAGCATACAAAGTCGCAAACTTTGGTCGTGTTGTATAGGCTCCCAGAGAAATGTGTGTTCTGAATTGTCCTCTGACTTGTTAAATCTGACGACTCCTCGTAGTGAGCTATCAATCAAATGAACACTGCTTTTTAAGTGGCACAAACGAACAGAGTTGTAAAATGCTCTCTCTAATCTGATAGTCCTATGCTACTCGACTCTAGCAGTGTTAGCCAGAATCGCAGGCATGGAGCTAGAGGTAAGCTAAATTAATCAGATCTCCGACGACCGCGTTTTTGTTCACTTTAACCTAGGCAATTATTATCATCATTGGGCTCTTCAAAATTGTTTTATGGTGCAACATCTTTAATTAGTTAAGGAGCGTCCTTTTTTAAGGCAAAAATACATGAAGTCACGATCACTAACCTCCCTGAAGAAGTACGTCGGACAATATGCGAATACCTCGAATTTGTTGACATAGCAAGTGTTTGCATGACAATTCCGGAGTGGAAATCAGTTCTCCTCTCAAAAAATCGACATTCGTACATCGGCAAGTGGAAATGGATTGACAAACGGGCCTGCGCAACTCTATTTCCACACTCGCAGACGCTGTCCCTTTCAAGGATTAACGAATGCATTGAGCAGCATTATAAGCAGATGGAATTTGGTCTTCAATTTTCATCGACTCCAGTCCCCGTAAATGCTTTAAAAAGGGTGGATTGCGTTCTAATTGAGCCCATAACAGTTTTCACAAGGCTGTCCCCTTCGAAGGTCACGCATTTGATGCTAATGGAGTTACCTATGAAAATAGTGAATTCCGCCAGCACTACTGCGGTAGCTGTTAGCATATTGCGCCCCATAAAGCATAATTTAGTGTTGCGGCACATTTTTGGGATTAATTACCATCAACTTTTAGGCAACGAATATGCAAGACTTCTAAGAAGAGAAAGAGGTCCACTGGCTTATTATGACTGTGTCCTCCACATCATTGAGCTTTCATCGCTCCTGAAGCGGCGCCTTAATGTTAGGACCGAACTACGCGCCATAATAGCGAATTTGTCGCCCAATCAGACATTCGGAATTATCATAGTTGAAGACGTAAAATGTAAGGAGGAAAGCGGAATGTGTTTCTTCATGGATTGTGTCGAGAAACTTGGCTTCATAAGTGGTTCACCTCTGATGTCTGCACCAATGAATTGGAGAATGTGGTGCATCCAGAAGGACGTTTCCCAAATTGTTAATCGTAGGGACATATTTGAATGGGCTTGTCAAGACGTCATTTGGAGGCGCATGCAAACCCTTTTCTCTTGATTGGCTGCAATGCCCAATGAAGCACTTGAATTTCCTAACTGCATCTTACAATCGCTTCACAATGTCCTCTCTGCTAATTGTACTATGTTTTGTTCCTCAAATTATGATTTTGCCATGTCTAATTCAAAATAGTTTTTTGCAGATATATGAGCACTGAATAAAATCCTATTGGTGCACCTGTTTGAATGTTAATTTCGAATTAGGAAAGTTAAAGCATTTTTGGACTAAATTTGGGCTTAGCAGCTGCATCCCATTGCTAATGAGGAAAGTTGTGATCATGAATTTCGGAAAGCTAAATAATTTTGAAAGGCTGCTAGCATATGTAGACGAGCTATAGCAATTTTATTGGTGTTTATGGGTTTCATGATTTCGACTGCCATGCATGTGAGGATAAAAGTGATTTCTAGCTTTGCTGCCTAGAAGACGCGATTCACTCCCAGCTGCATGCGTGTCAGACATCCATCTGTCCGTCAAATTAACATGTTTACTCACTTCAACGTGGTCTATCAATGTAGCTAATAAGGATTTCAGCCTGCTTAGGGCTGCAGAGCACTTGTCGTAAATCCCACTAAACCTGCGTTAACATCCTCTCAATTAGACGGCGTTTGGAGAAAGCTAAGTTTCTCCCTACCCAGCACAATTAACGCGGCTCAGCCCAAAACCTACTTCAATCGGTCCTCAACGCAAAGATTTAAAACTTGAGCCTCAAGTTGATGTGGCTCTAAATAATTGCCTTGCGTGGGTATACAGACAAACATGGATTCGTATGCCGTACCGTACTGCGCGGTGCTTCCTGTTGCAGCCTTTTATGATGTTTGCTTAGTGTTATTTTAACGACTGAACTAATCTGTTTAAATTGGTTTTAGTCCTGTTTATAATTATCATTACTCTACCTGATGTGCACTTTTTGTATCAAACACTACAGAATTACCAATTTCACAGAGATGTAATGTGAGCGGCTGTGCATATGCAGTGCGCAGAGGTGTCTATTGCCTTCCGGCATTGTGTGCAAGTGTGCATATCCATAGACGTTAATTTGAACGTGCATATATGGACCACCTGCTCATCTGCTCCATTACGCTCACCCACCATTCCACCCCTCCAGCAGGTCAGCCAGTGCTAAAAGATTAAAAGGCAAACAATCTTTAACGGTCGACTTTGATGTCATCATCTTTTTTTGCCGTTGTGACTGCTGCTGCTTCTGAGACCGTTAACAGGCTCTCTCCAAATAGCTCGCGCGTCTTTGAAATGTTGTACCATTTATAACAGTTTATAACTTTGTAGAAATAAAAAAAAACAAATAGGTCTTAGGGTAACTTCAGAATTTATACTAAGTGCAGTGGGAGGCTCAAGGGGCAGATTTATTCCAAGCAGTTTGCTGTTAACGGGTAGATGCACTCGTTTAATCATCCGAGCAAACAACAGCGCTGCTTCTTATCGTTAAAAAATGAATGCTTTTATGCATAATCGCTATAACAGGAATGTAGTTTTTTATTTTAAATGCACTACTTACCAACCATCCTTATACCACAATGGAGCCTTACTGAACTGCTGATTTCGTAAAAATTTTTGTAATGTTTTGGTTTTGGTAATGTCGTATCATGCAATAAATCGTGCACAAATATAACTTCTATTAAGGCCATGACGACCATACTTTAATGTGTTAAATGTAAATGGAAAACAATTTGCATGCGCCCAAAGCGCATGTAAGTTGGGACACGGAACAACTTCAACGCTGCAGTGATAACTCGAGCAATAGTGTGTAGCATACAAACTGATTTTCTCTAAAGTTTAGACAACAGTTTGTTTCCATGTCTTCCCATGTTTATAGAAGACACTAAAACGGACCACCCGAAAACGATGTCTCAATTTTAGAAACATTCATCTTGTACAGAAAGGCTCTTCACTTTTTGCAACGCAGAATTACCTGCCATCATTGCCAGGAATAATTAAGTGTTGACCTTCACAATGTGACTCATTTCCGTAAATTGCCCTTCATATACTTAATTAAAAAACTTGTGCAAATTAGTTAATGAACCTAAAACGCCGTTTGGAAGACAGTTTCAATTGTTCTATTTATTGACCGAAAAATCGATGAATCGCACCCTTTTAAACCTGCATGAAAGTGATAGTTGATACAATAGGACCAAAGTCATCCAAAACAATAAAAGAATTGTGTTATAAGGAGGAAAAAGCGGAAAACAATGCTTTGTAAAGCGTGCCTGAAAGGTGAAATGTGACAATGCTACCGACTAGGTAAAACGTTGCATTAACCAAATTTTGCGTAAAGGAACATTTTAAATCTGCGTAAGACATGACTCTCTTGGTGAAGGGCTGCGCTGCACATGCCAAGATGAGAGGGGATATTAAAGCACAATCACTCTAAAATCACTCAAATTGATGGTCATACGTCGCAAGGGGAGCATAGAAAAGTTGGAATTAGCACTGGCGAAGGCAGAAGACATACATTCAGGAAAAACTCATGCAAGCACTAAGAGGTGACGTCTAAAATAGCATGCTAAAATACTAAAAGCCTATGAGTCAGTTGGGAAATTGAATGATAGAGTAGAAAATAGTGCTAATGATGCAATGTTTTATCGTTTGGTGCACGAAACACCTTATAAAATCGACTAGGACTGGAAAAATTAAAATGTAAAATTAATTGACACATAAAATTTAGCTACAGCCCCTAAAATTTTGACTTAAGTAGGCCATTCAAAGAGCATATATTTAAATAGATGGAATGTTGTTAATTTACTATTGAGTTACTCCGGCCGGTGTGTACTACTGGCGAATAGGTGAGGGCAAACAGGATGTGGAAACATTCGGGTCTTGCTGGCTCCCTTACGAATACCAGCAAAATATCTCCAAGCGGGGTAGATAGCCGAGCAAATTATATGCTAAAACAACAGACGTTAGTACAGTTTCCTCTCCAGATAGGACGAGACAGTTGTTCTACCTACATTGGTAAGAGCTGCAATGCCGCTATGCATAACGCCATGCAAGCAATCCGTCTGCAAAACCTTAGTTATTACTATCCTTTTATTAAATTTTAAAAAAGCACCGGAAAAATAAATGTTGTGTTTAATATATTTAGAAACTTTGTAAACAAACTAATGAATGAGATTCAAACCCTTAAGATAATAACATATAATAAAGGCACGATAAATAAAAAGATACTCACTGAAATTCCTTCCCTCTGAATTTGTGGTGAAGTAATAACGATAGAATTGGCTAAATCTGCTGTAGAATCCACACCTGGAGGGGAGACAGAGGACTGATTTTACTGCATAGCATTTTCTTATTAAAAGAAGAAATAAAAAATCTAGCAAAAACTGGTGCTGCATGGATGGCTTTGGCATTTATCAAATCGCTCATTGGCTGATGGGTGACTACCGCATCCTCTCTGTTAGGTGATTGGTTGGAAGTGACCAGTGCGGAAGCAAGGCATGCGATTGGAAAAACTGAAGGGTCTATGCAACATTTTGGCTAAAGCTTCGCGCCTTAAGCTCTAAGGAAACAAGTTAACTCCCTGTATAATTGTGCTTTATTAAGTGTTAAGACAGATGAATTTCGATTATGCCTGCCATAGCTTAACAAGCCCACAAATATTACTGTAATTAGAACTTGTACAGCCTTTTCGTAATGCATCGACATATGCATGCAAGAAGGGTTCCGTGTACACGAACCTCAGAAGGAAGCAGAGGCCATCGACTCTCAAGGAAGACTTGTGCTTTGCACAAACACAGAGTTAATCACCTTGTCTTATTCGCCTTATATGTCCACCATCTTACAAATAGAGAGAATTTAAGGGCAATGTAGAAGCGATTGCAGCATTGGCAGAAGGCATACCCGGAGGGACAGAAATCTGCCGATTTGCTATTTTTGAGATAATTGTGATCTGTAAACCCAGACAGCTGTATACATTGAGGCCTGTTGCATGCTGTAAAATGTTGGAAAGAGGGCAGCAACCGTTAAACAGTTGCAAAAAGTCTGTTAGAATTGCCTGATAAGCAACTGCGTAAACCTCCAATCTTTGCAGACACTTTATAATGGGTTGAATAATTGGCTCAACTGCATTTAGATTATAAAATTTGCCATCTGTGGGAATCCGCGTTCAGTATAGTACGAATCATGCATTCGTTCCCACCGGGAACATCAAAATTTCTCTGCACTAAGTCAGTTTAGTATTTTGTTCTTAACAACACTTTGTGGGCATTAGAATGTGCATTTTACATCTAGTGTTACAAAGAAACCCGCACATCAGCGAAGTACGTACTGCAGCCCCAGATTTTACAGCAAAGTAAAGCAGACAGGTTATGTCTGATCAATGCTTAAGGGGCCCACTTTTGCAAAGGCAAGCATGACAACCTGAGTATACGTCTGCACTTTTTCGTCAATTAGGTGTCATAATTGATAAAAACAGAACTTGGTAGCTTACTCATTCCTGAGCTTTAACAAAGTGGATGGCTTTAGCAAAAGCAAAAACATGCGAAACAAAGGAACAGTGCCTATTGGGCACTATTATTTGCGCTGTCCCGTTAATAGGATGAATATAGCAGTTACCATTAAATAATGACAAGCAAAAGTCAACATTTGGTCAATTAGTGGGGTCGGGTTACAGTGAGCAGACGGAGAGGCAACCCTGAAAGACGCGATAAATATGCTAATGGAGAGTCTTGATTCCAGCAGCAATCGGCAACAGGAGAATGAAGCCGCCGGCAAATCCGCACATCCTGACCACATCTGAGGTCCACTGTTGTGCACTCCATGGATTAGATGTAGTTTGAACACAAGCCAAAGGCCAAGGTAAGCATATATTTTGGCTGCAAATGGAAGTAATGCAAAAATACACGCTCTTTTAAATACCAAAGTCACTGCGTTAAGTGCAAAGAAGAGAAAAATATCTAACATCTGGCTTACCATTCCCACAGATAAGTCAAAGGCCATCATTGACAATGACTGTACCACTGTGAAGCATTAAATCATCAAACAGCTTATGCGTGTCACCTTTGCTGTCTTGCTGTTTGTAAGAGATGGCAGAGGAGGTTGAGTGTTTGAGGGCAAGGGCGTGGAAAGGAAAGGAGAAGACGGATTTTTTAAAGTTAACTTGGTGGTTGTCTCGTCGGAGTCGTCACTTCGATGCACCATGATGTAAGATGAATATAACTTTAATACCTCGCGTCCGTAAGGTTTTGTCAATTAGGTGGTTAAGTTGGCCACAGCCTAATGTCATGAGACATGCTTCACCTCAGGGAGTACAAGTCTCGTTCCTCACTAGAGCATGAAACTCGCTCCCACGGCTTAAAATTTGTTTTGTTTTCAAACAGCCATCACATTTGCTACAGTAAACCGCATGCTTGAACCCACCTCTAGTCACCGGGATGCAAGACTTACCAGGTGAATGCCGCATCCTTAACCATCAGGGTGTGAGGTGCGAATCAAAAATGGATAGTCATAATCAGTAATCAGCAAAATGCTGCGCTTGTTCTTAGCGCAACACAATGATGTTTTAATCTCATGCTTTATAGGTTTTTCTCCTTGCTGACAAAATTGCAATGAGGTATTAGCCCTAGCTTTCCGAATCACCCAGTACTTTGAGTTCTTCATATGCAATGTCCATTCCTTTATGAGGAAAACTAACTTTAAAAATAACTTGTAATTTTAAAGACATAAAGAAGAACCGGGTGAGCTGCGGTGATTTTAAACCTCATGCCCATAATAATCCAGGAGGACCTCCTGATCATTCAATGAATTTTACCTATGCACTCCGTTTCAGGATCTCGCGCCACTTGGCCTTCAACTTTCGGGTTATTTGGAACTGCAGCTAATAGATCCGTTTCATTTCTACGCTTTGTTGATTAGTAAAACAGTTTCTTGATCCCTGCTGCCAAAAAGTGATTGGGTATTGGTTCGACCATGCTCAAATGGTCTTCCGAAATACTTGGTACTCTAAAACGCCTTGTTTGGTAAGCAATTTCTCATTCCTTGCAGAAGGAAATCCAAATTCTTTTAGTAGCTCATCACTTAGCGCATATAATAAAGAAACGGGTTTAGTACAGTGAACTTGACCACTCGCCTGCATTGCTCAAAGACTTCTCTTCTGTGTTGTAATGTGATGTCTGATTGGGATTGATCCAGGAGGCTCCCCAACTTGACCATTATATTCGCTGTAAGCTCCGTTATAGGATCTCACGCAACTCGCTTTCCTCTCCACCAAAATGATCATAATCAACGCTATTCGAAATAGCCTGCTGAGGAATCATGGTGGTGTCAGAAAAAGATGGAGACAAATTCTTTGGATGCCTTTGACATTCTACCCTCCTTCATAATTTATGGTGAATTTGGTGGTAGTGTCAAGAATCACAAAAATATGAAATGGCACTTTAGAAGGCTAAAACTTCCATGCAATGAAAATAACACTCTACCCACCCTAAGGTTGACATCAAAGAGTTCTTTCTTGTTGTTGTGCTTACATTTCTAAATGCAACATTTTTGCCATTTGTGCTTTGCAGTTTGCCTTGTGAAGCCTCGCTACATGAACACATGCTACATCACCATGAAAAACGAGCTAATTAATACAATAACATAAATCGCATGCTCATGCTACTGTAAGGCATTATAACTGCATAAAACTTAATATGTAATATTTTAGTCGGTGAAAAGAAAGTGGCGGCATTCAGATTAGGCACCAAAATTTTGTGTAGCGCTTTATAAAAGGCGTTGAATTCCACTCCCCTTTTATCCAAAAGCTTTTAGGTCTTCATCCAGTTCAATTAAGATATTTGCCAACTACGGTCGGGCCGCATCAAAGTGAGCTCAAATTTGGAAGTATGAGAGGTAAGCCAAGCCATCCCTTCAGAAATACCGCACTTTCCACAGTACCTCAACAGAAATTGTTGATATTGCTTTTACTTTGTCCTCACTCGCGGTAATACGTATTTAAAGTGCGTCTGGAATGCCATTTCTCTGGATTTAAGCATCTTTAATCTTGACGTAAACCTGCAGCCCAAACTTGAATTTTCCAATCAACTAATAGCAATATGGGTGTCTCATACTCCAAATTTTGACGCTTCTTGAAGGCAAACTTGCCCATGACCAAGTTGCTTTGCCTTCCGGTAAGTTAAGTTTCTGTCACCAATGTCATTAATTAGTCTTTTACGTGACACTCCAAGCATGATATCCACTCCTTCTCTACCCTCTCATTTCAAAATTACAGATCTGCTTGCATGCATTTTAAAAAATAACAAAATTAGGCATGTTCTTATTTAATTAGCTTGTCGTTTTTAGATGTAGCTTTTTTCACAGGATTTATTGCGCTGCAGAAAGGCACTCGGACACCTTTCTGTAGGGGGTTAGCACATATACGACACCAACGGGGCTGACAGCTCATTGCTTTGAAAGGCTAATTTGCTCTCTATAGTATCTTATTCATAAAATGACCATATTTCAGGACTGAATATACTTGCTTACATGATATAACTATGAATGCGGTGCAGCATAATGAAATGGATGGATAGCACCCATCCTTACATACGTGGTGCTCTGGTAATGCACCATTGGCCCTGACCAATTATAGTGGCATGGCTTCTATAGCTAAAGTCGTTAGCACGAGGAAACACATCAAATTCACACACTATTGCATAGTCTACTGGAGCGTTAGCGTGTACCGAGGTGGAGCACGGACTCAGTCCTGACCGACTGGCAGATTCTATGTTCTTGCAGTCAAATGCAGTGAGTTGCACCTAAGGGTGAAGAGTGTAAGGATGTTTGGGCTTATTCGATGGAAAGCAAGGACACCGCGTGGACGTAGTGTTTAACACAAGGGTTTTATTGTCTCGAAAGGGTCTACTGCGTATATAAGTAGATTAGCTGACTAAAAATGACTGTTTGATGTGAGTCCAAGGCTAAATATCGTCATCGCTTGCTTACTTGGTCGAGGTTTAATTATAGACCATGTTTAATAGAATAGCAGTACCAGAAACAATAGTGCGACCCGCAACAGAAGGAAATTCTTTCAGTCCTTCTCATTTCAGTCCTCCTTGGAATCGTGGTAGCTGACGACTCCTAAAAATTGAGACACATCGATGAACTTTGAAAGCATCATCAATCAATTAAAGTGAACATCAAGGTATTTGCCCTACCTTTTGGTCCCCTTTTTACGTATCTTGGCACTGAAAATCATCCCGGTCATGGAGCTGGGGCTCAATAAATGCAACGGACCGTGTTGGGACTATCACAGTATACGTCATCAAACAAGGCCTGCTATTTTGAATAACCCTAACTATTCAAAGAGTAGTTGAATGGGGATCGCGTTAATTACGAGTCTTTAATCATTTAGTTCTAATACTAGATTAGTCATTTCTTCCCACATAGCTGATTTCAGTGTGAACGGATGATTTCGCTGTACATCGCATCTCTTTGTGCCGATCTCTAGCCGTGGGCACCTAGTCAGCACATTGCCCACTTAGAAAGCAGGCAACTTTTATTCTCTTCGTCATTAATGATATGCAGAATAACCAAAATTGAAGAAGAGATGGGAAGTCAAGGCGCAAGAGAATAAAAGATGCGTTTTCTTCTGACTACTCAATCGTATGCCTTAAATGTGTCTGAAGTACGAGTAAGGCTACCTGGTTAGCCACCTGAAATATTCGTAGGCTTTTGGGAATTTTACTCCCATTTGCGAATTTCCTCGCCATCAAGAGGCGCTTCACTTCTAAAAAGTAATGCACAGCCAAAAGTGGGGCCTCGACAACTAGTTGATAGCATTTAGCTTAGTCCGCCTTCGACGCAATCAAACTGCCTTATGTTACGATTTCTCCTTTATCCAGTGAATGTGTACATACACTTCAGGCGCCGTTAGCTGCAGGTTTACTCATGTGCCAAGCAGAACCTCAGACATGGGCCTAAATCTTAAGAGTTTAACGAGAGTGTACCTAAATCGGTTCCTTCATTACCCATCCGAACAGCCCTTAAGCATGTAAACTTGGCCTTGACGCAAGATTCAAGCGAACACAACAGTGTTCAGAGGCAGAGACATCTCACTTGGGAGAATAAAATCACCTGCCCGAGTGCAACTGACCTCTCCCCTCCCTGACTTCACACACTGGATGTCGAGATCCATGATCTTTTCCAACTACTTGCTAGGTAACGATTTGCATTAAAAGAAGTAAATTTTTTAGTCGGCTAACATCCAGATCCCAATTAAATCGCGTGGAACTCTTCGATGTGTTGTAGTACTATGCCACGATGGTTGTGAAAAAAAGGTAAGAGACCATGTTTAACGCTAAATGCCGCAAACGCACTATTAAGGTTTGATTAAAATTAGAGCTAAAGTTGTTGGATCCACCCACATTAACAATTACTCCGCTCAAAATGGCAGCATTTGAAATGCGGTTGTCATCAAAACCAAACATGTATATTTTCAAAGAAAGAAACACCACTGTTTTGAATACTTTTATTGGTTTTGAAGACAACAACAGTCTTGACAACCAATAATCCTCCAAATCCTCAAGATAGATCGAAGTGCACCCTTTCTCTCATGTTCCTTGGCAGTACTTTTGTCTTGCTGATTGCATGTTTCCAGTTCATTTGTCTCTCACAGCTTCCTTACGCCAACTACAATCGTATTTAATAAGTTGAACACTTCAAAGAAAAGGAAAGGGAAACAAAAATCATCTTGATTGTTTGAAGATTAAAAGACACATTAAAAGTGCCTATTTTCTGGTTCAATTGCATCAAAATACCACGAATGGCATTAGTCAGTTACCGATTGCAGTAAGGGATGTAGGCGTGATGTACATTTGTGGGACGCTCTGTGGAATCATCTTGAAGTGTCAGTTAGCCTGTGAGGCGAGATGGAGGGTGGGAGGATGTGAATGCAAAAAGTGTTGCGATAAAAGCAAAGACTTCATTGTACGTCTGCTCTTCATGTAATTTCGTCATAGGCTGGTTCGGTGGCACTGAATTTACTCGTGTGTTACAAGGGAAGAGCAGAAAAGGAAGGAGAAGGAAGTTGGGCACCTAAAAGTGGAATAGACAACAGAAGGAGAGCACAGTACAGGAGGGAGAGTAGCAGTATAAGTTGCTGTCAGGTTGCGCTGGTGTTTGATAATGTGGGTTCTTTATTGTCTTCCTTATGCAATGCTGCAAGTCACTTCAGTCAGCCCCATGAGAAGAGAACTGCGGCAAGCGATAACAGGAATGAGTAAGTAATCAAGTTATATTTTTATCATTTATGACACATAATTTACGAAAAAGTGCAGACGTATGCTCAGGTTGTCAAGCTTGCCTATGCAAAAGAGAACCCCTTAAGCATCGATCAGACATAACCTGTCTGTTTTAGTTTGCTGTAAAATTTTGGGGCTGCAGTACGTACTTCGCTGATGTGCGGGTTTCTTTGTAACACTAGAGGCTGTCAGAGTTGAGTAACAAGCACTTC
>MIEF01008439.1:0-171938 GCA_001870725.1 Taenia solium
CCAAGTGCTACGCGGAGTTGATGGCACTACAAGGACGCATGAGCTCGAATCCCAATGACTGACATGCTAGCTCGTGGGTGCTTCTCGCAGCACTGATTACGTTGTGATGGCTGATACAAGGGACTGACCAAGAGGAGCGTTGGGGACAACTCTCGAAAGAAGACAGGGGCTTTGTAACACTTTGTGTGTTCGAACTGCCGGTTTCGGCCACTTGGATGGCTATATTGTACTGCCCAGTTGGCCGGCCTCCAGGCCGGGCCAACAGCCTCCAAGTTCTCTGGTTCCAGAATATATATTCTGCCCTAGTACTATGTCTTCCTTTATTTTAAAGGAAGTCTCGGGACGCTAAAAAGATGTTCTTCCCTTTGTCGACACGTTATCGTGAAGACAGATTTGATTTGGGCCAAAAAAGCGCCAGGCCGGCCAGAAAAATATGGCTACCCAAGTGGGCGAAACCGGCGCTTCGAACAAAGTACTGCATTGATAAACTAGCTGCTGAGCGGAAGGTTGTAGATTACGACCTTATGATTTGATAAACTCCTATGATTACGCTAATGACCCATAATATCTTGAGATGCGCCAGGCGAAATGGTTGAAATAGGATGAGCAATGCTCATAAAAAATGATCCTATACTAAGCATCATATTTTTTAAGAACAAGATGTCATGCTAGGCAACTGTTTGAAATTTCGACAACAATCTGGGAGCAATTCTTAAAGTAGGCAACTTAGTTTTTGCTAAAAATTACAGTAACAAGTCATTTATTTGGTGAAATGTAAAAGACAGGATAATAATCAAACTGAGCTAATAATTGCTTAAACCCATGCTCTATTTAAGGACATCAATGCACGAATTGTAGCTGGACTCGTTAGCTGCCTAAGGTATTTTAGCCTTTCCGCGTTGTCACCAATGTTTCCACATTCCATACCACATAGGTCACTTTTATGTAGAAAACGGTCTAAGAAATGTCCCGTTTGTGTTTAATTTAATTTACGAAATTTTATTTTATATCAGTCATTATTTCATCCTGGGAATGCTCGGCTTTATTTGTGGTTTAATATGATCGATGCTTAGTAAATTTTGACTTCTATGTCTGATATGTGGGTGTTACGCCTTTTTTGTACTTAAAAGTTAGCAATAAAGCAACTGCGTAATAGGAACTACAACGTTTTTGTTTTTCGTTCTTCAAACAGGAAGTGGTTTGCCTCTTTTGATATCTTTACAATAAGTTTTGTCTGACTGATTTGTTTAAGAAGTGTATTTAGTTAATTGATGCCACGCATCGCTTTTGCATGGCTCCCATCAAGTTCTTTCTTGTTGAAGTATTCAGCTAACAAAGTAACCTGTCTCGGATTATCGCTACATTTTCTATGGGTCGATTCCCGTCTGGGAATAAATAATGCATTCTCAAATTAATAACTCATCCATCATTTTTTAAACGTTTTAGATGTCCGATGAGAGCAGCGATGAAATGTTTGCTAGTGCTGACGAGGGTTCAGACAATGAGTGTACTTTCATGAAGTCAAGTTATGTGGTAAGTTAAATATTAGCGGCTTTAAACTTCGACTTAAACACCTGAAATCGACATGATTGATTTGTCTTTAGAACCTATCGGGGCGCGACCAAGGTCTTGCCGCTTCTCTCATCGATGCTGGCTCGACGAAGAGCGCAAAGATGGCTAAAGACAGTCAACAGGTCATTGTTAATGATGAAGGGGATTTATGTCACAAGGATTTCTCTCCGACAAAATGCACTCTTCCTCTACAGAGGTCTGTGGGTGTTTCTCTTCAAGAAGATGTTGACATTGACGTCCACACGTTTACTCCGCTTTCTGATCCTTGGGATGTCAATCAGGACAAAGCTCTGGAATGCCATACCGAAGTTACTACCTCTGTTGATGTCACTCGTCCCCTTATCGACCTAGATGAGAAATCCGGAAGCGAAGCGACAGGCTTTGGTGAATTCAGAGGGGCTGAAAAGATAAATTCTAAAGATAATGACTTAGATGCGAACGGGATTGTAGTGTCCGTAGGAAATGTGGAAGCTTTGAGTCTGGCAGACGATCTATGGGAAAGTTCTCAGACGCCAAACGCTGAGATTCCATCTGAGCTAACTAAAGCTCTTTCGAATGAGGTCAAAACGGACGATTTGTTTGGTAGAAATCGTTTGAAAATGATTGGAGACACAAGAATTGCTAACGAGGTAGGCTCGTGGTATTCAGATGATCCATGGGTAAGTTCGCAAACACCAAACGCCGAAGTTGGTTCAACTGAGGTTGATGAAGTTGTATCCACTGATGCCAAAAGTCAAAATCGTGTTGATGCAACGAATTCGAAAAAGCTTGTAGACTTGGGCTCCAGTAAGGAGACGGACTGGTGGAGTGGGTCGTTGGACAGCTTACGGACAACTTCGCCAGTATTGGCACCTAAAATTTGTCCAATGAAGATTACTGAAACGCAAGATCGAGGTGAACTTATTTACTCGAAGAGGGAACATAATAAAGATACAGATTCAGGATCAAAAAAGGCGGAGGAAGTCTGGGATTTGGAAGGCGACCTGTGGACCAGTTTGCAGTCGTCAAAAGTAGAAAATCCATCAAATATTAATTCTGAAACTGCTCCCACGCAAAGCATTCAACGAGAAAAATTTGTTTCTACAGAGGAGGTGGAGGAGAAGATTGCAAGTTCGTCGTCGGTTGAAGAAGTGGATGCTTGGGATCTGGAGAACGACCCTTGGTTAAATTTAGAGACAACAAAGCCAGGTACCTACTTGGTCTCGGGTACTACAAAACCATGTCATACCGTTCCCACGCCCAAGGTAAAGGAATATGGTTTGGGTGCAGAAGTGGAAGAGGATTGGGACAGGGTAGAAGATCTTCAGATGAAAAAGTCAGCAGTGAATGCGTCACAGGAGTTGGCCTCCGCTGCCACAGCACTAGTCAAGTCGGTGGGTGGTGGGCTGGCAAGTTTTATGGGGAATTTCAAGCTTTCCAATCTTTCCTCCACTTTGGCGGCTTTTGAAGAGAAGGCGCTGACGGCACCAGTAGAGGGCGAGCAGCAGCGAAAACTGCCGCAGTCGGAGGCTTCGAAGTGGCACAAAAGTGATGACAGTGTCAGTTCTGCTGCTGATGGTGTTGAAGCCAGCGGTGGCTGGGGCGCTTGGGATTTGAGCTCGATGGCCAAATCTTTAACTTCGACTGTGGAGCATACAGTGAGTCTGAAAATGTTTATTGTTATCCTTTTTCTTTTTACATTTATCTTGTTCAATTCCTGGTATGGTGTGTAATTGGACGAAGCGGGGTTTCACTTTGGGTGTGTTTGATGCTAAGTTTTGAGGTTGTCGTTGTTGAACTTAACTGTTCAAACATTTTTTAATGTCCTCTTCGTCCTAAACTCGCGTCACTGATGTGCACAATAGATGCCGGTTTCTTCTGAGTGTTCGTTCTATTTATACCTACACGCGGGTATTTTATTGCTGTGAATTTTATTTACTCTTTCTCTATACTTCCAGTATTCTCGTACGTAGAGTGCGGCTGGTTTTCAGGAAGAATGTGATGATGTGGTTGTTTTGGGCTAAAACTCAACTCACGTATGTTTATGTGATCGGAGAATTGGTCACTTAATCCGTCCTAGATATCGACTCGTTTGGTCGTTGGGGTATTATCTTTTTTTTATCGCCAAGTGGCGAAGTCTTGTGATATTTTCCATTGAAACGCGATTGTGGCGCACACTAATCGCTAGTGTTATTTTCACTCCATGTTGATACCGATATTGTGTCTCTCTAAGGTCGTCCGCGCCCATGGAAGATTGTTCCCATTTCGTGGCAATAACATTTGTTTTGGGTATATTTTTGACACTGTTTAATTTCCAACCTGCTTCTATCCGTCGCATTTGGATTTTGCAAGGGACCTACCAGTTTTGGGCTTTATTAACTCGATGTGAGTACTTCCAACACCCAGTCAAAATTCCATTTCCAGATATTACGAGCATTCTGTCTTGCTTTAGTTTTTGGTCTTTCACCTGTTCATGACAGTACTAGGCGATTGATTGATAAGGTTAGATGAATGGATTTATGCGGGTGCCAAATCGACCTGACGTAGCGTCTACTTGGGTGAAATCTTCGTTTTATACCGCTGTAGTGCCATTACTGATGCAATTTTATGGAAAGTTAAGCTTAGCAATAAGCATTTCGTTGGTGGGAATTCCGGTTGGCAATTGGATTAATGATGCTACCGGCGACAATTTTAATAGACCCATCGCTTTTTTGTTGCCATTGTGCTGCATCCAAAAGTATTGTTTCGATAGTCTAGGATTGGCACAGCTCCTTTCTGACATGCTTCATTTTCGCGCCATTTCCATGTAACGTCCCTCCTCCCTCCGACAGCACCCCTAAGGAACTAACTTAAATGAAGTACCAAACGATGAACTGGGGCTCCACTCCAGAACCGATTTATTAATCACAATTACTCATATTAGCAGAACATTATGAGTGTGCGCCAGTTGTGTGGGCTATATAAGTACATTGATTGTCGGAAGGTTGGTTGGTTGATTTGTAGGGTCTGCAAATCATACACGGTGGCGTGGATGTGTTGGAACAGATCGGACGGAAGACGTTCACCGCTTTGAAGGAGAACGACCCGGGACTGGTTTACACGAAGAGCCTCCTTCGACCCGCTAACAACAGTCAAGTCTCGAGGCTGTCTCAGGTAAGCAGTTTGGATTTTTCACCGTTTCTTCAGATCATTCAACAGTTTAAATCAGTACCACTAAAAACAGTTTCAATAGGCGTCATTCGACTTCTGCATCGAATTCAAGCTGTCGACTCTTCACGAGTTCGGAAGTATATTTGCAAGAAAATCAAAGGAACCTGACAAAATCTTTTGCATTGTTATGAGACCTATCTGTATTAGGCCCTTTCAAGATGCTAACCTAAATGTCTTATGTTTTCATCAGCGTTATCCTGTCTCCAGATCTTGCAGTGTTTTAGTTACAGTGCGAGGATTCTTTCGTTTATGATGTGGAAATGTCCTCTTGTTTTGTAATTGAAGTCATGTCCACCAATGTGTTGTTGGAATACGTATTCCAAATAGTGGTCCTGTTTGGGCTTTTGAGATCTGCTGGAGGAAGTTTTGCTTTTGTAAGGATGTCACTGGTGGATTTTTCTGATGAGTAATGTAGCCACATCTGGCTCTAGTAAAAGTCAAGCCACATTAAAAGAGTTTTTGGTTACTCGTAATTTGGGGTAGCTTTAAAATTTAACATTGAAAATGCCTCCGTAGCTTAAAAATCTACTCTTGTCTAATGAGAATTGTACGATCTGGTGAGTGGGATGCATGCCAAACCTCTACGTTGATGTACTTTTCATGGGCTCCTATGCCCACTTGCAGCGTTTACATATTTGGTACTTTAGCATGAGATATTTGTGGTGTTGCATGCACTAAATTTTGCGTTGACTTACCAGTTTTAACGTCGCAACTTCCTCTCCTGTGCCTAAAAGCCATTTTGATGTGTTAAGAACAAGCAGTTCCTTTGTTCTGCGTAAAACGATAGTTTAGGTGGGTTTATTGCAACTAGGACTCATTTTGCGTTTAGTAAGATTTTCGCAGACCATAGCAGTGAGATCTTGGCATCATGAAGCCTGGTTTACGGTTCCTTCCGCGAAACATCAGTAGTCGATGCTATCCCTACTTCCACAAGCATTCTGGTAACTGACATGGATGTTTGATTTCCTACCTGACTGAAATTTGAAAAGTCAAGTTTCCTTCACCATTCTTCAAGATGCTGCGTGAAGCCTGCGATCAACACGCTGCACAGCCCTCTGAAGAACCGCTCTCCAGCCAATCAGAGGCGCGTCGCGGCGACCTAGCCTCTCAGCTGGAATCACGTCTCGCCCTGGTGCACATGGAGGCCCTGGAATTGCTCAGCTCCCGCGCTTCTGCACGCCTTGGTACGAAGTTAGCGCGACTGGAGGCTCCCCATAACATTGATGACGATGAAGAGCATCATCGCAGCGTTCGCAGCCTTACCGCAGAGGGTGGCGTCCTCGAGCGCATCTGGCAGACACTCCAGCTGAAGGATCAAAAGGAGAAGGCAGAGGTGACAGGTGAAGACTCTTCAGTTTCCATAACAGCTCTTGTTGGGGCGGTGACGACATTGGAGTCGGTAGCTCCCGGAACTGCTCTCTTGAAGGTCTTGCTAATGCATGGTCTGATGTTTTAGCCTTTGTGAACGTCGATTTACTGCTGTTGTTTTCTCTGGACCAGATCTGCGAGGAGGTGCAGCAGAAGTGCGAGCGGTTTGAGCCTGGCTTACCGATGAAGGTGATTTGTTGTTATGGCTTTGTGCGGTTGAAGTTTTCCGCTCGTGGATAGGCTTGAGAAACAGATGCATACAACATGGAATCCATTATGCCTATTTCCCAGCAAATCTGGCTAACTCAGGAATTGTACACTACTCTAGTGCGAAATCACTGTTTAGACCTAGTTTGAAAGTTTTGAAGAAATACTTCTTTTGGATTGAGAGCTTGTTTTTTAAAGCTCTGTGTCCCTTCCAATTCGTCCCTTTGTTAGGAGATCTTTTATCGAGCCGTGGAGGCGCTAGCAGACCTAACATCGGCGATCCTAGCCTATCTTCACAAACTGGCCGAGTGCCTACTCCTCCTCGGTAACAATCGTGAGCGATTCAACACCGGTTTCCTCGACATCACCGAGAAGGTCGCCAGGTCTGTTTCCTCTCTCAACACCTGGGCACTATCGACTGGTTATAACACGAATTTGACAGTATTCTTTTGGTTTGGGCCTTTCATGGTAGCAAACTCGAGCGTGCTTGGAGTTTGGGTTTATGCGGTGCGTCACTCATCCCAAACTCGAACCAACTTTGTGGTAGTAATCCTTATTGGACCATAGCCTTTTGCCCATTTGGAAACATTCAAACGCTTTTTGCGAAACCTTTTGGTTTTATAACTCTAAATGACGACCACTTAGTGAATGTACTTTTGTGGAGATTTCAATGAGTGAAATACTGAGACAGCCTACGCGATGGCACTTCAATAGTTGAGGCCATTATCAATGGCGTTGAAATGATGCTGAATTACATATCCTTAAGAAAAACAGAAGCAGTTTTGACCTATTTATTTGGGGGCGGGAATTCCGCCTAAGGGAGGTGCATTTGGTTGCAAAAGTTGCGGCTAAAAGGGTGCAAAAGACTCATTAAAGCATTGTTCCTCCCACTGTAGAATTCTCACCGCGGCTAAAAGGCAAAACGAGATCCTATGTTCAGTATACGTTGGGCATTTGAAGGAGGTGAGTCTAGTCTATGTCATTGCATTAGCTTCCTATTTGAATCGTTTGGATTTTGAAGGGGTTCCAAGTAATTAGGTGACTGAGTACATCAAGACTTGTTGATTGAGGTTTGTGCCACAGGACTCAGTATGGTTTGAAGTTACTGGCCTCGAGGTCAGCCCATCCGGCGTAGGTGCAATGGCGGAGCACCTTAGTGGTCCTTTTGCCGAAACCGTGAGTGAGATGAACAACCGAAGTATTCCGTATCCTCTCCTCTCTTTTAAACGTCGTCTTTGGTGCTCCCCTTGGTCAGCCTCGCGTATCAGCCGTCACAAAGTAATCGGTGCTGTAAAGGCCGACACCCACGGTCCGACAGTGCCAGTCATCGATTTTCCATGCAACGCGATCGCAATGTCACAGCAGAGCCGTGTAACATAGGGCAGGGTTGGACATTGTTCCGTGGGGCCGTGTTTCCCTTCTATTTCTCCTTTGCACGTTGCTCTCGCTTTAAGGTTGCCCGATGGTGCCTATTCGGGTTCAATACGGCTGATGGGGAAGTGAAGGAGGTATCGCAAATTCATGTATCGAATATATGCATATAAGTTCGGTAGACAGCTTGTAACGGAAGTTTTTAGATTGTCCACGGATAGTGTCGCTTCAGTTAATGGCATTCCTGACAAAGGTAGGTGTCGTTATGAGCCCTTCAATTAGGAAGCGTCACGGATTCTCCCGTTTGCTGCATATGTATTTCCGCCCTGCTGTTTGTCACCTAGTAGTATAAATTAGGACGTGTCCTTTAAAATCGGATCCGCTTTCCGCTGCCACCAATGTAGCGCCTCGCAACTTGCCTAAAGGCGGTAGAAGACGTGACGGTATGCATGTTTGGCATATGGTAGAGCTTAGGGCTGCTAGCATGCTTCGGAGGCCTGCCCACCCGCCGTAAGTACAAAGGCGGGGCATCTCGGCAGCCCCTCTACCAAAACCAAGAGTTAAACAAATAATCAAAGCATCACGATGCGAATTGTCGCTATTTAAGCCAAAGAATGCTGTTTTATGATTTGCGGCATTTCTCTTCGATTGCGTCACAATTTCACACTAAGTGCCGCGCAATTGACTATCTTGAAATCATAGAGCAATTGGTTATCAGCGTAAAGCCATTGAACTGGTTCCGATGGAGTCTAGATGGTGGGATAGACGGGTAGCGATGAGGTTCCCAAACACTTCCTCTCTTTCTGCTTTGCTTGAAAGGCACGTCCTAACTCCTGCAAGATATGGACGATGATGTGGGTTATTTTTTATTGTCTAGGCAGCGTCAAGCAACAGCACGGAGGAGGTAGGGACAGAGGAAGCATTGACGACGAGTCGTCGACTGGTGGCAAACCTCTTTTTGGAGACAGGAATAGCAAACGGCTACTTGGACGACGCATCTGCCAAGTACCTTGTGCCAGTCCTCCAAATTGCCTGTCTGGAGGCCTTCTTCCCGGAATCGACGTTGACACCGGCGTCGTGTCGGCCACCAATGTTCATGAAGGCGGAATAACGTTGACGTCGTAGGTGATGTTGACACAACATTGGAGACCAAACTGTCTTTCCACTTGGCATTTCTTCTTTCTTTTTTCCTCGCCTCTGTCTTATCAAGCCTTCTTGGAGGCATTGTCCGCCTGTCCATGCATGATTAGGTGCTTGTATGGCTTGAGAAGGTAGACATTTTTGGAACGATTGCCTTGAATATAAGTAACACAATCACCGAGCCGGTGATTTGCATCAAAGGCCTCACCTAGGCCAATGCAGCCTGGGTCATGCGCAATTGTTAACTGAAGTTGTAAAGTTTTGTCCTGGCGATCGAATCGGGAGAGCTACCTCCTCTCAGGCATTATTTCGCAAGGTATGTCAGGGCGATAACCGGTAAATGATCATTTCTCATTTGTATTAATGCATATCTTCGTTTACATATAGTATTATGTGGAGAATTAGGTAGAGTTGTCGCATTGGAGTATCTTGTTGCTCCAAACGACCAGAAGCGCAAATTGGGCAGGCTGCCCCCAAGAGTGGTCCTTTCACTCCACGTGGTCGCACTAGGGTAACCGGTTTTGGTCATTTGAGCGAGTAGGGCCCGCAGCACTTCACTGATCCCGACACCACCCGACAGGAGTTAATAATCATTTTTGGTATTACACTCGTTTGATCGTATTACTGACACCGTATTGTCTGCTCTAAAATGGGTAATGCTGCAATGTTTGTCCCAACAGAGAATCCGGAGATGAGTCGAATTTACTCAAAATACTAGCACAAAATACAGCAACACTCCAAACGTAACTGACAACACATGGGAACAAGTGAAAGTATGACCGCTTCTCCTTGCGTCGCCGCCGTTATTTCGACTCCATCATCGTCAGCGCACTCAGCCAAATCCCCAGAGGCAATCTGAAAGTACAGAGCAGAGGCCAACAATTCAGATCCAGTGCATCAGAATGAAGACGGTAATGCATGAGAGCTACTATACTTAACCTACGGCTATTAATGCACCCTCGCAGTGCACGTTTATACGAATGGTGATCGTAAAGCTGATGGGAAGAAGCAGAAATTCGTATCTCCCATTGGAAGCAACTGTTGAAAGCGCTGTTAACTTATTCTTAATCCCCTTATAGGCGTTGGAAACGGTGCTCTGTGCTGCCTGCATTTTCCTCAAGTTGACCAAGGTTCTATGTAGAGGCACAAGACGATCGTAATGCGATGCAGCGGCTTTTTCCTCCTCTAGAACACCGGTTCAAAGCACTGATTAGGCCGGTTATTTGAAAGATTCAATGTAAAGTCAATTAGAGTACTTGCAGTGTTGGTCACGGTACCGAGGAAGAAATGTTTGAGATAACTTGCGGTAGCAGAAGGAGCATGACCAACAGTTGAACCCGAAGGTACCACAGCCCCAAGAAGGTTCAATATTTGGTGATAGGCCATACCGCCCAGCTTAGTTGCTGCATCTGCAGATCAAACAACCGCAGAACTTCGATAAACCTTGTCAGAAGGCATCCCAAAACGTAAGTAAAACCAAAGCATAGAAATTGTAGGGGGAATTACCAGTGCTTGCAAGCGCCTTATCTTTATAAGCGGAAGCTGCACTTCCACTAAGCTGAAAAGTACTGCGACTAGTTTTCTGATTTAGCTAAAACAATTAGTCACTGCAGCAATATACTTATTTGCTTCCTCTTCCCTGCGACTACCCTCTGGCACGAGAAGGTTGCTTTGAGATATCTATATTGTCTTGGATAAAAGGGGAATCAAGAGAGCCTTAATGGGGACTGTTTAACAACTTTTGCCATCGTCGGAGGAGTTGACCTGCTCCTTTCGCCTAAATGGTACATTTCAAGAACCATAAGTCTGCCTGTAATACTTGTATTTCTTTAAATGTACCTTTTGGGCGAGAGACGGGAACACCGACGACGGTCAACTCATAAGTCCTATCAACAAGCTATCAGCCTCCTGTTTTTTCTAAGACAGTAGAAGTGTCTCAGAATAATATACTTTCTCGTACTAGGGGTAGTCCCAGGGAAGGGGAGGAGAATGAAGAAATCCTTACATTGATGGTAGCGTCGGCGGACCTTCCCTTCTTAACATACAGAATTAACTTTGAAGATTGGTTTAACCTTCACCTATACCCTTAGCGGCAACAAATTCTGCTTATCCTTCTTTTGGCGATAGACGCTAGGTTCTCCCATGACTCCACTATCGACTAATGCTGCGAGCCGTTAGCACGACTCGTCGTTAGCCAGCGAGAGCAGTCTCTGGATAGGAAATATTTCCATCGTGTTCAAAAGCCTGGAGAGAATGACGGAAAATACACTGTAAATCCTCAACACCTAGCAGAACGTGCTTTCCGATGCTCACCGCTCAACAGGGTCCCTAATTGGCTGGTCGTTCAGTTTAGTGCGGGAGTCCAACCACCCGTCGTTGTGGAAAACCATGCCATAAAGACTGACAACCACAGCCACCTAGTCAGGTGAGCCATCGTATTCCCTATCCTCTCCACTCCCAGATGGCTACCATTCATTTTTTCGAGTCCCTGAAAAACTAGGAGGACGCTCACGCAACTTCCTCCTTGACCCGAGTGCAGCCAAGCCAATGCTAAACATTACCGGCTTTACCAACTCTTCGAAACACGATTTGGATCGGTCCTCCTTGTACAAGTCTGCGCTCAGCAGGAGGAAGAAAGAATAGAGCTAATGTTAAAGGGGAGACGTTAAAAGTCTGCATAAGAAACCTTAACAGTGAAATTTATTATGCGTCCAGAACTGGCTTAAGATTTCCTTCGTAACGTCAAAACGGTCCTGAATTTTGTGGAAGGCACCAATTCCATGCAGCGAAGCACAGAAGCAAATGCATTTGTCCTGCGACCGGAAAAAGACGCGGAAGACATCAGCAGCGCTCTATTCGAGGCTATAGCTATCCGCTCAACAACTTAGATTAGCTTTGCTCACAGTTGGAACACATCACGGTTAGGGAGAAGATGGAACTCCACGTATGGCTAAGTACGCGAATATGGTCTCATGGCCATGCGCGAAATTGGGACGCACAAACATTGTCAAGCACACGATAGACACCAGCCAAGCCAGACCCATTTGGCAATCACTCAGATGCATGCCACCTCCAATCTTTGAGAAAGTAAACCTTCTGGTTGAAGAGATGATAGGAGATGGTGTTATAAAACCACCCAGATCACTATGATTCTCTCCGATAGCATCGGTAAAGAAAAGCCACGGTAGTCTACTATTGCGCATTGGTTATAGGAAGTTGAACGCCGTAACTGAGACGGACGCGTTCTCGTTATTCCATATAACGAATTATTGGATTTAAAATGAACTTAAAGTCCGGATGCTGGCAGGTGGGCGCGGTGGAAACAGAGTGTGGACGACTTTTCTAGTGCCCTTTGGGCTCTATAGCGCTGCAGCTGCCTTCAAGCGTCCGATGCAGACAGCATTAATAGGTCTTTTTCCAAAAGACTGCGCAATCCACCTCAATGACATTTTTATCTTCGATTGAAGCATCCTAGAGCACAGCACCAATCTGAAACTAGTTATGGCCCATCTGCGAGATGCTGGATTGACCCTGAATCCAAAGAAATGACGTTTTCTTCAACGCTCGATGACCCTCTTGGGAAGTGTAGTCTCGTCAGATGGGATGGAGGTCACCGAAGACCGTACAAAAGGCGTGAGAACCTGGCCAAAAACAAAAAATCACGTGGCCTCCGCACTCTCCGTGGCGTGGTAAACTACCCTAGACGTTTTGTTAGGGGCTTTGCCAAGATTACCAGCCCACCACAAAAAACTAGCTAAATAGCAGCCAAAAAAGAGTTCTTAGTGGGAGAACGAGTATGACGAAGCATTTAAAAGGCTGAAGCGAATGGTCTGGGCCTTACTAATTCTAGCGATACCAAATTTTCAAGCCAGCGCCCCATTCTCTGTACTAGATATGGACGCGAGTAATGTAGTCGTGGCCGGTGTAAGCTTACGAAGGGATAAAGAAGGAAGAAAATATGTCATCATCCACGCGAGTACTAGACAGAAAAATGCAACAGAACAATTAAAACACTGCCTGATAACGAGGCAGTTCATGGTGGGAGGGGATCATCACGCACTTACCTAAATAAAAAGAGTAAAGGGCACTGGCTATTTAGTTGCACCCTGGTGCGAGAAACTAGCAATTTGACTCCACAGTTCAGTAAGGGGAAGGCAATGCAGACTCAGTAGAAACTGATAGAATAAAGCGAATGCGCTAGTTTTGAGCAGGCCTACCAAACGCCATTAGAGAAGCACAGAGAAAAGCGATTCCAACACGGGGCTAATATACGCGAGGTTTCTTGCGTCATCTTATAAGTCTACAGCGGAAGAGGTGAGCTCGGCCAGGTAGATATGGAAGAAATGGTCGAGACTCTTCCTGAAGGATGATGTTTTATTGCGCCAAGAAGACATCGGGTCTCCCAAACGTCTAGTGGTCCCAGGTTCGTTAATACAAACATTGCTCTAGGGGTTACACAAGCAATTGGGTTATGTTAGTGAAAATGAGAGGTTTTTCCTTACCCAAGTCATGTTAGACGTCTGCTAAAACTATATCATTTGCGGCAGTTTCAAGAAGCTTCACTCCAAATCAATCAAACCTCTGCAATCCATGCCTATGGAGTCCTTTGGCGAAGGAGTAGGTAAACACATAGTGGGCTGTCTTCCAACATCAAGAAGGAAAACCGATGCATTCTGATTATGATTGACTGCTTCACGAAAATATTTGAAGCGGAACCCATAAAATCGCTCCAATTTTTTAAATCAGTGGATCTGTCTGCAGGGTGTGGCCGAATGGTTCGATAGCAATCAAGGCCCCAACTTTAAAAGCCTACTTTTTACCGAACTATGCATGGCCTTTAGGATCTCCAATACACGCATTGCTCCTGGATATCCACAAGGCAACGGACTGGTAGAAAGGACGGACCGCGCACCCATCAGGAAGCACAACCTGATTGAGATTAAAGCCTGGGACGCTCTCCTCGCATACAGAGCTACGATTCACACATCAGCTGGTGTTTCACCATTTAAAATGCTCACAGACCAGGAAATGAGAGCCCCCTCCGACAGCTTTCCACCGAACAAGGAAGTAGCAGCCAGCCCTGCCCTAGAGTACGTATCTCGTCTGAAGGAAGGCATAAGAAAAAAAGTTTATCATCGCATGGCGACACTTATAGATGTCTTGTAGCAGAGGGAAGAAATGTTACAACAGGCAAAGTCGAACCAACATCTATCGCAAAGGAAATCTTATCCAAATATGGAGACCAAATTCCCCATCAGAAACTTTACGCAAATTTTACCACCCTTGTAGTGAAGGTTCTCCCACCTACGAACTGGTGATTCTTTAAAAGTACCTTTAGCCGAGAGGCGGGAACACAGCTCGAATCTTGTCCTCGAAAAGCGGGTCAATTCCTCTGTCGTCGACAACGGCCATCTCGTAACCCCTTATTAATACGCTATCGATCCACCATTTCGTCCAAGGCAATAGAAATGTCTCTGAACAATCAACCTTCTCATACTAGGGATAGTGGCACGGAGAAGAACTAAATCTCTACAACACCAATTACTACTCTCTTCCTGAGGCAGCGAAGTTGATAGTTTGTCAGAAATAACATCCCCACAACTTTCCACAGGTTACATGCAGTAAAGTTGTAGAAAATTTGTCCTGACGATCGAATCGAGTGAGCTATCCCTCCTCCCAGGCGCTATTTCGCAGGACATGCCAAGGCAGTGACCGGTAAACGATCATTTTTCATTTGTCTTTATGGATACCTCCGTTTGCATGCTGTATTACATGGATAAATGGCTAATTTTGTCGCATTGGAAGATTTTCGTTACTCCAAATTACAAGAAGCGCAAATCAGGGAAGCTGTCTCCAAGACTAGGCCTTGGACACCACGTGGCCGTACTGAGACAACCAGTTTTGGGCATTTGGTTGGGAGGGTAGGGCCCAAATCACGTCACCAATTCCGTCATCATCTGACAGGACTTAACAATCTTTCCTGGTATTCCACTTGTTTGTTGTCTGCTTTAAAACCAGCAAAATTGCAATGCTTTGTCCAAACAGAGAATCCGGAGGTAAGTGTCGAATTTATTCAAAATACCAGTACCAAATACGGTGACATCCCAAATATAGCTGACAACACGTGAGAACAAATGAAAGTATGGTTTTTGTAGAAAAAAAATACTTGAAAAGAAAGTTTATCGGTTCTTCTTGCGTCGCCGTCGTCGTGTCGACTCCGTCACCGTCAACGCACTCTCAGCCAGCTCTCCAGATGTAATCTGAAAGTACAGAGCAGAGGCCAACAATCCGATCCAGTGCATCTGAGTGGAGGCGGTGAAGTATAAAAACCACCACACTTATAAACCACACCAATTATTGCAGTCCCATAGTACGCGTTAAAACAAATTGAAATCGTAAAACAGAAGGATCCCAAATTTATCGTATTGGGGAAATTATCAACTACGCATATGATGTCAAATAATTTGTTTTAACACCGCTTAGCAAACGCAAACGTTGGGCAAAAAAGGACTAAATTTTGAAATTAGACCCCAGGATTCTTATAACTAACTACAAGCCCCAAAAGCAACTGAAAATTGTTCCGAGAATAAACCACCTTGTCGCGTTATGAAACAATGCCTTCCAGCTTTTGGACTTTATTAACAGCCAAAATTGAGCAAGCAGATAAGTGAACTGATTTTACTCTCAAGAATTGCAATTAGAAATAAGAATAGGCACTTACTTCGTTGGCCACAGAAGCCTCAGCGAGTTTGTCTCGCAACTCAAGATTCAGCAACACTTCACGCATCTCTTCCTGGGCGCGGGCCAGCTCCGCCTCTGCCTGCTTGGCGCGCTCCTGCCAAGCCGCCTGACTGGAGGAGAGGCCCGCGATCAGTGCCTTCCCCTCCGACAGCTCCGCCTGCATCCGTTGTACTGACGCTGTGCTCTGCAACGTGGCCCAAATTCAAAAAAGGAAATGCATTACAGACTGATTTTATGGTGACTCACTCAGGTTAGGTCAACCATCCTACTACCGATCGTTTAACTGTTAAAAGACATTGATGCCTCATTCTTTAGTGGAGGCAAAAATTAATCAAACTGATATTACACGGGAGCTGTGGGAAAAGGCACAAAGCAACTAACTAGGACGATTTAACTGAGCGCCAAATCCAAGACACAAGAGAAGAGCAACGACCATAACTACCAATCGACCAGAGCCCCCTTGGGGGCTATTCTGTAAAAAGCATTAGGCTTCACTAGGAGGGATTTCAAGACCGACTTGATTGGGTGGTGCTCTTTATTTACCAAAGACACTGAAAGGTTGATCAGACCGCGGCTGCTAAAACCAACGACACTTATGACAACATCTGATAAAAGAGACTTATAAACTAGTAATCTGCAATGTAGTTTCCTCCGGATTGTTAGCAGATTCAGTACTGTAGCTAAAAAACTCCAACCCATTTGAAGTGATTTACTAAATCTCATTATTGAAAAGTCACCCAAACGAATACATCTTTTCTGATTTGCGAGTAGTTTTATGGATTCAAATAAAACTCCCGCTTCTTCGGATTAAATCCACACCAACTCACGCAAGATGGATAGCAGATTAAAAATAATAAGTTGAAACCGCTCTATGGTGAAAAGGACCTTTCATGTGGCAGTTTCTAAAATAGACTATAACATTTAAAACGTATCAAGTGGAACCTGGGTAAAAGAAATGGAACAAAAAGTGAAAAAAAAACAATTTGCAGACAAAGATCAAGACCCTGAACAATAAGCTGCAGGCTCACCTGCGCAAGTTTATGTGCAATAAGATTCCTTTCCTTCGTTACAGCCGACAACTTCGTCTCCATCTCGGCGAGACAGGTCCTAGAGCTCTCGAGATCATTCTCAATGGCGCAAATACGCGCTGCTGACTCACTGGTTATGGCCTCCAACTGGGACTCAAAGTACTGTCGCTGAGACTCCAACTGGCTGACTAGGACTGCGCTGAATTCCATACACAAACCGTCTGCCTTCTTGTCACCTGTTTCACCACCCTCGCCCACCTGTGATAAAAAAAAGTTGATTTAGCTGTCCAAAAGGATGGTTTTAGTGGCTAACCTGGACCAACTTGCCATCCTCCTGATTGACGGCAATTCGATGGACGTAGACATCCTCTGCGTAGTCCCACACCATATTCTTACCCAGTTCCAGAGCGAAAGTGTGACCAGTCTTTTCAAAATGACGATAAGCATGTTTGTGACCGTAGCGACCACAACCAAGGTTACCGCAAATAAGGCATATCCATAGGTTGTCTCTTAGGTCGCAATCAGCACATTGACTGCCCTCCTGCATTTCAGGTGATTGCACGTACCGACAGACTGGGCATCTAACAAATAAAAAAAGATTAAACATAACTCCATGATCCGAACAGATGATACAAGACAAAGGAGTCAAGTTATACCCACACAGTATCCGTAGTTTTAGATATACATTGGTCGTGAAAGGAATGATTGCAAAGAATTGTTGTGAGGATGCCAGCAACTGGTTCATCCTAGAAGAGAGTTGAATTATTTGATCGATCGAAATTACCAATTTTTCGAGACATACTGGACATGAAGGGAGTTCAACTAGACCCTTTAAGGGAAAAGAGGCGCCACAAGAACCATTTGAAGTTGTGGTTATGGCTTCAACATGTGATACATAGGTCAGCTGACAGACATCGGGGTCGAAGCTGTTGTAAGAGCTACCGTTGAACGTAGCATAAAACTGATCGGCATCCACCTACATAGAGTGTTAAAGCAAGAAGGGACGCACTGCAGACTTGAATTTGAGGAGAGCCATATAGTGTCCAATGAGGTGGCACTTGACGATTTTCAGTTCCGAAATGCCTTTACTACACAACAATTAGTGAACAATGTGATGAAACCTCATAGGAGCAATAAAACCCAGAAGATCTTTTACAGTAATGCTACACGGGATACCCAATATACAAAGCATCTCAGAAGACTGCTCCTTTTTTGAAGATGCTTTGGAGGACCTAAAGAAAAGTTGCACAAGGGAAATAAGTAACTTTGTGAATATGTGAACTATTCCTTCCGTCTGTTCATTTAATGGGTTTCCAGAAACAAACTTGATGTCGTCAGTCTTTTTCCAGGCGTTCGGCATGCCTAGACAATAAAAGCAATACGAACGGAACGAACTTTTAATTGTGGTTACAGTGTATGAGGAGAATTTCCTGGATCCAAGGTAGATCGCGGTATTCGCATTCGAAGTGCTAGAGTTTGGGGCTACTAGATCGTCAAAAAATGAGGAAGCTATAAAATTAAAATAGAGTTGCAACTTATACCAGAATAATACAAGCTTTCACGAAGTTTTGGGGTCTTTTCATTAACCAAAATTATCACTGCGCAGCGGCCATCCGACCCCATCAAGACCAAACATACCAAATTTGACGGCTTGCAGGGAAAGACCAATGAACGCTTTGACTCATGACCTTGTTTAATTATGCATCTGCCTGAGTTGTGAAGCCTCTTTTATCGAAAAGTATTAAGAAAACGCAATTTGTATTCATTTTAGAGCAATAATATATTCAAGAAATATTATCTTCGTTTCAAAAACATTTTGCAACTTAAAACTGACTAAGTGTTGCAATTTTCAGGCTTTTAGTCCTCAAACTGGCAAGTCCTTTTGCATAATAAATGAAAATAAATTTGTACGCCTTCAGCTAATTCGCAGTTCAGATACCACCATGATTCCAACAATAACACGTTTTGAGAAATAGGTGTATGGAAAATGCTACACAATAGCCAGGAGATTTGATTTAGAAGATGATAACCAGTTACTGAACAGTGGTGGTTGTACCTCCTTACCCGGAAATGTGTACTATCAAACAGTAAATGATATTTTTCGAGGCTTATAGCATGCGATTACAATGCGATTTTGCCACCAGCATGCACCTCAATATAGCACTGATAAAAGTGCAAAGTCAAGACAGTAAAATCTACCGTAAGGAGTTACTTATAAAGTTACCATCTGGTAAACACCCATCGGAACAACGGGACTGACTACAGGCCATGACGACCACCATGACACCGGATGAAGCAGTGCGAAAGTGGCGTGGCAGGACCCGTTGGATAACTTAAAGTACACTGTAGTACTTTGTTTGTCCGAACTGCCTGCTTCGTTCACTTGGTTGGCCATATTGTACTAGCCTCCAAGCCCTCTGCTTACAGAATATATATTCTGCCCTAGTACCATGCCTTCTTTTACCTTCAAGGAAGTCTCGGGACGCTACATTGGTGGCAGCGGAAATCAGACCCGACTTTGATGGATTTCTATCCTGATCCGTACCGCCTGTGGCAAACTTGAGTGGGGTGGAAGAAGTGCATGTGCTACGGATGGGCGAATCCCCCACATCCCATAACAGAAGGGCTGAGATCGACGTTCATCTTCGGCATCTCCCTCACCCTCGTACTCTGCAAGGAAGCTATTAACAACTGAAGCGACACTAGCCGTGAACTCCATGTCCACTAGAACTGCCAAGAGGGATCAGCGACGTTGTGATCAAGCATCCTCCGTGAGCTCTCTCTCCTGTTATTGAGCAACTCGCCTATCTTCGTCGAAATGCGTATCTACAGATGCAGAATGTGCAGGACGCCATTTGATAGCATCGTTTTATGCTTTGTTCACTTGGATCGCGTGCATCCCGCTCCCATGAGGCCCGACCGCTCCATTTGCTCAGGGTTCTACGACACCCTCGCGTTTCTTCCACGGCATCAAAAAAGCCTGGAATCACAATTCGTGTCGTGTGTGTCTCGACCCATTCGAACACTTGCATTCGTACCCCCATCTTTCATTGGGTCACATTATCGTGGGAGAAGAAGACTAAAAAATACGCATTTGTTGCACTAAGTGCTACGCGGAGTTGATGGCACTACAAGGACGCATGAGCTCGAATCCCAATGACTGACATGCTAGCTCGTGGGTGCTTCTCGCAGCACTGATTACGTTGTGATGGCTGATACAAGGGACTGACCAAGAGGAGCGTTGGGGACAACTCTCGAAAGAAGACAGGGGCTTTGTAACACTTTGTGTGTTCGAACTGCCGGTTTCGGCCACTTGGATGGCTATATTGTACTGCCCAGTTGGCCGGCCTCCGGGCCGGGCCAACAGCCCCCAAGTTCTCTGGTTCCAGAATATATATTCTACCTTAAGGGAAGTCTCGGCACGCTACATATACCGCATTAAAAACTGCATCCCTACAATACACAGCTATTGCACTTTGAAAAGTGAGACCACTTTCTTCTCATTGTTCAAAATCCACAGTGAAAACGAAAAGCGAAAAAAGCAAGTTAATTGTGTACATGAGCAAAGGCAAAAGAACGGAACTCACATCTTCATTTTATCCTTTACATTAGATAAATATAAGAAATTCACCATCTATGTACATGAGAATGAGGAAATGGACGAAGCGTCTAGAGTGCACTGTAGACAACTTTCTCGTCAGGGGCCGCACTTGCTTGCACCACAGTCGGCGTCGGCACAGCCGACATCGCGGCGCCAGACTCATCACCACCCGCTGCGGTTTGGACAAGAGGCACCGCAGAGGCATTGGCAGCCGGCGTCTGAGTGAGTGCAGACACTTTCAGACCCGTCTTCGGAGCTGAGGAGAGGGCAGAGAGAAAGTGAGGCATTGCGCTACCACCACCTCCCATCGTCATGACCTTGAAGGGGCTCTCTGCCGCACTCGCGGCAGTGGACGGTGGAGGGGGGGGTGGGGGCGCAGTAGCGTACGGCGCGGAGTGCATGGCAGCGGCCGCTGCAGCGGCAGCGGCGGCAGCAGCAGCAGCCGCTGCAGCCTGGTGTTGATCCGGCACAAAGACGCCCGCAAAAGTAGTCTGTGGGTGGCAGCCCACCGGCAGTAGGTGATACGACGTAGGACTAGCTGCTGTGGCCGCTGAAGTTCGTGAATGGTGGGCACAAACGGTTAAAAGAAAATCCGTCCATTGCTCAACGTCCTCCCATTACATTATAATGTTATCAGCGCGCACTCATATCTTGATCGAATATTTGAAAATTAGAGGCGCTTATCTTCGAGTAATAAATGAATTGTTGGGTTAGCCTGGCCTTGTAGCATCAATGAATTGAATATCGTAAATTAATAGTCAGAAATGCTTACAGTTACATCATGTAAAATAAGTACTGAAACTTCTGAAGCTGTACTTTTAAATACAAACAAATCAATAAGGAAATCAGTTATTTGGCTGTAGCTATTGTCCCATTTGATGGGATTATGCTTCTTGGAAGAGATGTATTTGCAGGCGGAGCAAGCAGTGAGTTGCGGTGAATTGGTAAAAATTAATTATTAAATCAACAGATATCGAAGTGAAGCTTATCAAAATAATCATACTGTGGACATACTTGAACTGGAACGATCAAAGAATAGCGCCGGTGTCACAGAAATACTAAATTCAATAGCCAAAACAGATTATTACAATGCCTTATTTGTCAAAGTTCAGAATCAGAGCCAAGTCAATTCCACACCCACCCGGAGCAGACGCCAAGTAGAGCTGTTGGGGGTAAGCTGCCGCAGGAGTCGCTGCTGGCGCAACCGTTTGCCCTCCAGCAAACACAAAATGTTGCTGAGCCGACTGTTGTTGTTGATGATGCTGTGAAAATGGATGCTGATTCGACTGTGATTGCTGTTGTGGGTGCTGCTGTGATGAGCCTGAAGTGGCAGTAGCTGCTGCTGCCGCCGCCGCAGCCGCTGCGTGCTGATAGGCGGACCACGCGGCAGTAGGTTGCCAGGCCACCATACCTGCAGGCTGACCTGGCGCCGATTGACCCATAAGGAAGGGCTGGAAGGGAGAGCCATAGCAAGCTGCAGCGGTGGTTCCTGGCGTTGGGGTAGCAGAAGCAGCCAAAGCTGCCTGTTGAGTGCTTGCGGCGGGGACTGCGATTGACACCATGGGTGTAGCTGTCATGAGCTGACCATTGGCAGAGACAAACATCTGATGGGGCTGTGGATGTGTTTGAGAAGGGGCAGGTGCTTGGAAGTGAGTGGCAGGTTGCATAGCGAAGATGTGCGGTGGTTGGGGCGCCGGAGCTGAGGCCTGCAGAAAGGGGGGATGGAGAGACTGTTGAAACTGGTCGGTGGGGATGAAAGGGTTGGGTGCTGAAACGGCCTTCACTGTCGAGTTGTCTCCACCCACAGCCGACTGTTGGGACGTTAGCCCCCCGGTAGGTTTCTTCTTCTTCCGAGGTGATGCTGGGAAGTTAATAGATACTGTACTAATTTTATCCAAGTAGTATACCCAAAAAATACAAAAAAGGAGAGCAAGTTAACAAAGACTTCAATTTAAGAAAAGAATAAAACCTACCACTGACAGGGATTGATGATGAATTATTTAAAAATGAAGAGACTAATTTTCATTCAATAGAATACTTTCTGATGGAACGAGGAAAGTACTAATAAAATAATACAGCGAGCTGTTAACGAAATTAGAAACTCACCAAATAAATCAAAACAGGAGGTAGACCATAGGCTTTTTGTCTATTAAAAAATTGTCGGATGGAAAGTTTTGGAAGAACTCTTGAAATGTAATACGGAAATATTAAAAAAGACCTCACTCCTGTGTTAAAAGATGGGTATTTACTTAGCCGTATAGAAACAACCACAACAGTCCAACCAAAGGAAAAAGCGGTGACGGATGGTAATTCACACTAAGGACTACGGATCTGCCTAGGGTTTTTAGGTGAAAATTACGACTAAACGAACTCATGCTCACTCAAGACACTGATGCTGAGTGCCTTTACGGAAAATCAAAATGGCTAAGTCGAAAGATAGAAGGAATGGTATGCGGCTCTCTCCAAAAGTTTAAATTACTGATGGCAACGTTAAACGCATTACTTCTAGTGTACGAATGAACAGGCAGATAAGCAGAACTCAGCTTTAGTTAGCAGTTGGAGAGGGAGCAGATGTGCTATCACAACTTGAATGAATTGGTTGATTTACCATCAAAACTGCTTAATGGGAGATGAATTGCGGGGATTCATATGTGAGAAATAAAAGGAAGTTAGTTCTACTATTCAAAAGGGGAGGAAATTAGGTAGAATGAAATCACTGATTTTTAATTCATATGTCTTTGGTGGCCAAGGCCATTTCAAAAGCACACTAATCAATCTTCAGCTAGCAAATCACATTCTTCATCAAACCGGTTCAAAAAATACTATTCGAAACGGCTAGAGGGAGTGCGGGCTTTTTGTCCCGGTCGTACACAGAAGCTAACCGTCAGCCAATTAGTACGTCGCATATGGACCGGCCTACCAGCAGGCTAGAGGATAAAACGGCTGACTGGACGGCATGCCGCGTCACCCCGCAAGCATCCCCTCCCTGTGCCGTCCCTGTTATCTCAGCCTCTTTCCCTCTCACTCGTTTTCTCCCTCTCCACTGCCTGCATCCATCCGCCCATCCATCTCTCGCTCTCGCACGCATTCGCCTGTTCGCATGCGTGCGCGCCGCACAGCCAGTCGCGCACACATGCAGGCGGAAAATCGATCAATTCGCTCGTGCCACGCGCGCACGCACCCGACTGCCTGCCTGTCTGACCCACTAAACGGGAGAGGTAGAGGTAGAGTGAGAGAGAGAGAGAGAGAGAGAACGAAACGGGGACACGCACAGAGGGCACGCACGGAGGCGTGCGCGCGCGCAAAGAAAGAGAGGGCGGAGTGGTCGATTTGATGCGGCGGTGCCAGTGTCCACAGCCTGGCTCGTGGACGGGCTGTGTTCCGGCGAGGTTAGAGGAGAGAGAAGGGGGAGAGGCCCAGAGAGGGCAGTGCGAGGAAGGGAGAGACAGAGAGTGAGAGACCTCTGCCACGGAGTGAGGCTTTAGGGAGTGAGAAAGACAACGCGGATGCCGTTAGGCAGCGCTGATTTGCTAGCCTACTGGAAGTGACATATCCGCCGAAGTTGTACTCTCGTCCTATTTCCAAAGTCGAGTAAGCTGTGAAGACTAAGCATATAGGCGAATGGGAGCGACTTCTCCAATAAATCCTTCTAAAATTACTCAAAGTAGCATACTTGCGCAGTCAAAAATCCAGCTTTTAAGTTCAGTGCATTCAGAGAGGCTTTTCCCTAGGAAATGAAAAGTACGATGAACTGGCGGAAATAATCGCTTCGAACTGCCTTGCCAGTGGAAATATATTCCGACAATTGATTCAGAATTTGTAGGCGTCCAAGATACAGCCAACCTAGTTTTCAAAATTCGCCTATTCCTTTGGTGAGAAATAACCAGGCAACTGACGATGGAAGCTAAATACTCTATGGAAGATACACAAGCTGAGAAACATAGATGGCTCAAAGAGGCAATAAAACCTGAGTCAATTCGCTTGTTAGGTCCGGAAATTTTACGATATATTTGATGGAAACCAATGCCTTCTTTGAGGATCACGAAGTGAATTAGATTGTGAAGCTTTACCAGAAGCCAAAACGCCGTCTTCCACTACCCTGTTCGCCTGTTCAATAGCAGCAGCAGCGGCAGCAGCAGCAGCCGCTTCTGATTTCCGTTTCCGCCGACGCTCCGCTTTTCGTAGGCTCTTTGGATCCGGTGTTGTCACACGGAATTCGGTGTAGTCAGCAAAAATGACCTCTGAATCTTCCAGATGAGGTCGCTCGCCTCTCAAATGCTCCCGCAACTTACGAAGAGCCACGAAGAAGGGAAGTTTATCCTCAGCTCTCGGTAACTGTGCGCAACGAGCGCTCGAAGAAGGCATAACAAAGATGACCTAGGATTAAGAATTAACTAGTAGGTAAGGGATGATCTAGAATCCAGAAAACGTAGAAAGGCTGTGGCACTTACTGTATTCGTGCCTTCAAGTGGCTCCGGCTGCCTGCCCATGCTAAAGTTTTTATGGCCGACGAATGTTTCGTAAATTCCTGAATAGAGATGAGGCGATTCATACAAAGACAAAATATCCATGCGCAACAAAAATCGTCATAAGACTCATAAAATAACCCTTTATGGAATGCTAAGTTCCATCCCAATCGCGTTAATTTAGACAAAGCCTACCTTTTCCGTTAAAGACTGCAATTTTGGGTTTATAGCAGCGAATCTTCTCAAGCATAGCAACAGAACCCTCCTTTACATCCTTGCGGGAAAGATCAGATGTGCCTTTCGCTGATCTAGTGCAAATATTCGTAAAACCAATACCATATTTCAAAACAGTAGCATCATCCTTAAAATCCACAGGAACAGGAACGAGTCTTGACTCATACAGGCATGTCCCTAATAATGGCCGATAAGAAATTAATCATCAGAAATACAGAAGTGGTTTCCTGTTCCAGCGTAGTGATGGCAGATGTTTCCGGATCCTAAGCTGGGATTGATGCCAATCTTAACACCATGAAAACCAAAATGTTTTGCATCACTACCACAACGATATCCAGATTTTCTTTAAGATAGTCAGGAAGCATAACTCCAGTAATGTTATTTCCAGCCGTGTCTTTTTTATCTGCATTTTCATTGCCGTTAATACTTGAGTTAGAGATTTGTACGTTAGCATTTACCGAGTGGGTAAACTGATTTTCAACTTTTAATGCAGAATTAAGAGCTGCCCCAGACAAAGACCTGCATCCAAAATAAAAGCATAAACCAATTACATCGCAGCATCCTTCGATTCAACAGAGGGCCTATAACTTTGAATCCAAGCCATAACGTAAACTGGATAAATAAATGTACCAATGAGTTGAAACGCGTCTAGGTCAAACCATAACAGTATCAGTATTATCATGTTCGTCTGGTATAAATATTTTATGTATATCAAGTGTTTAACGATAGCAAGCTATCTTTTAAGCTCTTATCATTTTAAATAATAATTTTTAAAGGATTTTTTAACTTAGTATGCATTCAGATGCGGTTTTTATAATGACGGTGTCCATCAATTAAATGAATGCTATTAATTCAGTATTTACCTTATGCTACCAGTAATAACAGCAGCGTTGGTAAAATTCAATGCTACAAAGTGCAAACCGGTGAATCAGATCATTTTGTAAGTATATTTGAGTTGTTTTATAGAATAGGCAAAATTGTAACGACCCGAGACTCCCTTTAAGGTAAAAGAAGGCATAGTACTAGGGCGGAATGTATACATATTCTGGAAACAGAAGGCTTGGGGGCTGTTAACACGATCTTGAGGCCGGCCAACCGGATAGTAGAATATGGCCACCCAAGTGATCGAAACCGGCAGTTCGAACAAACAAAGTACTACAATAATTTCACTGAGGCGCCTTAGTGATTGCTTACGTAATTATCAAATTTCACAAAGTCTAACCTTTTCAACCATCTGACGCTTTTTTAATACATTCATAACTTTTAGAACCTCCACCCTATCCATTCGTATACCTTAAAAAAGGCATCACAATGATTTCGGCAATATATTTCTTACAAAATAACTTGTTTAACAGCATTACTGCTCATTTCAGAGAGTAAAAGTACTGGGATTCATGTGAGTAAAATTGAGGTAAAGGAATTCACTCGAAGAGACACCACAAGATCAATCCAATCATTGCAAGAAGTGAGGCTTTAAGGCCACAGGCGACACAAAATGGCTCGTTATCATAGGGTGGAGCACACATGGCATATTTCATGGCTTGGGCGATGAAGGTATTGTCAACCGTTGAATGGAAGAGGTAACTGAAGGGACCGTTGGCATAAACCGCTACATCATCACCACCATGAGTTGACCAATTGATTGGTATGAGAGCTTGAAGTTGCGTGTCTTTGTCGTTGAGATATGTTTCGTTCATTGCTGTAACGTTATCCCTTGTCGCATTCATTTTCGCTCCAGGTCCAGTCATGTAACCAATTGGAAGCATTCCTTTATGGTCCTGTGTCTATAGAGTATGATTCAAGGTTAAGAAACATTTTAAGCGATTATAAAGCTAAACGGACTTATAGAGCGTTTAAATTTAGGAATCACAAACTTTATACTTACCATCGCACCCTTGATAACATCCGGAGCGAAGAGGCTTGCGAAGCGGCTCGGCTGGCCCACCAATTCAAAGGAATGTGAATGGTCGGCGGTGACAATAAGCAGTGTGTCCTTGGGATCCATTTCTTGAAACACTGCATGTATTGTCCGATTGAATGCATGCATTTCAGCAAAAGATTTCCTAAAGAGCAAAGGTTGGTTGTTGTTTGCGAAACACATAGTAAAAATGTACTGCAATGAAAATGTGTGATTCAAACCTACTTTGCACGGTTTTCATGGTGTGCCTGATCAATTCGGGCTCCTTCCACGAACAAAAAGAAACCATTGGGGCTCTTTTTCAGGATTTTAATTGCAGCCAGGGTCATCTCATAGAGACTTGGATTGCCTGGTTTCTTGTCCAACTCATAGGGAAGGTGTGATGCACTGAGCAAAGCTTATCAAAATAAGCAAAATTTTAATGCAATATTTCAATCACATTTTAGAAGCGGTGAAAATATCGAAGTCTTACCTAACGCGTACTCATAGTTTTCAAATTCAGTTTTCAAGAACGTTTCAGGGCTATCAGCGTAGACATAATTACGTTTTTTAAGTTTCTGCATTTGAATCCATTGGTCAGTCAAATTTGCTCCATCTAATCGTTTGCCCACTTCACCAGGTTCTGATGGTAAAGGAACGCCTTTCGGATAGAAGTTCATTTGGCCTCCTCCCATTATAACATGAATGTCCTGATGCTCGTTTATCAGTTGGTAGGCTAAATCCGTGCAACCTTTGTTGGGTAAGTCTCTAAAATTATAGCAAATATCCAATTAATGCGTATCAATAATAAAACTGGATAATGACACCAGAATTAGTCACGCATTAATTAAACTCCACTTTAAAAGTTATTGAAAATAATGCAAAAAATAAAATATGATAGTGTGAAATTCAACACTCACGAATCACACTCCCAATCTCGGAAAGCTACATGACCAAAACATCCTGAAGGAGAAGCATGTGTGATTCTGGACGTTGTTACGATGCCTCCCCACTTTCCAACTTTCTCAGCAGCCGTAAGAGCCGACTCTGTCTTCTCTTCATCAGTGTACATGCTGCATTGCTTAACAAGTACCGCTCCTGTGACACCGATCATTGATGTCCTGGTCTTAGTGCCTAGTAAGTACAGTGAAGGATCAGTAACAGACAAGTCCACGCTCAACTTAACCTCAGATACCTAGAGCTCAAATGCTCACTCACCTGTGAGATAGGCGTTTGCCGATGAGGCAGAATCAGTGACCATGGTCTCGAGATCGTAAGTTCGGCAGAGTGTTCCGAAATCCCAGTCCTCATACGTGTGCTTTGAGGGTATGCCCGATTCCTTTTTTTCATCAAACCTAGTGGCCGATATTGTAGGGATGCCCATGCCATCACCAAGGAAGAGAATGACATTTTTAGCCTTCTTGGCAGCGCTGAACCATTCGGGAAACTGTCGGTTAGCTCGATCAAACTCCTTGCGTGCCAAATTTTCCCAATATAGTGGACTTATCTCCTCCTTCTTGATTGTGAACGGAGGGTAAGGAAGAGGAACGCGAGGCAGCTCAACATTTGCTAAAGCCACCTGCAGAAGAATGGCGTATATGAATGCCGACCCAATCATAGCGATGAGACAACTAACTTTCTACCTGTATTTATACAGATTTCTTAGGGTGGGTAGGTGTGTCAAGAGTCCACGCAAAGCATCCCAATTGGATGTCACACTGAGCCTATAAGGATTGCACCAAATCCTGGCTTATGCACTCGTTAATCAAAAAGACACTCTTAGAAAGGCTCTTCTATCCAGACTCCGTCTAGTTTGTTTGAGTTGTTAAAGAGCGCTATAAGAAAATAGCTCAAATCCTGAAGTAGTTAATTTTTCCCCACTTTAAACCTAATACTTTGCATAAGGTTGCATTCGGAGCATGTTAGTTAGGACCGCCTTGAGAAATTCTGAAACATTTTACGAATGTTTGGCATCCCTTAAAAATTTATTTAGGAGTGAAGAAAACTCTCCAATGGTTTACGATCATTATAATATAGCGTACTGATGTGAATAGAATCGCAAGGCATGCGCACTCCAAGGTAAAGGGTGGCGTAATGAAGAACTGTGGCAAAGCTTCTGTAGACTTCTCAAAATATCCACCTAACTTGGGTAAATTAAAGAGTAATTTCAAAAGATGACACTGATTTGTGTAAAAGTGATTTTACTAAGCACAACAACTTGACAGAAAGTGTTTAGTCCGTATGTTGGTTATTAACAAAGCTTCTAAGAAAGCCTTGGCAACGTATATGAGGATGAAATCAACATCACTTGCAGGCATAAAGGAAATTCCGGAAAACTATTGGCGAAGTTGTGTTGGAGCTATCATTTTCATCACATTGAACGGTAGCACTCAGTGACTTCTATGAGGTCTAAAGATGGCGTAATACTCAGGCAGGATATAGATATTTGACCTGGAGTAGAGGTTGGGGCTACTGACAAGTCACGAAGGCCAGCCAACCCGGCAGAAGTACAATGGCGCAGCACCTGAGTGGCCCCTTTACTAAAACCGTGATTTAGACAAGCAGTCAAAGTATTACTTAACTCCTCGATACTTTCGATCCTGGTCCTCAGGTCCCTCTTGGTCAACCAGCATAACCACCACATCGTAATGAGCGGGTCAACCGTGCCATTCATCGAATTTCCATGCAAGCTAGGGGATGCTCGTTCAAAGCGTCACGGATTTCTTTTTGGAAACTTATCCTCTATGGGAAGTATGCAAACCATCACATGTCCGGAGCTATTCTTCAAACCGCTGGCCTAAAATCAGTCATGCAACAAAGGCCATAATGACATAGTTGTGCGAGGGGTAGGATTTCGCATTTACTTCTTTTTCTATGTTGTTTTCACTTCAGAAATTACCAACTATATCTACCTGGGTTCTGTCTAAGTAGTAGGGAGTTAGAGGTACCGCAAGTTGACGTATTTAATGTCTTTATACAGGTACGGTACACAGCTCCGTAAAAAAATCTTTGCTAGATTGTCCACGGCTGATGTCCCTTCATTTGTTAACAGTCCTCCTGCAGATCACAGGACTAAGACGTTTGCCAAAGGTAAACGTCATTTTTGGTCCTTCTATTGTGGACTGTAGCCGATTTCCCCATACCCGGCACATACACCTCCTCCCATCCCTCTGATAAGAATTGATGTCCTTCTAAAATTGGGTTCGCTTCCTTCTGACTCAAATGAAGCGCCTAGAAACCTGCCTAAATGTGAAGGGAGAAAATTCTCGACAGAATATGCATAGTGGACGCACATTTTGGAAAGTACAATGGTAACGCGTACTTGGAGCCTTTGTCAGAAACGAGAGTTAAACAACCAGTCAAAGTTTAGAGAGGTCAAAAAATTCATTTGGCACGGCACTGATACTTTTGAATGAACATAAAGAGCAGAATCTGCTAGTCAAGTTAGTTAATGACTAAAGATTCCTTGTGAGCGTAAAAAAATTTTCCTCCACTTGTGTTTTGGCTCTGAAGCTATTAAGCAATCGGAAAGCACTTTTGCTCCATGAGATACTTGAATGCGTGTGCAAGGTGGCCTACGATAGGTTTCACAGGGGTGTGTCTCTGGAGGAGCCAGGTAAAATTTTTTTGTAACACAAGCCAAAATTGAATTAAGGCAGCTTCAACGAATACCATCCTAACAATTAGTCAAATTGAAACATAGCTGTGACACAAGGGTTACTTGCTTAACTCTCGGCTTTTGGTTGAGTGGACCGGTCTCTGAGCCATGTCAGGAGCTCCAAGCCCTACTTTTCCTCAGCACTACATATTCTGCCCGAGTACTGTGTCATTGTTCACCTTCAGAAAAGTTTCAGGACGCAATATACAAAATTCCTCACAGATTTAAAACATGATTGCAGTTTTGCTCCCACAGATGTGAAAACAAAAAGCAAACCGTGCCACTGCTCCCACCTTCATTGTCTTTTCAATATTAAAAAACAGGTATTAATTGAATCAAGATACGAATTCAGTGGAGCATAATGCTTCCTCTGTGCGTCAGTGGGTACAGTTCATTTACACCACTTTGATGCATAAGCACCGTAATTCGCAAACGGCAATTATTTCAAGAAAGGTCACTCAGACTTACTCTTACTTTCTTGTTGCCATAAGGGAAGAGAAATGAATCACTCTAAGTCTTTGGTTAACACTTAGTCTCGTGGAATTATTTTGCGATTCTCTCACCCATTTTGTTGAACTCTTCACCTGCCCTGATGTGTGTTTAATGTGATCAGAATCCCTTTACCCCACTTCCAATTAGGTGCAGCAAAGACTTTGTATGTGAAAAAAATATCACCTTATCGTAACTGGATGACAATTCTTTGTAATTACAAGAGTTCAAATAGTTGGTGTCCACACAGCAATGGGGAATTATGTCGTCGGAATCTTTATCCGCAAGGCGTTGCTTTCTTGTTAAAAGGCTCGGCACCAAGGGCAAATTTCATGGCCTGTGCAATCATTGTATTGTCAACAGTTACGTGGAAGATGGGCGACATGGGTCCAATGGCGTAGACGCCGACATCATCGCCTCCGTGGGATGCGAATGAAAGGGGCACCAGGGTCTGCTGTCTGTAGGTCCAAGAATAGATGTCCAAAACGCCTGGATTTTTTCGAGACTCATTAACCAATCCATTTGGACCGTTCATGTAATTCAAGCCTTGAAGTGGCATATGGTCATTGGTCTAAAATGCGACAATATTTGAGTGGTTACAATTGCAACATTCACCGGCCATTTTCGAGTGATTTTGTAATTCAAACTCACATTATTGCTGTAATACTGATCAAGACCAATTGCACTCTGGAATCGACCTGGCTGTCCGACCAATTCAAAGGCATGAGAGTGGTCTGCAGTCACAATTACCAGAGTCTCCTCCAAGTTGACCGTGTTTTCAATGTAAGCAATGATCTCATCGAAGTGCTTCATCTCATCGAGCGATCGGCTGAAAAATGAACTCAATGCGTTTATCAACCAGATTTTGGGATTTATTTGTGGCCTCACCAGTCTAAACTTACCGGCCCTCGTTATTATGATGAGCATGGTCAATGCGACCACTTTCGATGAAAAGAAAGTAGCCATTTGGTTGATGTTCCAGCACTTCTATTGCCTTGCGAACGTATCCCAAGAGGTTTGGCTCTCCCCAATCAATTAAGTGGTTGTATGGCATGTGGTCCGAATATGGCAGTGCTGTAACAAAATCGCAAATTAGGCATGTTTTGCAGGTAAGTTTCAATATGCTAGATTTGACAGTTGCTTACCTAGGAGGTAATCGACATTAGAGCCATCACACAGTGCTAAATCACTTGGTTTTTGCACTAGGCAGTATTTGTGATTTTTGCTCGTTTGATTATTTTCCCATTCGGTAACAAGACTTCTCCCATCCAATCGAACTCCCTTCTCGGATTTGTTGGCTGGAAGTGCGGTGGTGTTGGGATAGAAATTCTTTTGCCCTCCGCCTATCATAACGTTGATGTAGGGATGGTCGTTTATCAGTTGGCAGGCTAGGTCCTGACACACCATCGTTTGATAGTCATTTGGACAAAACCTCATAATGTCCCTGTAAACAAGTAATAACCCATAATAGCAAGACAATTAAATGTTAAGCAATTTTATTTAAGGCAGCTAACTTACGCATCACTCTCCATGTCTCGATAACTGACATGGCCATAGCAACCGCTGGGTGAAGCATGAGTTATTCTCGTATTTGTAAGGACGCCTGTCGCTTTTCCAGCCCTATAAGCAGCCTCTAAAACAGATTCAGAGTAGTGCCACTTTGGCCATGTTCCACATTGCTTAACACCAATGTCCCCGGTAAGTCCAATAATCCCGGTTCGGGTTTTTGTGCCTAAAGAGTAACAAATTATAAGTTCAAATTAGCGCTCACCAGTCAGGTAGGCAGTCGCAGAGCTAGCCGAGTCAGTGACTGAAGTTTCCAAATCGTAGGTTCGTGCCATGGTATTGTAAGGCCACTCTTCAAAAGGATGCTTTTTGATGGAACCATTGAGACCGATCTCCTGAGCTGCGTAGAAACGTCCTGCAGAGATGGTTGGCATCCCCATTCCATCACCGAGTAGAAGAATGACATTCTTTGCCCTTTTAGCATTTTTCAGGCTGGGAAAGACTTTACAGTCTCGCTCAAATCGCTCTTTAGCTAAATTGTACCAGTAGTCTGGAGCCTTTTCATTCTGTACAATCGGTTGCTGTGTGGTTGTTCCTGGTGTAGTTATTGTTGTTGTTACTGTTGTTGTTGCTGTAGTTGCTGCTGTTGTCGCACTTGATGTCATTGGCGTAGTAGCAGTTTGACTCGTTGCAGTCCCATCGCTTTGCACTGTTAAAGAAGCTACGAAGAACACTATCAGAACAAAAGCCCTAATAGCCACCATGATTATAAAAAAAGGTTGAGCTAAAGCTGAGGCTTACCCCCAAACTTTTATACCTTACTGTGCTGCGCCCGCATTGGTGGAAACCGTCGGCGGGGCGAATTTTCGCATGTGCGTGCGTGCGTGCGTGTGTGCGTGATTGCGTGCATTTGAAGGTTCTGCACGAAGGAAAGAAGAAGTTGCAGTGTCTTACCTCTCCAAGAAATTAGCAAAATTCTGCCAAAACTGATTATGCTTGCTTCCAATTTTCCTTGATTTGTCTTATTGATGAAAGTAACGTATTTCGACTTCTTTCCCATAGTCACAGTAAAATTACTTAGTAAATCCATGAAATCGGAATCGGTTCAGCGAGTCTAGCAAGATAATCACCAAGGTTTTGCATTTCACGTTACTAATATTGACCTGTATAGACAGTTTTGTAGTAGTGAAATGCACACCTAATTTTTAACTACAGAGTTAAACAATATGCGAAAAATTCCCGACATAGATTAACTAGGGAGCAACTATTCTTTAAACAACTAATGAGCAACAGTTAAGATACTGCCGCTCAAACTTTCCTCAAGAAGGGTCAGACACACGAAATTGATTGCATGCCCTAACATTAAAGAAAGGAGTCACGTTTTTAACCACACAAATGTTTAAGGCTTGCGTTCCCTGCCACAAAGCGTTGAATTTTGTTACGTAATAAACGATGAAAGTCATTCACCAGAAGAATGGTTAATAGTTATGCAAACACACCCATTGGCAGCCTTTCATTCGCACCATCGCTTCAAAATAACACTATGTGAGCATTATGATTTGGTCAAAAGGAAAGAGCATTCTGGAAATATGCGTCAAGCAGATAATGAAATACTTCAGTTGTTTTTTATCATACGATTTTAAAAGTGGCACCAGTTAGGGGTTTCGCCATTGCATCCTCCCCGGGCAGGTTGACATCTGGGCCATGTCAGTAGCTCCAAGTCCCGCTGTGCATTGACCATGCGTATTCCACCCAGTTATCATGGTTTCCTTTATGCACACGTGATGCACGTCAAAATAATCTCAGGGCTAATCAAATTCAAAGAGTACATTTGCTTTTGAATTTTGGAAAAAAAACATTAGTTTTCATCTGGTTGAGTAAGCATTAAAAGAGCCACACCCAGGTGGTACCCACTGATACGATACCTGAGCTTCAAAGCTGGTGATGACGCGACGTCTTCAATGTATAACTTCCGTCCTTCGAGGCTTGTGATCCACTGAAGAGATGACAACAGAGTAGCCATATTATTTGCGTTAAACACAATATTTTAGAAAAATTCCCATTTACAGATAAGTGCCGAGCACAAGAGAAACCCAGTTTCCTGGCATCACTGCGATTAAGAGTGCTGTTAAAGCTATTCCAACAGTAGTTCGTCCTATTTTACCGACTTAAATTCTTAAATTTGAAAAGGTTTTAGTAGAATTTACTTGAAGAACTTAAATTTAATGGCGAACCGCCTTTGTCCGCTGATAATTCAATTGATTAGTTGAAAAGTACAAATTCTTCACTTTTATCGACCAAGTTATCGCCGGAAAATTTTTTGCACACTTTTGAATAGCCCTCCTTTTACGCATCACCGACGTCCTTGGTCAGAGGTCAAACAAAGTTGAGAAGTGGTTTTAATGGATTTTGTGCAAATTTCAACAATAATTAGAAAGGGAAATGTTAGTACGGATTTCCCGGTGGTTATAATGCAATCTTAAAAAGGAATGCAGGTGAGACAAGTCAATTCTAAGGATCACAAATTGTTAAATCTAAATTTGTGTGCGGAAGTATACATGTTACCGACACAAAGTTGCCAAGGCTGGATTTTATGGTTTTAGACAGGACTTAAAGATGCCTTCCTTGACGTTGTCAGTTATTTTACTCGGCCAAGGTGTACATTTGCACTTGAGGACATGTTTCTGTCGCTTTCCAGCTTAAAGCTTCCTACGATACACTTGCGTGAAGGATGGAGCCAACTCAAAAGAGGTGTCACGTAAGAAGTTGGAAGAACAAATCCACTTGAATGGGACACTGTCAACTGGCGAGGCACCACCCCACACGACTTGGCTAGCGTTCTTTGCATGGAGACTGTCACACCCGGTGACACGGTGTGATTGATGCATAACAGGCAGAGCAATGAAAATTGCTGGTGCCTTTACACAACGGCCTGCGTAATACAGCGACCACCGTCGGGTACGCAAAAGTTGAGGCGCCGAGGTGTTCATTATTGCCTCCAAAGTGATCATTACACTGCTTCTGCAATTCCAAACTTCTGAGAAAACATTTTGACTTAAAAAGACAGAAAATGGAGCAAACTAGCCAACTAAGTCGACCTTTACCCAGCCGCAGAGTTAAACAAATAACCAGCGTATTAGACCCATGTACCAAAACTGCCTGTGTGTGGTAAAATAAACTCAGAGGTGTAATTTTGCTGCAAATGTATAGGTTTCATATGTAATACTTTGTTTGTTCGAAATGCCGGTTTTGGTCACTGGGGTGGCCATATTGTACTAGCCGGTTGGCCGGCCTCCGGGCCGGGCCAACAGCCCCCAAGCCCTCTGGTTCCAGAATATGTATTCTGTCCCAGTACTATGCCTTCTTTTTCCTTAAAGGAAGCCTCGGAACGCTACATCATAGGTTTGAAAAGGTGCCTCAAAACTCAAATCCTCGGCTGAATTCGTTGTAAGTAGTAAAACGCGAATCTATCGAGAAAGGTGAATTATAATTGCAACGCTCCTGTTCTCTAAATGTACCTTGCAGGCTAGAGGGCAATTTGAAGCTGGTTCTGGAGGAGCGGTTTGATTCTCCTGACGTGGACAGTCCCACCTCCTCACTCCCGTCAATACGCCATCTACTGTTTCACCTAATATTAATAAAGGTGCCAAAGAACATTCAGCATTCTTATACCAGGAGTAGTAAAAGGGAAGAGGAGGAAAAGGGAGAAATCGCTAAAGTGGATGCCTTGCTTCGATGTTGAGGGGTTGGGAACGCTCGGGTTTTAGCGCCATAAGCGTGATCTGCAAAATGGGTCAAATAGTGTCAAAAGCGTTCGGATAGTGGAGGAAGTGAGTCGAAATTTTTAAGGCGGTCACGTAAAGTGGGGAACTCACGTATCCAAAAGAAATTTACGGAGGAGAATAATTTGGAAAGCGCAAAGTTTTTCGTTTACAAACAAGGTTAAATCAGGAAGAACTGTCAAAACTAATAAAGTTTCTGTTGAGGTGTTTTGCAATGACAAATAAATTGCAGAAAAGGACTCTAATCGAATCTTCTAATGACAAGACAAGCTAGAACAGCAAGCTTTTAAACCAAAAGGAATAATATGCTCGGTTAACACATTAATCGACATTCTACTGTCCTGACTTAGTAGCAAGGAAGTTTATTAGATGGTAAAAAACATGCTTCTCACACTTATGAGTGTGTGATGTGCAAGTGCGGCATGTCGAGACTACCCTGGAAACTAAAAAGACAAAATACCCAGCTGACGTATAAATTTAACATACAGAAGGGCTCGGGACTACAAGTATGGCTTGGAGACTAACCCACCCAACAATGACCAAGGTGCAAAGCAGCCCTTCACCAACATCGAGAGTTAAACAATCAATCTGTTTCATAGCACCTTTCACTTTTAAAAGCCTTTGCGGGGTTCCACTTGATGCACCTCCCGCATCAACCATCACAGCACAATCGGTGCCGAAAGGAAACACCCATGAACAAACTGTGCTTGCAACGTCGCTTATCCCTCCTGGAAATTCTGCTGGATCCAGAATTTCATCCCGTATAGGAATCGCACTCGGAGGGACAATAGGAGATGTTAGTTGCCATGCATGTCCATGGGTAGCTGTAGGAACAACGGCCTGGAGGCGGTCGTGAAGCACAAAATGGGGTTCACCATTGTTTCCGTGGGATTAGAGATTTGTGTTCACTTCTCCTTGCCACGTAATTTTCATTTCAGGGCTACCCAGTCGTATCCATCTGAGGTAGACATCGTTCCCAACTCCTCTATTAAGGACTGCCACTAATTCCCCATCCGCTAGCACATGCACTTCTTCCGTTTCGCTAAACTTAACCGCCCGACAGTAGAAAAAGGGATGGTTGTACTCTAATGTCAGGTTCTCTTTCCGCCGCCACCAATGTGGTGTCGCGAGACCTCTCCAAAGACGAAAGAAAACAAAACCCGAGCAGAATATAATTGGCATACAGTGGAGCTTGGGGCCATTGGTACGACCCGAAAGCCAGCCCACCCAGCAAACACCCGAAGTAACCCCCTTCACCAAAACCGAGAGCATTAGTTGGAGGCACCTAAACAACCAGTAGTGTTGGTGGGAGCACTAGCACAAACGTTGCTTCAAGGTCTAAGTAAACAGGTGGAGCAAGTGGGAAATGGGAGAGTAAGAAACGGTGGAAAAATGGTGCAGTTAGTCTAACACACCTCATTCAAGAAAATAACAAGAGCTTATATAATGCAAGTGCATTTATAATTATGTACATGGGTAATTTGGCAAGGCCCTTCCTCCGCTTATCTATACTCCACTTCCAACTGACGATTGATCCTTTCTATCACTTCATGAACGCAGGAGACACCGCACCACGCTGCACTTTGAAGACTTCAAATGGACCATGATCAGCGAAATAGACTCTATCATCGATAAAGTCTCGGAGAGATACATCCTCCTTGCAGACTGGGAGAGAACAAGGCCGGTATACTATTTTACGTGTTCACTCGTCTCCATTCTCATCCATCCATCACCTGTGTCAACAAACCACAAGTAAAAAAACTCCCCCGTACCTGTTGAAACAAAAGCAAAATGTAGGAAAGCAATCCCTATCATGATGACGTTCAGTAATAATCATACCAATCGAATCCGTGAATTGGTACTGTCTACTGGTGGCGTAGACCGCGCGTTGACTCCTCGTTCGGAGCAGAATCTTTACCGCTTCAAATTGTGTTCGTTGAAATCGTGCCCATCAATGCTACAGGTGTATCCACGCCCAATAAGCATGGAAGACTCTGCCAACATGAATATTACGACAACTTGATTAATACAACCCGTACAACAGAAATTGTAAAAAGACTTTGGGGAAGGAGCAACAGCGAATTGCCCTCTGAAAAGCGCACACAGTCTTCTTGTTGAAATTTAATTAACTTCCGTAAAACGACAATGGGTAAAAAGTTATTCCACGCACTCCAAAACCTCGAGGAGTTTACGATAAACAAGTGGAAGGCAATACCACAACTATGCACACCAATTAAGTCCACCTAATTTTCACTAATTTACCACACGTTTTGACATCTTAATGTGATAATTTTAAGTTGTACGAAAGCTTCTGCTGAATAAAAATTCCCACAACGTATGCAAATTGATACCAGTCATGCAGTTGTGATATTAAGTCATCCATCATGCAACAGCGTCTGTATGCTGTATTGTCCACAAATTGTATCAAATAACGCATTCTAAGCTGGAACAAAACGACCCCAATTCACAATGTACCCGAAAATTTGGGTTATAGAATTGCAATGCTTGAAAGTCCACCACGTCCTTGCAAGCAGAGATTTCCAGGTCCGAGTAGCCATCCCTTCAATTCCAAGTCTACCTCAAACACTAGCTCATGTCGAAGCTGAACTTACGACTAATTGGTCACTTAAATCATGGTTTATGCTTTCCACTAAAAAAAGTTTAACGCGTGATCAGGAATTCAAGTTCCAACTGGTGGTATAGAACTCAATGAACAATCGAAGTGAGAGATGTCCCATATACACGATGTTTCCAACACGTAGATATTATGGAACAATAAGTAATAAAACTGTTCCAGCATCTGTTAAAAAAAAGGTTTAAGGACAAAGGGCAAAAGCAAGCTGTCGTCAAACAAGTGCATTAAATCTGTTAATGCACGAAGAAGACAAGACGTCATAAAATACAATCAACTCTTACCTGAACAATGTGTAAAGTGAAAAACCGGGGCGAATCTCGCACTTAGTGCCACTCGGAAAATGCTACCTCAGGGGAGCATGTTCCAGTGGAATTCAAGATCCAAAATACCATTACTACCAAGCAAAGCCAAACATTGGATAGATTTTCTCATTTTCAACAAACGAAGCCTCCTTACTTAAACTTTGGCTTTTGTAAAAATAGGAGAACCCAGCGGACCAATGAATAACACCCTAGGATGCATATTCAAACTTCCCACCTCAATAATAGGTCAGCATAAGAAAGTACGCAATAGTGTGTGTGTATGCGTAAGTGTGGAATTAGTTCGTGGTAAAAAAGATTAGATGGATTTCAATGAGAAAATAGTCTACGATACAAATTAAATACTATGTGTCGTAAACTGCACACAAAGGGTTGTGCAATTTAAAAAAACAAAGCCTTTTAAAACTTTCTAGCATAGTGCTATTATTACTGTAGCTATTGCAATGTTTGCAACTAATATTCTTCACATACTATTCCAGCAGTGGCTTTCAAGATCATTGTGCGTTCCTATGATTAACTGGCTCGCTGAATCAGCCGCTATTTGGTCATGAAATTCTTGTTTTTCAATTCGCTAAATGATGGCGACAAATCATGGAACGGTGATTTTCTTTTGGTTTGTGAATCTAAGTGATGGAATCTGGCTGTTTACATTGCTTACTCACATTCTTACGAGTTGTCTCCGAGCCAGAATTCGAATGTGGAAGTGAAACTGGCCATTTAATAATTAGCAGTACCAAGTGTGGAAGATTTTAAAGTCAAATGTGAGTTGGCATCCTTCCCATGTTTTTTAGTACTTTCATGCACTTGACAGCATTTAAAATTCGCTCTGAAACTTAAGAAGTTGCCAAACGAATACAATTTACAATCGTTCTTCCAATTGGTGTTGAACTATTTCATGATGTATGACCATAACCGAGGAGTAGTGTCTGCGTTGTCACCATGGTGACTACCTGGCACACCTTGCTTTCCCTTCAGAACTAGAACCCCGAAATTGCTGGAGTCGCATCTAGAGGGTCTGGGACCTTGCACTAAACCCCTGTCCTCCATCAATAGCACTCAGCACCGAGATTTGAGAACCCTTGCTGTAGAACACACATGTGCAGCCACTGCTTCAAGGGATGTAAATGCCCACTCATTTCTCAATTTTACCCTCTAGTTGGTTCAGCTGGACAGTGCGGTTACCGTCTCATCCATGTGAATGTGTTTTATGTTCTGCTTGAACCTATTCCGCTCTCATCCGTTTGCCGAGTGGCATAGGTTCGCCATGATTTCCACACCAGTTCATGATGACTGGAGATGGACCTCATCAGGAGTCGTGAAAAGACTCTTTACAGTTAAAGCAATAAAATTAGTTATTTATAATTGCACTTCCTGGTTCCTGAGCAAAAACTGAGCCGACTTGAACAAAAAAAACTTGTGGCATTATTCAAACAATGACTAGAATGTCGTGATGGTTTTTCCCGACAGAACTCATTTGCGATATTGGGCGTAAACCCTCCTGGTAGACGGATTGGCTTCCTTTGTGGATGACTTCGCCCTTCATATTGGGGTATAAATGCCTGCATGCATACTCACGAGTAGTGTGACTAAAAAACAGCGTCAATTAAATAGGACAGTAAACTACCATCAAGGCTTAAGGGTGCCGTTAGTCATAGGCCACCCGAGTTGGATTTCCATGCTGTGATTCCCATCCAATTGTCAGTTTCTACTGTAGATGCGAGACCACACTTCATCAAAACAAGTACCAAAAAATGCATATATATGTATGACCATAAGTTGGCAATTCCCTCCCTCCACTTATCCACACTACTAGCAATGGCGATTGGTCCGTCCCGACTACCGCATCATGAACGCAGGCGTCACCGCACTTCGCAAACGTAGGACAATTTTGGCACAAATTCATCAGTGCGCCTTGACCATCAAGATGACCTTATCATCAATGCAATCAAAGCAAAATACATGTTCTTTGCAGACTGAAAGAATGGACTGGTGTACTACTTCCCGTGCTCATCCACGACCATTTCAAGCGGTAGAATTCGAAGTTGCTGTCCACACATCACCTGCGCCAATAAGCTGCGACTCAAAAAACATCCATGTACCCCCTACTGCGACGATATGGGCGTAGAGACAATTTCAATTTTAATGGCTTACGACAATCAGATGGACAGATTGCCGCTTAGTCTAACAGTAATGCAGACTGGACGTCGACGTCTCCCTCGTAGCAGAACCTCAACCACCTCAGCTTGTGCTTGTTCAAATTGCGTCTACTGAAGTCGCGATTCACTCCATCGATGTGGAAGACCAAACCCAAGTGTTATGTCTTGGAGGGTACTGTAGTTGTACCCGCACCAAATAATCACGATCTCACCAACGTGGATACCATAACATCCAGCACAAGGCAACTCTTACCATCTAATTGGAAGAAGAATTTGGAATACAATCAAAATTTTTCAAACAATGTGCACACTGAATCCGTCAGAGTACAAAAAACATCGCAGCGACGCGCGAGTGTGGACTGGTAGCTAGGTCCAATTACAGACAAATTCGTGCAAGCTTTAATTTCCGGACCATCAATTCCACCAAGTAGAGGCTAAGGTTTAGCACTTAACATCCTAGCGTTATTAAAGTCAGCAAAAAGGCACCATGCTGACGGACAATAAACAAAAAGCAGCCGATGACCTTGGAAGTAGCAGGATAAACACACTGCTGACGCTCAACAATTATTAACTCAAAGCTTCTTCGAAAAAATGGCAAAAATCCCTACAGCATTCCCGAAAACGAACAGCCTGATTATTCTGTGACACGTATATTGTCTCGAATTAATAGGAAGCGGTACAGTCTCAAGGAAAACTGGGCAGCGGACTTCCATCAGCGTAGCGACCTGAGAGCCCTCGAAGACAAAAGATGATTCTCGCGCAGGCCTTGTCGCACCCGGCAGGGAAAGTGGCCGAACACGTAAATGCAACCAAAACTGGGAGCTAAGCAAACAACAAGGTATTGCACAGCCCCTCCTCTTTTGAGCGTCAACCCCGATGCCTCCCTTGGTAAATCCCCCACGTCAGTCATCACAACGTAGTCCAACGTAATCAGCACTGGAAAAAAACACCCACCAGCCAACCATGCCAGTCATCAGATTCCTATGCAACTGTGGCGATACCTGACTACGACTTCACCGAACCCACCTCAGTGATCTTAACGGATCTAAGTTTCGTCCGGTTTGAGAACCGGATTCAGGGACAGGAAATTCTACTGACCATTACGCATGCCCACGGCTAGCCCTTAAAAAACCGGCTTGAAAGCAGACTTAAGGAAGGGAAAATGGGACTTGACACAGATCTGCAGGGACAGGGTTTTGTCCGTTAACATTGCCAATATTCTTATGCAGGATTGGTGTGAAAACTCCGCAAAGGAACTTTACCATGTAGTTCACTGCCAGTGTCCCTTCCGTTGTTAATAGCTTCAAACAGAACACGAGGCCAGGGTGGCTGCCGAAGGCAGACGTCATCCTAGATCACTTTGTTATGAGTCGTCACCGCCTCTCCCACCCATAGTATACGTACTTCTTGCGCCTCACCAATGTTCGCCGATAGTAGTAATTAGGATGTAAATCATTTAAGGTCAGATTCGCCTTGCCCTGACAATAATGTAGCGTCCTGAGTATTCCCTGTAGACACAATACCTGCGCAGAACACATCTGTATATATGTACGGAGACAATACAATCGTTCCGAGCGACCAAGAACTCTGCCAGGTACCAGACTCAATTTGTGCTCCCGCCTCGCCTTAAAGGTACGTTTGAGCAGCGCAAGCATTTCAAATAATTACGCATAAATAAACATCTTTCAACATAAATACACATTAGAGCAATAAATACAAGAAACTATCAAGTATCTTTAATTATTTGTCCTACAAAATTGAACATAGGTGAATTGAAAATGTTGAGAGAAATGCCTAACGAAAAGTTCTAAATTATGACTAATTACACATTTATATTAGACGCGCCACTGAATATAGTACTGTGGCACGTTTTCATCCTCTCTCCGGCCTTCACGCGCATTGAACTAACAGGCTGAATGGATTGGAACTTTCCTACTAATTTGGGTCACCAAGATTTCCTCCAGCTATTATGAGTACATGACTGTAGGGTCCCGAAGCTTCCTTTAAGGTAAAAGAAGGCATAGTACTAGGGCAGAATATATATTCTAAAGACAGAGAGCTTGGTGTAATACTTAGATTGTTCGAACTGAAGGTTTCGGTCACTTGGGTGGCCATACTGTGCTAGCCAGTCGGCCGGCCTCCGGGCCGTGCCAACAGCCCCCAAGCCCTCTGTTTCCAGAATATATATATTCTGCTCTAGTATTGTGCCCTCTTTTACCTTCAAGGAAGTCTCGGGACGCTAAACTTGGGGGCTGTTGGCACGGCCCGGAGGCCGGTCAACCAGCTAGTAGAATATGGCCACCCAAGTGACCGAAACCTTCAGTTTGGTTTAGGGCAGAATGTACCTATTCAACATACAGAAGCGGCTAAGTCTACCCAGCTCCGGTACAATGGCCGAGACATAACGTCTCTTCAATCAAAACTGATACTTAGCAAAACAAACAACGCAAAAGAATTCACTGTCCACTTATCTCCAATACGGATAAAGCTCCTGTACTTACAGCAGTCCTAGATAGGGATTAATCATCACTGCATCCCCTCCAGGCACTGGAAGTGGATAATTTGCAGGCCTGCAACTGTTTCTCAGACCCCCACTTGTCGTTGCCACCGTAATGAACCGTTAGTTATTGGTGGCCTCCGGCTCAAGGCCGACTACGATCTGTAGCTAGAGCTCAGATTCTCTAGAAGTGTCTCCGCATATAGGTATAGACGGTTTACTTCCGATCTCGTAAGTGCATCCATCACTCCTTATATTCGAAGGAGGCACGCAAGGTCAAAGCATTGATGCATGCATTAACTGTAAGGTTGTAGCAGTTATCCGTGTAACGCCAGCATCCATATTAACCGTAGCATTATTTGATTGACCATTTACGTTGTTAGTGCACTTAGGGCCTGCGTGGCTCCATTCTTAGGACAAACATATGAAAACTATTGAGATTCGCCAGGTACTTTAAACGCCATCGGCAGCAGCAATGGCGGCGTCGGTGACTTCCAACGACCGAGCATACGTCTCGACCATGGAACATAAGTAGATGTCACCTGACCGCATTGGCCACTCAGCTGTGTGCTACTTTGTGTTGTCATTGTAAACGCTGATAGGGGTCGACACAGTTGATTAAGAATCACTTTTTACACTTACCAAAACATAAAATTCAATAAGCGTGGGTGTGTACTGCTGAATGACATGGACGAACGTTTGTTTGCACAGCTGATTTGACAGAAGTGAAAGAGAAGCAGAGCTGACAGTGTTTTGCGTGTCGCCTCTACTGATTGCTTATAAGTAAGAGGTGAGCATTTGTAGATGATGTCGAACGCCCACTCTTTTATGAATAATTACGGGATAGATGTCAACCATATTGACAACAGGTAGGCACACCGAAATAAAAGTATGAAAGTTTAAAGAGTTTCCATTGCTCTTGCACAATTTGCATTCGTTTCATAAGAAGAAAGGAAGATGTAATTCGTGTATGGGAACAAATATCGCGACTTCGTGAAGGTCCGTGCTAATCGTTGCTGTTCCTTCGGTAGGTATTTGTAAAAAAAATACGTATCTTACACAATTTATGCCTTGAGAAGGGTTACAAGTCAATCTAAATAAAAAAGAAGAAGTTTTATTTGTTTACTTATGGCACCGAAAACATCATAGAGTGGACATGTTACTACCACCAATTAATAATTTTAGCAAAGGTGCAACTTGCTTAAAATTTGTAAAAAGACGAGAGTGCGGACCAATTTGAGGCTAGTACAGGACAACTGTGTCAATATGTGGATAATTATCATCATTAGCCCTCTATCCTCTAAGGTACCCATGACTTTAAGTGAAGAATAAGTGCTTTTCTATAATGAAGACTAGATTCTTTGGTCCGTCACTGCTTAAAATTAACAGATACATATCTGCCATGCACTGATGTATCAGAGTTTGGTGTTAGTGTGATGATTTGCAAAATTGGGATGACTTTGACAACAGCTGTGGAGTGATATCTCAGCACAAATCTTGAAAGCGGCTGTTTTGCTTGCCTTGACCGTGCGGTATTTCGGTGTAGCCGCAGCCTTTTCTTTTTTGCTCCGCGTTGGCAACTAGTGGAAAGCCATTGAAGACTGAAATTTTATTGTTTATCTCCAAATGTAAATAAAATGCTTAGAAATGGAAATGCGGCTCCAATTTTTTGATTTATTTAAAACCACATCTTTTATAATGTTAACGTATTATACCCGTGGAGTTTGGTAGACTGAGTCATGCAATGCCCTCTTTCATTAGCATAGAGGTCGTTTTTACAACTTCTGTTTTTTTTATTAATTCCATTATAAATGTGGAATCGCTGGTGACGAAGTGTACAGATGAAGTGCACGAGTATGAGAAGCGTGACCATAGTTGAAGATTTTCTGCATCAAAGATTAGCTGATTGAAGCTTGGCTATCAGTTGAAAAAATTTGAAGAATTTAAGCTACCGAAAATGAAGCTTAAAATTTGGAATCGCGATACACTGACAACATAATCAAGGTGACTCACGAGGTGCTTCAACAAATTTAGTTGCTTGGCTTCCAAACTTGCCAGACTTTTCGCCTTACAAGGCAGAAATGACTAAGGGTGCACCAACGGGTGCCATAAAAAAGGTATCCAAGGCACTGAAGCCTTATCTAAATCTCCGTCTCAGTTGTTGATTCCTTTCACAAAAACACACACAATTCGCTTTGCATCAAGCGCCTTTTTGAGGAAAAAAAGGAGCCTTAGAAATTTTATCGCAGAGCTTGCTTTTTAGCGCTAAATTCAGACAGTTGCGAGCAAATGCATCTATCAGCTACACAAGGCTCTGGTTATCAGATCTCTAAGAATGATTCCTAAGGTTTCTAGCTTACTTGGCAATCCGAGCTTGACAGAGTTATGAGCGATGGCATTAACCACTCCTCGTCTCAAGCGCAAGGTCCATAATGATGCCAACAAAGAACCAAAGATTCTAAAACAAGTAGCCATAAATTTGGCTTTTCACAGATCACGCTCGTCTAACAGTATCATGCGCTGAGATCGACTTACAGGCCTTGAGCTTGACACTTGGAGTGTAGATCGGGTTTTAATAGCATCAAAACCATAAAATTTTATAGTCATATCCTCATTTTCCAGGCACATCGAAGGCCTTATCAAAAATACTAGCACTTTTTATTTTAAATCTTTTGAACCGAACCCGGTAAATATATACTTGAAATGAAGGAATTAAATGCTTTCCTTTGCTTTTGGGATGCGGATGCAAACCGCACGAATTTGTGCCAGCGTAGTTCTGGACTTGAGGAAACATTTTAGTGCATTGAATGAGAGAATGTTCCTAATAATTGGATTCTGTCTTTTTCCCCCTCTCCTCCCTCTTCTTCTCCAAACGGCGCCTTTTTTATATCATTCTCACACCCAGTGGTTAAAAACATGCACCGCGTCTACATTCTGGAGGTGTGGGAGTATCAAACATGTGTTCGGAGATGTCAACGAAGCATTCCGCCTGAAGCATTGCGTTTAATGCCCCTTTGTTCATTCAAAGTAGTCCAGACTTCTCAGAGCATGAAAAATGGCAAGAACACTTTGTATAATCTGGGTGGTTGAAAGAAACCTCCCGGACTGGTTGATTAGTCACCTCAAGTCGAATGCAACGAATTTATCAAATACCTTGACACGAATGAACACCTAGCCCCGTAAGTCACAGTTCGAAATATTTGCTGAGCTAGTTGAATTCCAACCAAAAAAGCAAGAATGTCCGATGATACAATGGATTTAAGGGTGTGTGATAAGAGGGTAAGGAGATTTGCTTCAAAATCCTATTCTACTTTTGTTGCAAATAAAAACCCCTACTCTGATTGAGATTGATGTTGCCCGAATGCTCTTGAATTATTTATTGCTTTGGATTGCCATCTGTCAACCAGTCATATGACTATTCCTTCCACAATGCCATATTATCGTAGATAAAGCGGTGGTGTGACTCACTGGGCTGGGGTGGGAGACGGGCTGGTGTTCCAGACATGAACCCCAAATTTCGCCTTTAATAAAAATAAAATTTATTTGCGTCTGCAATTTTCGTATTGTACACAACTTCAATGCATGGAGTTTATGAAAAGTGAAGGCTGCAGTCACCGAGGGACATAAGTTTTACGGTCCCGGTGGAGCTGTAAACGCCCTCATGATGATGACTTGAAGTGGGCCGTCCAGAATTGTGCATGTTTGGAACAGCTAACTTTATACTTGGATTTTACAAATGGATTTTATATGTTCAGTAGTCGCACTTGAAAAAATCACATTTGAAAACAAAACGAGCGTCATAAGAATGAGCTACAGCTGACAGTGCTTCAACTTGTAAGAGAATGTCTCCAGTAGCAATTCATACATACTTTAGCATCCCTAGACTTCCCTGGACACAAAAGAAGACATAATAATGGGGCAAATTGCATGCGAGTGACATGCAGTAGGACTTGAGTCTGCTAGTATGGCCCAGGAGGCCTCTTTTAATATCTACCTATTATTTAAACGGACCCTTAGGTTCCAGCAATACACTTTGGTGTCTACGGATAAGCTAGCCGATTGGTGTGTTTTTAAGGTGTATCCACTTAATAAAAGTGCAATCGAAATAGACTTTCGCTATGTCACCCACAGTTGATTAACTCAATTATTCAATGACTTCAAACGTTTTTGACAATTTCTTATCTGCACAACCTTTGGTTTCCTTTGGTGTTGCTTAAAAGCCGTAAAAAGCTCACGTGGTTGGGTTGGGCAAGTAATTTCAACAGTCTTTGTGCATTTCTTAGAATTGGCTTTGCGTGACGCCTAACATCCATTAGTTACAATTAAGTTTTGTTTTTCTCATTTTACGAGTTTGTTAGTGGCAAGCCTTTAAATGTGTTGATGGCGCTTTGAAACAAACAGTGGGAGTCATGGAGCGAAGCGCTCATAGCATTTCCCTCGAGAGGCAAATTAACGAGTTTAATTTGGATGTTGCTGCTGCTAAAAGTTTCTCGCCTGAGGGGAATGCTAATTAGGAATGGGTAAGAGACAAATTGGGTGATCAAATCACTGATTCCTTCGAAAACGAAATCCTTTAGCCATGGCGACTAATGGAAGCGAAGCACACTTACACAAATGCATAGAAAACCACCTCATCAAGTTGTTTGTAGGGCCTAATGATAATTTAAGTATTGCTAAATCCCATTTCTGCTTCAACAGATTCGATTTCTTTACCAACATTTATCCTGTAAATCGGTGATAACTGGGAAAGATTTGCCTTTTGTAGGAGTCGATGTTAAGTGATTCAGGAAAGTCGCAATTTACTTGTCGCCTAGTAATCGTACACATTCAGTCTGTTTACTGTCTGTGCCCTAGTCGATGGAGAAACCAAGAGATGTTAGAATGTAATTGATACTGCACTGGCTGATATTTTAGGACAAAATAATTTTGTCAAACTGAATCCGATGGCCTACATAAAACCCTATAATTTGATTGACCTGCATCCAAAAAACTTTGCCAATGCAGAGATCTTCAAAATTTTCCAGGAAAATCTTAATCAGTAAAAAGCGATGCAAGCAAATATTTGTCAGCACTCTAATAGGTCAATAAAATGTTCGTTCCTAAAAAATTGAGTTCTTCAAGATGGTTTGCAAAAATTATTTAGAAAAAATAAAGTGCACACAAGGAAATTTGATTTCGATTAATTCTGCATATGGGCAAAATTCTGGTGAAGACGAAGGATTTCGGCCTCGTCGAGTCAAGTTGCGTTGCAGCAATAGCATAATAATCGGGGAAAATGGAGTTTACTTTTTGGTATACGTAGAAGTCGGAATAATTCAATATAATTTTCAAATATCAATTTGGTATTGTCATAATTCCCAGTTAACCCACTCACCGTCACAATTCCAGAGGATGCTCAAGTGGGAAGTTTAGTGGTCAATCTCAACGCCACTGATCCCGATCGTCCAGACGACCTTCATCCAGTAACCTACACTCTTGTCAGCATCATTGCACTCTCCACTACACAGCCCATCAGCCCCACCAACAGCTCCCACTTCCGTCTGGAAGGTCACACAGGTCGCCTGTTATTGGCTGAACCACTGGACCGTGAGACTAATGTGGAGTATCAACTGACGGTGCGGGCGACAGATAGGGGCAGCCCAAAGACACAGTCGTGTGATCTTGCCCTACGGATTCAAGTCCTCGATGTGAACGACAATCCGCCAGTGTTTGGCAGTCCATTGAAAGAAGTTAGCTCGATGGTAGCAGAAACCGGTGAGGGAAAGAAAGAAAAGGCGTGCTACCATAATTCCCTCAATGTCCCTGACATCGTAACAGCTAGCAAAATTTGATGCGCACTGCGGTAGATACAATGGTAATATATTAATTTGGTGTCTCCTTTCAAAACCACTATCCCTGACAAAGGGTGAATTCATGTTATGGGAAACTCAAATCTAATTTATTGCTTTAAAAGCCAGAAATCCCTAGCTAATGAATTATTTGGTAAACGCAGAGTGAGTGAGTGTTGGGACGAGAATTTGTCACGAATCCAACTGCACTGACGCACGCGAAGGCGTGGAGTGGGGAGAGGTGGGAAAGGGGCCTATTTGTTGCAATTGAGCCACGCATCGTTACATTTGGCGCAGGGTGGATGAGTGGGTGGCTAGGTGTTAATTCCAAGGTTTTATGGTTAGCGACGCTAATATACCCCTCCTCAGTGTACCGATTTAACACAAAAAGAGGATTATTTCATGCCCACCTCCATTTGCAATAATGCGAAATCGGAAAATAATGGACGCAAGGTCTACCTCATCCTCGTCTATTGAAGTTTTAAAATTTTAATCATAAAGGGCTAAAAATTCTAGGCATCTGGTGTAATTAGAGATAAACAATTTCACGCATGAACAATTTGGGTGGATATTAAGCGATTCCCCTTGGGATGAGCAGGCATGGCAGATGGGCAGTTCAGTTTATTATGGGTGGTCTTCAATGTCTAGGTGGCCTACTGGAAGAAAAATTTTGCAAATCATAAGGCGAAGGACAAAACGCTGAAGCTGGAGAAAACAGTTGTTTTTTTACGCTTCCATGAGCGGACCTAGTATTGCCTAATTTTACAAACCACCTCAGGGTCATTATGTGGGGGAATCACTACGATTAATTAGGGTGTTTTTTCCCTTTAATTTAGCCCCTTAAACAACAGTCCCTTTGGGGAATCAAAGAGCTCTATACTGGTGGACGATAAGGAGAAGCTTATCGGGAAAAAATGTCCATCTGCAAATCAAACACGTACAAGATTGCGTCTCTTAAGCCTTTAAAGTACTAGCTCTATAAATGCTTGTTGGAGCTTTAACATACTATCCACATTCATAAATTTTATCGTCATTTTTCGCAAAAGTAGGATGATAAACTTTCAAGTTAAGATTCGCTTACCGTTGCTACTAGAATGTTACCATTTGATCTCCTTCTTACTTTTATGACGGAATTAGGAAAAGAGCCAAAGTTGCTTTGTGGTAGTTTTGAACTTCCCCACTTTATGACTTGGCTGCCACCAAGACCCCTCATTGTAGGACTGCCAAATGGGGGTCCTAAAATTTGACTTTTTTAAACAATTGTTCGGTGTTTTACATTTTGTAGCCTGCATACAAGCAGTTTGTGGAACACGTACGCGCATAGCGCATCAGCACGCAAATGCTGGCAATGGAGTCACTGCTACATCCTTGGAAGATCGCTCTCGTTTAGTTGTGGCTCTTTAAGACTTTCCTCAAGATGCGAGGAGACTCGGTGGTTGGGTGGATTAGTTGTGTATTTGACGCATAGGAGGCTTTGAGGCTACTGGCATGACCCCAATGTTATTCTACCCGGTGAAGGTTTAATGGTGGAGCGTCTAGCTGGTCCCTTATTAAGAGTTAAACAAACAATCAAAGTACTACCTTCCCCTTCTCCTCTTTCCAGCGTCGCATCTGGTGCTCCTCCTCCGTCAATGTCCCACGCCGGCCTTCACAAAGTAGTCAATACTGTAAGAGTAACGTCCTCTAGTCATCTGTGCCAGTGTCAGAATTCCCATACATCTGATGTAACACTTTACCGCAACATCACTAACCTCTCTTGTCAATTCTACGGGATCTAGAGATGCTTCGTGTTGATTGGAAACTGGATGCATGGATTAGGGACTGATGGCCAACTTTGTGTGGAAGCTACAGACAAGATGTAACAAATAGTCAAACTTGATTAAGGCAGATAACTTTATCGACAACTTAACCCTCCGAGTGTGATATTATTCCCAAATGTTGCTATCGCTGCAGATAGATCATTATGGCCTCTTAAACCCCTTATTTTTACATCTAATTCCGCCTGGTATATAGCTAGCTTTCACAGTAAATAAGGATGCTCAGTTCTTCCGGAATGCAGCTTGTATGCGCACATTTATTGCATTTGTGCAGAATGTTTGCGACCTACCGTGGAGACAACTCCTTTTTCACCGCCTCAAACATGTCCAATTCGCTCGACCATGACTGTCTCTCCATTGGGGTTTGGGGAGAAACCTAGCGCCTAAGAGTTATCCCCCTTTAATGCCGGTAAGATTTTAACAGCCCTTTAAATGCAGTGAGGCGATTCTATTGTCATTAGATGGGAATTTCGGTCTTCTGCGTGTGAATACTAGGAACTCCAAACAAATTACGCGTTTTATTTTGTATCCAATTGCCAACAAATAGGCAGATGCAATTTTCTAGCAAAATAAGTTCTTTATGTGGCACTGAGATTATGGAAATTATTTCTAAAATTTTTGCAACAAATTAGAAACGAAAAAATAACCTTTTTACCGGTCATTAAAATAATAAAGAGAATTGAATAGTTTCCTGCTTTAGTTGATAGTAGATGTGGGAAGACATTTCGTGAGTCAATTCCTCATCCCAGTTGTCCCATTTAAGATGATTTGGGATAAAGGGATCGAGGAGGATCGGTACAATGGAAATGGTTACAACTGCGCCAGGTGCAATGCGTCGCCTCCATCTGAGAGGGAGGAGGGAGATTCCATTGTTAAGAATAGAAGGAGGCTTTTGTTAGTAAAGTGAACTGACGAGGCAACAAAGTGCCACCCTCCTTCACCTCGGACGGCGTTGCAATTCAAAATGATGCACAATATGTAACTTTTTCATAATCCAATCTAAATTCCTTTTTAAAAGTGATTAAGTCAGTTGACTTAGTTTAATAAAGCATATCAAATATGTTTTTAAAGAATTTGCTCGCCCTATGTCAAAGGGATGTCTGTTCGTTCTTTGCAAAACCAGATAACACTTCTTCACTTGACAAAATTCGCATTCTTGTAAATGATAATTGTTACTTGAATTTTGTGGAACTTGAAAGCACTTGCCAAGCCTTTTCTTTCTTATTTAAACAAGTCATTTATAGGGCATAATTTCCGATTGATCTAAAGAAGCATCTCTTTGCGGCATTTGGAGCAGGATCCCCTTACTGGCCCTGACGTTGCAACTTTTGGTACACATTGATGCATATAGTATTAAATAAAGCACTAAGTATGATACAGCAGAAGAAGGAGGGTCTGAGTGTACTTGTATCTGCGCGTATGGCGTGAGGGTTCAAACGAATGAGGAGCTAACAATGCCCTTCTTTCCAAGATCTTTGCGCCACGCAGTAGGTGGTGGTTTTGAAACAGCAGAGCTGCCAACGAGTTCAAAAGCGCTTGGTGGGGTGTCACTGGCTGCAAATGGTTCAGCTTCCGCATCCATCGACTCGCTCGCCCTTGTGACTGTCGGCATTGGTGGATGCTGTTGGGAGCCTGATGAGGATGTGGTGACGTTGAACAGTGTCTGATAGCCAGCGTTGCGGGCAACGGTGGCAGAACGATTGTTGGTCAAGAAGACTGTAGATCCAGGATCAGCGCCACTGTCATCTTCAACACAGTCTTCGTGGAAGTATTGTCCACCTTGCATGTAGGTTCCAGGCTGAAGAATTAAGCCTGTGCCTCCTCCATTTGCGCTTAGTTTGTTGTAATCTGCAAAGAAAAGTAGCTCATTTGGTGGTCTGATGCTAATCTTATCCTGCATCACTACTTCCTCAAAACGCAACAACGCAAAATGATGTTTACTCAACAAGATTTCTTTCCAGTTCACACCAAACCTCATGGTAAACGACTTTGAATTGAATAACATCCGTGAAGGCCAGATATCGGTAAACTTTGAGGCAACAGCCTTGAATTAGGTCCTTAGCTATTAAAATATGTGTCACTTTTCCCTTGATTTCATTTGACTTCAAGCCCAGTGTCAAAAAGAATAAAAACGATTTAGAATTTGGAACGATAAAGTTGTCATTAGTTAGATTGGAGTTGGTTAACAAGGGAAATGCGCGGTAAAAATACCCGTTTTGGCATACACAGCTAATAAAAAATAATCGTAAATAAGTTTTTTCGAAAGTGGGAGCTGGCTTTTTGACCAAGTGGCGCATGAAGCCAATGGGAATTTTCGGTTTCTCTCATAAATTAATCACAACAGGGCAATAAGTCACCTCGCTCACTGGAGCACTCATGCATGTTGAGGTCGTGGAAGGGGTCTCTTTGAAGAAGTCATTTATGTGTGCAGTCCATCAAAGTTTTCAATTTTCTGTCAGACGAAAGATACCGATAGAAAATGGGTGAGAAACCGCGATTGTTGTCTGCTTGATAGTGAACACTTTCAATGCCAACATAAACAAGAACAAGGAAATACTGACTACTCCACATAAGGATCGTGTTACCAAGTACGAATTCATATTTTTTATATATTTAAGGCGTCAAGATAAATGGAAATGCTTACAGCCATTCCCGTCGCCAGGAGCTTCATAATTGTTGAGTCCCCTGTCTGCGCGCTGTTCCCAAACATCGTCAACATGGTTAACCTGTCCCTGGCTGAGGTAGATGTTAGCTCTATCGACGACGGGGATTGGGGGCCTTTCGTACTCCTCCAAACTGTCGCCCAATGAACTTGACCGATTTTTCGGCTGTAAATTTGTAAAGAAATCAAAACAATCAGTTCACTTCTACCATCTTATGGGAAAAGAATGGCTTATACGAGCTTTACCTGCAAAGTGACCTCTCCTCTGCACGGTTGAACCTGTATCATGTTGTCAAAGTTTGCGGCTGTAGCCCCCACACCTGCGGTAGTGCCGTTTACATAGCCAAGTCGGAGAAGTTGTTCTTGGTGTTGCTGGTGTTCTTGCAGCATTCTTTGCTGTTGCTGTAGGACAGCAGCATTGGCACAACGGCCACCTCCAACCAAGGGCGACCTCTGAGCTGACCAGCCATAGACATATCGACCCAAGTCCTTTCCTGACAGGCTAGTTTGCGGCTGCAGAGTTGCTGCTCTGTACTTTGCTTCCTTCGCGTGGACAAAGTTTACAGGATTAGAAGGCGGGCTGTTCTCAGTGGGTACACGATGGCGAAAACGAATGAGAATAGCTCCGAATACAACAAGAAGTAGGCATCCCAGAAAGGCTAGACAGCAAATAAGAATCAGACGGCGATCGAAGGCTGGTGAACTCTCTTGACGCGAGTAGACCTCCACACTTGCATCCTGGCCGTAGAGAGGATATGTGGCTTCATCTCGGTGGCTCCAAGACTTTGAATACGTCGGGCTGTTCACGTACTCTGCACCCGTGTTAATCGACCCAGGGCTTCTTTGGGGGTTCCTTGTGTCAATCACGACGGTAATAGAAGTAATGGAAGACCGCGAAGGAACCCCATTATCTTTCGCCTTTTGAAGAAAAGGAGGGATTGATTAGTAATAACCCCTGAACTCCTCTTTCAGAAAGCAGTAGCTTACCTCTATTTCTAAATAATGGCTGCCAATATCTTCATCAAGTACCTCACGTGCGAAAGAGAGTTCTCCAGAACTGGGATTTAGGGAGAAGAGACCTTGTGAGGTGGAGTTCTTCATTAGGAAGAGAAGGCCCTGCTCTCCAGCTGCGTCTGCATCAAACACCGTCAGTTTGACAATCGCAGTGCCCTATATCATTTGCATTACAGGTAATGTAAAGATTAAGGAAGTGTCTGTGAATACATCCTTTTCATCCTCCATCTTTCTATCACTTCAACCCAATCAACGGCAGCCGCTCTGCCTAACTGCAGCCCAGGCAAAACCCAGCATTCACGTGATGTATGATGGTGTCATGATTTACTTTTCACCCACTATGCTGATAAATTTAGCTTCCATGGAACGGAAGGAAAAAGGATGGAACTATGAAATTGCTGCAAACCACCGTGAATAACATACAACAGAGGTGAATCAACTACGTGTTGCTTATTTCCTTCTTTCTCTATCGACTCCCTATTTACTTAGCTTCTAACTAGTGCATCTCTGATGATATTTGACGGGTTAACTTTGGCCCAAAGGGGTGATACTTTCTGAAAATTAACACAATTTAAAACTACAGTTCCACATATGAACGTTTAAGAGACGGAGAATTTCAAAAGACGCCAAATAATTTAAGTAAATTGCATTAAACGCCAATTTTTGAACAGTTGGGGTTTTGTAGATTAAAATGGGCTCAACAATTTCTTCAAGTGAAGAAAGTATGAAACATTCGTAAAATGAAAATACCATACGTAGGATTGGAAGGAGAAGAGGAGGTAGAACATTTTCCCGTTCATTTAAAACCTCCTTCTACCAGTAATTTTGGTAAATTTGGTATTTATTTGTTTTCCACCGATGCTGACTTGGATATCTCCCCTCTGTGTGTGTGCGTGTGTGAACGGCCAACTGCAGTGTCAAGCGGTGACGTATTCAAAATACCTTTTGCTCGCCTCGAGTTATCGCGGTACCTGATCGAAGTTGCCATTGCTGGAAAGTGCGCAATAAGCCATGTGCGCAAATGCGTTGCCATTTTTTGCCCATCCTATCGTCCACCTCTAATTCGACCATTCGGCCTAACTGGTGGGGAGGAACTATCTGCAACTCCATTGTATAACATACGCCGAAAAAAAGGGTGTACCAGAAACGTTTTGCCCAAGACCCGAATGCGCAGATTGTAAACCGAGTTCTTTGGTTTGGTACTAATAGCACAGTATCATGTCTTCCCAACCTCAGAGTTCTCATTCTTGGAACAGTTTCATCCTCCCAGCTGAAATGTGCTGTGAGGTAGCAAAACTAATGGAATGATGGAACATCGCTATAAAGCATGCCTATAGGTCGCATCATTAACTTTTCTGCAGTCATTTTATCAGAACAAAGATACGAACTTCTATAGTGCTGTCAGATATTCAGGTTATTTTCATTAAGTTTATTAAATTCCCCAAGTAGACGATCAGAATTTTTGCAAAGAATAATAAAATGTACTTGGTGGAGTCGAAGTCGGACCGTACGTTTTAAATGAGTAAGAGGTACTAGACTCCTTTAGCTGCAGTAGGAATTGGGAAACATCTACGGCCTCCACATCCATTTGAAAAACTTTAATTCATCTTCTAAATAAAGCATAAAATCGACAAAAATTTAGGCATCCGCCTTGTCAACAATTCGACTCGGCGGCGGCAGTGTGCAGAATGGCCTGTCAACACGAGTGTGCGCGTCGGGTAATTAAGCCTTCATGTCTGCTTGGCCCAACTGCATGGCCGTGTGTGCGTGTGTATGTGGAGTCCAGAGGAAAAGTGAGAGGGGGGAATAAAAAGGGTGTTCAAATGTCATCCTCAATGAACATTAGTCACCATAGCGCTTCCACCTCCCCCTCCATGCCCATTTCCACCACCACCACCACTATCCTGCTGTTAAATCAGTGATTTCAAATTGGCGGCGCATTTGCGCCAATCCTGTGAATTCAGGCAGGCGTCAAATTTGCTATACCACTAGTGCACAAAAGTTAAAACAAAGTCAACGTTGATAATGGAACAATAATGAGCAGAATTCGTTCTCTTTATCCATGCTTGCTGAACCAATGCATTGTACAAAGTTGGCTATTTGTTTAACGCAACTCAGATGGTTCGACATCCCACCTCCGCCGGGTGGGCCTACCGCCTCGTCACACCAGTAGCTTCGAACCTCACTTGTGTTTGCAATGCCTATTCTGCTCAGGTATTATGTCTTCCTTCTTCTTCATGGAAGTTGGCGGGCACTGCATATGTTCCATTTAATCTTTTTGCATCCAACTGCATAAAAGCTTTTTATGCGATTTCAAGGACACAACTTATGTGAATAAACTACTCCTACCTTAACATCCCCGAAAATCGTCGGCATGTGAATTTAAACATCAACTAAATCATGTCTTTTTTAGTGAATGATCTGTTTTCTGGCCTAGATGGTCAACTTCATAAGGCAGGTTTTAAAATGAGCACTAAATGCAAAAAAATGCAGCAATTTTTTTGCTGAAATGCTTCATATTAAGTGAGGAATTTGAATTTAAGCATAAGCTATCCACTGCTAGGAAATCCCTTCAGTTACTAAAATTGATGCATTTTTAATTAATTAATATGTAAGTAGCAGAGGTTATTCTAAATGCCACAACCTCTATGATAATTTTGACAGACAAATCAGGCAGCTTGTTTGTACATGACCTGTACAGGTCAGAACTAGACAGCTTAATTAGTGGGCTATGGCACTGTCCATTTCCAACCTCACCTCAATTTGGTGAAGGAGTCAAACCCATCCCCTCCTGGAATGCAATTATTGAGCCAGACTACCATTTAACGGCAGGTCATGTTCTTAGTTGACTGACTCGACTTGTCCATAACACAAAAACGGTAATTAAGAGTGCTGATACACTTCCACGCAAGTGATAGTCCGGGTTCCTTCTGCTGACTTCAACTGGTCGGCAGAAAATTAATCGTTTGAGAGTGATACGCCGAATAAATGTGGCCTAACAGCTGCCTGTATGGTTTACTTTAGCAGCTTAGTCGTGGTCAATGAAGAGGTGACAGATCAATTTGGAGAAGCTGGGGAGCTCTGAAGTTATTCGTGTCCCACCGCATGGAGCTGGATTTATCGATGCGTCAATGGCTTCGGTCTGTGGGAAGATTGGCGGTTGGTGCGGGAGGCGTTCCGTCATCGGAAAGATGCAAACAGATTTTTCGGAAGGGATGCCAAATGACTAATCACCATACTGTCTACACACCAACAGTTCTGACATTTTACATTAAGGATTGTGCAAAAAATATCTGAAATGTTATCTCGTTGTTGGCCCCATAGGCAATTGTGTTATCGGCAGATAAGTTTCGGAGTGAGTGGAGGGAAAATTGAAATGCAATAGCTGTTTAGAGTGATAAAAAGGTAACACAGATAACAAGGGAACCTTACATGGTAGGTGAAGCCCTAATATAATCTGTCCGAGGTCCTCAAAATAAGTCACATATTACTGGAAAGCTTTACAGGAGTAATATTTTAGCACAGGAGCCAAATCGTTTCCCATTACTTGTAAAAAAAATACAGATATAACTTACTGCCATCGTAAAATGTCTTCAAAAAATGGCGAAAGAGAGAAGCTTAATTTGCAACCAGAGCGTTGAAGAAGTAGCGAAACACTAAACTACTTGACTGGAGTGAATCTCCGGGCCAAGAAGAAAACAAATTAAGCCAGCCAAAATTGTGCTAGATTTTCTGGACAAATTGGCATAAATCTAGGCATGACTGTAAAGTGAATTTCCGACCGGAAAAAAATTCAGCTAGATGATGTAGTGGTAGTCAGTATCTGGCATGACAGTTTGACGCGTTTCCACAACTCCATCCCGATAGCCAGGAGGGGAAGGAGTCACTCATAAGGGGTGGAGCATTTGATGCGACAGTGCGACAACTGCATCGACAACTACGAAGGCAAGAGAGCTGTCAAACTGTGAAAAGGGAGCTTGTCATCTACTGCAAATTTGATAAAATTTGTGTGTGCGCACGCATAATCACATACGCAATGACAGGTTCTTTCGTGTTTGACTGTTAAAGAGATGAAAGCCTGTCTACATTGTTTGGCATTTCTTTCGTGAAATCCGATGTATTTGATGTGAATGTTTTGCTCGTTTCCTTCGTGCCTGACATTTCATTTAGGGGTGTTGATAATCACTGCTAAAAGCAACCGGTTCTATCGCAGACTCAGTCCTTTTTATCAAGGTTTCTGAAAACATTGGCTCGGATAATTTATGGTTGCCTTGAATTAAATAAAACAAATCACCGTTCCACTTTGCCTTGAGTTAATGTTGAGTAAAAATACTACTCCAATCAATTACTCCAAGCTGACAATTTTTTTGTTCATAGCCAAAATAAAAGCTTGGGAAATGAGCCAAGTGAGTCCGTCAACAAATATTTTTGCATCCACAACATTAAACCCACTCAGTTGTGATAAAATCTTTAGGTGAACAACTGGATTAGGGCTTATAAAACCAGTCAACCAATGAATAAATATTTTCGTATGTCGACGAGAAAGGTGAAAGTTGGACTCACCACTTTGCTATACGCAGACGCATGGATGGTGTGATTGGGTTGGGTGGGATAGATGAATTTGGGGTCGTTGTCATTGATATCGAGCAGTTCAACAATAACCTTTGCTGTGGCAGTAAGTCTTTTGGCCGAGCTGGAATCCTCGGCAGTGACGAAGAACTCGTAGACAGCATTGACTTCCCGATCAAGATTCATTTTAGTGGTGATCTCTCCAGTCGTGGGGTTAACCGCGAATCCACGCTGAACTGCTGCCTATAAAACCAGTACACTTCACTGCTAAACCCTCGAAACTACCTCAAGGGCAACTGTAAAGAAATTAAAGTTACAGTGAGGCATCTTAGCGTCAAGAAAGCTAGACTGCACCTTAAAAATCAGTTAACAAGAAAGTGTAGATGTTTAGGCTCTTAGGAATTTTTGGAAGCTACATTAATGAATAATATCTGTACGCTCTTAACAGCACTTATTTTCCATAACTACCCACAGCGGCGCCGAAGAGACGGTAGGATATCTTTCCATTCTTGCCCTCATCAGCGTCTGTCGCCGATACAACACCAACCACCGACCCCGCGTCTTTCTCCTCCTCAATGACAAACCGATAACCGGATGGACTGCCAAACACTGGCGGATTGTCGTTCACATCGAGGACTTGAATCCGTAGGGCAAGATCACACGACTGTGTCTTTGGGCTGCCCCTATCTGTCGCCCGCACCGTCAGTTGATACTCCACATTAGTCTCACGGTCCAGTGGTTCAGCCAATAACAGGCGACCTGTGTGACCTTCCAGACGGAAGTGGGAGCTGTTGGTGGGGCTGATGGGCTGTGTAGTGGAGAGTGCAATGATGCTGACAAGAGTGTAGGTTACTGGATGAAGGTCGTCTGGACGATCGGGATCAGTGGCGTTGAGATTGACCACTAAACTTCCCACTTGAGCATCCTCTGGAATTGTGACGGTGAGTGGGTTAACTGGGAATTGTGGGGGATTGTCATTTACGTCCAGAACGGTGACCGTGAAAGTGGTCTGAGAAAAGAAGAATTGCACATTAAGGACCCTGACCTCTCACATGTCCCGCAATTACATGTCCCACGAGTAACCTGTCATGACCTAGTTCTACCAAATGGAAAAATCTAGACCGCTCATCAAATTGTGATTTAACCGCACTTTGGAGCTGTTTTTTTTGATAACATCAGCTTGACAAGAATGTTGTTAATGGATACGGACTTAAAGTAAATTAACGCAAATTCTCTGTCTTTGTACGTTTTGAATGTCTTTCTCCTTACTAAGATGGACTGTTTTATAGAACTGAATGGCCGATTTAACTTTTATATGTGCCAAAAGTGTACACTACTAAGTTCTAGGAGGGTTTTTGAATCAAGCCTAAAATGGTGGACCCTTTTTCTTGCCTTTGTGTATGCATGCTGAACTACGCCTCTGCGTGATGACACCTTTGTGCAGCACAAGCCTGAAATTCTACACCCCTGACAAGTGAAAAATGAAATCTTAAAGAATCCCACCTATCTAAGAACTCTCATCTTAAAAAAAATACATGTTTAAGGGGTAGTACACACTGTATAATTAAACTTTTACTTAGAATAGACCACGAGGAATTCATTTGAAATAGAAGTTGACAAAAACTTTCAACACCTGCTGTCATGGCACAGCAACTGACACACACTTTCAATATACTGTCTATTTTTACCAAGAAAGTGCATATAGTGTTCGTGACATTTAATTTAAAAATAATTTTAGGCTCGATGCTTCCTGAAGGGGATGAAATGGGTTATAAACAGTTGGTGGTGTCTGATTCGCTCAAAAGACACTATGAAATCGGTCAGTCACATTTTGCACTTCCATGAACCAATCTAATTTCGTATTCTTGAACATAAATTCCTTGACGCTCTTCATTTACTGCTAAGAATATTGCTGCTGTGGGCGTGCTGGATTCTCAGCTGCGTATCGCTTGCGTCTTACTATCCACATTAGTTGTTTGTTTAACTCTCGGTTTTGGTAAGGGGTCACCCAGACGCTGCACTGAGGTACCTCCACCCGTCGGCCTGGCCTTCAGGCCACGCCAGTAGCTCATAGCACTAGGGCCTAAATTGGTGGTTCAGCGGATGAGAGGATCAGTACGACCCCAAAGAGTAGGACCTAGAGCTACTGCCACGGTCCTCAGGCCAACCTACCCGGAATAAGTACAATGTAGCTCCCTTACCAAAACCTACGTAGCACACAAATCTAGTGGAACGATCGTGGTTCAAAGTTTGGCCAATCGGATCTTTCCACTCCTACTGTAATGAAATCGGTCCCATTATGAGTTTTGAGTAGCACTAGTTTTTTTCAAAATGTGTCATTTTAAGTAGCATGAATTCTTTTGTTTAGATAGTGTTATTTTGACTTGGTACATTCGCTGCGACTAATGCAACTTTCATCGAATGTCTCATTTGGGCCGCCAGTCTGTTTGTGGACATGGCTGTATGTGCCAGTTTTAATAGCAACCCAGCTACGGCACTTCACACCGACGAGGGAGAGGCGATTGCATAACACTCCAAGTGGGTGCTACTGAATGCTACCACAAAAGCACAGAGCCACTTGCACTGGTTGGTAAGTCAATCACAACGTCGTCCTGAAATTGTGCGTCATTGTTCACATGTGCGATCCTTTGTCGGCGTTAGCCAGAGGTTGTGTACTCCTATCTGGGTGTTGTCTCCGAAAAAGGCCTTTGTCCACTGCCTTTTATAATTTGTGCTGTGGTGGTTATATCACGTATTTAATTTGCTCTAGATATTTACAACGGGCGTCAGGGTGCAGTTATCACTACCGAAAGGTCAGCCCACCACGACAAGGAATGTTCTGTGTTCCCTAAGAATTGGTAAAGGCGCAAGGCTTGAACAAGTTCAAAGTTGTGGGATATAGTAATTTAATTTTCTGACCATTACATATGGCCGCTCTTGACCGCTACAGCGATTTTCAGAGTTTTGAATATCATTGATAAAAAACCCCATTTGACCTTGAAATGTTAGTGGTCATAGGTCTGCTGTGGCTAGATGCAAGTTACGTATCCGCACACTGTAGCATGAGACAAGAGTTTTTAGCGCCATTATCACTCCACATTCAGCCCTAACAAATTATAGGGCTGCTTGTAAGTAAGTGGCGCTGATGTTTTATTCAGCGCCACACCTCAGGCCTCTAGATTTGAGTGGAAATTTGGGGAGTTTCACCTTTTTTTGCTATTAGATACCAATGTGTTGTTTTTACACCACTGCTGTGTTCAAGAGCCGTGCACCTTGACCGAATCTTTTCCCAGAAGAGTAGTAAATTTAGTCAAGCGTGCTTTTGCTGGGCGAGGACATTACCGTGGGCTCTATCTCCTTCAGGTTTATCCTAAAATTGTCACGTCTATTGCCTAAGGCAATGCACTGAATTACGTGTTCCGCCTTCGAGGATTTTGATAGGACCAAATCCTCCGTTTGTACATCGAAAGTGCAACTAAAACTTTGCCATTCGAAAGTACGGTGGCTCTTAATTACGTTTTTTTTACCTCATCGCAGTCATGAGAATCGATGGATGAAGTTGGCTGAAGTTAACTACCCAAGTCCTCATCCATTCGACCCATCTCCACGGCAATTTCGCACGCTCCAACAAATTGCCAATTTGTCCACGCGGGCGATTAAATTGGAAACATTCCCTCGAGAGCGCAAAGGCGCGAACGAGTGATGGCATTGGCGGCGGCGGTGGTGGCGACTGCTGATTTACTGCCTCCAATGTGACAAGTTGGACGCGTTGCCTGCATACGTGCGTGCGAACGCGTGTGTGTGTGTGTGTGTGTGTGTGTGTGTGCATGAAGGAGGTTAAAAGGAGGGGAGGGAGGGGGTTAAAGGGGCGAGTCTACCAGTTTGAAGTGGAGAGGGGAGGAAAGTGCATTTTACAAGCAGGTGTTTCGAAGAGCGCTAGCGCAGACACTTGATGGCGCCGTATAGTGTCCTTTTGCCCGCTGTCCAATTTCACTTTCGTTAATTGCTTTTTAAGTGCTGATGTTTTGGATGACTTAAGTGCAGACGAAAATACCCGGTGTTAACACCATCACGTCACTGTCGGCAACACTAAACGGAATAGCACGACGATGATTTTGTTTTCACTCAACCGCTTTCCTTGCTTTAGAATCCCAAAACAATGTACGGTGTACAGGAAAACACCCAAGTTGACTAAAAGCTGTTTCCGGAAGGAGGTTTAAGAGGGTCTTCTGCGAAGATTAAATCGCATTTCCGGTCAGTGAAGTTTCCAGTGAAGCACGAGAAAAGAGTCTAGAGCCTACTTCCTGTGCTTACACTCATACACTGCGTTTACCTCGTCTGACATGGGAGACTCCTGTGGACTTAACTTTGCTTAGAAAAAAGTTCGCTCAGTGGAAGAGGTAATTTGCGAGGAAGTTAAATCCTGCATTTGTAATGTGTGAAGCTATGGTAGTACTGAAAGAGTCAGTCATCAGAGAACAGGCGAAGTTGCTAAATTTAGCTGAAATCTGTCAAGTGTCAGGTAAAAGTGCAAACAACCCAACTGGATTAAGCAAACGAACAACTGAAAGTGAGGGGATCTACAACACTAATACTTGCGTAAGTACATTCTCAAGGATTGTAATGCATGGGGAATGATTTGCCAAATTATGCGTGCTGCTGTTGTGAATGCCAATTGTTGTATGCGGAAGAGGCAAAATACTCACATTGACCCAGCGGAACTGCGATTATCCCTCTTCTAATCCGTCTGTATACGCAATTGAGGGAATCGTTGTTAACAGACGGCCTCGATGCTTGTGTAGAAGTGTAGCGGGAAGATTACTCACTGACGCCCTACACAGAGACGGCTGGAGCTGGAATTAGCATCCAGCCTGATGTTGGTTGTACCATCAACACCCTGGCATGCATAATTAGATTAACAGGCGAACACACGTAGCACTGCCGATCTCTTGCGTTCCACAACATCTGGATGACTGACTAAGACTCCAAATCCTAATCAGTTATCACTTTCTCCTATCCATGAATAGAGTGGCGAATTCACAGTCCACAAAAATAACAGCTTACCACACCATCAATAATGAGTAATATTTTGACATCGAAAAAAGAATAAACAGAGATTTTGGTAATTGCTCAAGCCTAACGAATTCCTGCATTATGAAGGTCTATAAAAGAGGCGACACTCTCAAGATTCTGTGAAATTCAAAACGTTTTCTGGGAACAAAAGTCAAACACTAACCGAGTAAAGCATGCCTGTGGGATTCCACAGCAATGGGAGAGTGCGTGCATGACTCGGTCTTGTATAAATTTGCATTTTTTAAGACTAGCTTTTTTACGTTACAGTAAAAACATTAAAAAAGATTATAGAATTGGTACAAAAGTATGCTATTAAAGGCGGTTCATATCCCTCCACTCGGAGAGTTTGAGTATTTAAATATTATGGTCTCACTTCTCAAATAATTACATTTTAGCTAGATCAGGAATTCATACAAATGGCATTTAAATAAGAATTTGGCAACCAACCTGGCTCTCCAAAGGAGGCGATCCCTTGTCTCGACACCGTATGGCCACTAAGTGGACTGGAGTCTGCTCTCGGTCAAAGCTGGTGGCTGTAACTAACTGGAATTCGGCTCTTCCAGCACCGAGTACAGAGCTGTGACCTCCTGCGAAGGCCAAATCATCATGTTCTGCCAGTATACCAGGTGGCGGTACCTTATGTCCCAGGAAGGCGTCCGCGGAGATGAGGCGAAAGAGAGTGCTATTGAGAGTGCAGTAAAATTGGCCATTTGGTCCGTTTGCACCGTCTAGATCCTGTACAGTCACGAGAGCCACAAAAGTGTCCCTTTCCTCATTCTCCAGCACCTCCAGTTGTGTGGGGCTGCGGTTAGCCAGATCCATTACTGTAATTTTCGGTTCCTCGTCGTTCACGTCCACCAACTCAATAACAATACTTGCAGATGTGGAGAGTCGAACTGGTTTTCCATCGTCAGAAGCAATTACCACAAGATTGTAGGCTTCAAAGCCTCGGTGTGACGAAGACTTGGACAAGCTATCATAGTCAAGGCGATCAGCAAGGCGAAGTTCACCAGACGTAGGATTAAGTTCGAAGAGTCGCTGAACTCTTGGTGGGATGGTTTCCGCCCAAGCGAAAGTGACCCTACCATTCTCCCCACTGTCGGCGTCTCTGGCTTCAAAGTTCGCCAACAGTGTTCCAACCGGGGTGTCCTCACGAATGTGGATTTGAAGACGCCCACCCCCCGTAGATGAGGTGTCCAAACTACCCTGCAGACGGGTACGAACACTCACATTGGGTTGGTTATCATTCTCATCTATTACGTCGACTCGAACGAGAATTTCTGCCGAATGTGGCAAGTGCCGATCAACATCAAAGGCAACGAGTGTTATATAGTAGTCCTGGCGTTTTTCATAATCAAGAGGCTCACGCAATTCCAGCTTCGGTAGTATTACTCCATCGTCACGGCGTGGTAAAATAAGCTCAAAAGGAAAACTGGAGGTGAAACGATGGTCCATCTGCAATCGAATTTGACCAGATGGTTCTTCCAGCTTGTAGCCTTGAACACCAAACGATCCAGCATCACCATCTTGGGCCAAAGGAAGTGATAACTGAAATCCTATATGCGCACTCTCTGGAATGGAGACGATATACATAAGGCTACCATCATAATTCCGCGAGACCTGTGTACTTGAAAGGCCGGTAAATTTGGGTGCATTATCATTGAGGTCCATGAGATCAATGTGAATCGAGGCAAAGGAAGTGGGAAAACCTGCAGCTTTGGAACTAAAGGCAACTCGAAAGTCTAGATTGCATTTAAGTCCGGTAGAAATCATGTGGTTTCCTAGTTTCGACTGCACAGCCTCCATGCCCACGATCTTGACATCGTGAGTGCTGGCAGTATCGTGCTGACCCACCATCGTGCAACAGAGCTCCGCCCTTTGACAGAGTTGATCACGGTCAATCGGACCGTTGGTGCGCAGTGTTCCCGTGCGCTGGTCAATCGCAAACATTTGGTGGTAGATGGGGTTGGAAGAGAGAATTTTGAATCGATAATTGACATTGGCAGAATCCTCCAGTGAGGGAATATTTAAAAGACTGGGAAGTTCTGCAATCACTGTGTTAATGGGTACCTCTTCGGGCATTTGAAAGCGAAACAATTCGCCTTTCGTAAGTGTCAATAGGGCAAGATGGAGGAGGGAGAGGAGGAAGAGGTTCCACCGCATTTGGACAATTTTGTGACAAAAAGAAGTAATTTGTGAGTATGCAGCCAAATCCCATAGTTGTCCGCATTGCTAACATGAAGGGGTGTCTTTTGATTGGTCCACCGGCACACGATGAAAGCCGTTTGCTGATTGGTACAAGGTGGGCCAATCCGAGGGGCCGACTACCACGTGGCCCTGGCCGGTGAGCTAATTGCACCTTGTAATCGACAGTGACATGCAAAATAAGGGGTTTTAATCCACCCGCTGGTAGTTTGGTCAGATTTTAATCACTCCAAACCATAATTGCGGCAAGCCACACGAATAACGGTTCAAAAGCTCGTGCCAACGCCGGCAGTTCGATCAAAGTCCTTGATGGCGCGGTCACTCTTCCCGGCCGTGATTTGAGGACTTTAAAATGAAAAAAGCAAACACAATATTGATGTTTTTCTTGCTTTTCTGTAAACTGGACAACTTCGTTTTTATCTACATTTACCCTTCTTTCTAGTTAGTATCAATTACTCACACAATTTTCCGCAGGAAAAGCGCTTAACTTAAGGCGAACTAGGAATTGTTTTTTAAAGAAATCAAAACCTAACATAGAGGTTTGGACGATAATGCAGCCCTTCATAGATCTTTTCACAATATTTGTTGGTGTAACTTTGGCCATCTCCACTTGACGACGGATGAGTTTAGGTGTCAGTTTTGCATGTTTCCATTCGATTTCAACGCTTCTACCCGCAAATCTTGCTAAACTTGTATATTTTTTTAAGTGTGCATCAAAGGAACAGAAAAAATAAGTATGGGTCTTTGCAAAGTCGTTAAATATTCCTATGCACAAACTAAATCTGCTTCCTTGAATAAAAATGGATTGCCTTGAAGGCGAGCATATTTCCGAAACCTTTACACCTTTCATTCCGATGATTTGGCTAAAATGCCCATCCTTCTTCGCATTGTTCCGTGGTCAATACGATTGGCATCTTGGGCGCATTCATTTACACAAGGGGAGGAGATGGAGGCTGGGTGCTATCACGATTACCCACCTCCTACTTATAAGCAATCAGTAGATGCGACATATGAAGGGTTGTTTTTAGTTAGGCTTCGCTTTCTCATTTTCCTTCTGCATAAAAATTTCAATTCTGTTAAATAACCTATGTGGAGATGTGTTCGTTCATGCTATTAAGCAGCCCATGTTTATATCCATTATCCCATGGGAATGTGTCTGCATGCCAAGCCACCGCAATGAATTGGTACCTAAGAAACTCCCTTGCATGCTCTCATTTTAGCACAGCTGATATAATTTTACCACATAGATATGACCAAACGGTCCAGCGGTGTAATTCACGTGTTCTGCATATTTGATACCTGGAGACTATCCCGTTTATGTAGCTGCATTGCACCCATTTATCTCAAAAATCTATCGGCTTTTATTTGCAAAAAATGTAATTCTCAGTCAACCGTGTCTATGCCATTCAGGACTTGGCTTGATAATGCAGACTAGCACAGTTGGCTTGATAGCACAGATATGGCGGTTTGGCGTTTTGTATCACTGTAACGCCACCCGCTACATATACCCCGCGGTCAAGGCATACGCATGACCGTTAGGAATGATCGGTCCTGTTGTTGTTGCCTCCTATAGCGTTGGAACTAACTGCCTGTCCTAAAGAGGAAGCTACGCATTACCTACTACTGAGGTCTAGGTTCACTAGCACCCTGTATAGTCGAGTAAATCTACCATAGTTCATTGGTTCTTAATCGTTAAGTGGATAACTGTAACAACTTCAGAGCTAATACACGCCTCAGTGCTTCAACCTTTCAAGCCTGCTTTGAGTATAAGGGGAGATGGGTGCATATAGATCGGAGGCTGCGGGCGTGGAGACATGTCTGATGAATCTGGACCCTTGTAACAGTCACAGTCAGCATTGAGCCAGCAGCGACAGGTGTTTCCTTCAAATGTTTATCACATCTACCATCGCTATTGACAAGTAGTGCAGTAGAGGGAGCCTGAGAAACAGCTGTAGGCTTACAAATTACCCACTTCCAGTACTTAGTTGTGATTATTAATGCCTATCCAACATTCCTATAAAGATTCGGCCGTTATCCGCATTGGGCATGAGTTGATAGTAAATCCTTCTACGAGGCAAGAGTAAAAATGGCAAGATTGGTGACAGCAGCCGCGGTACCGCCATCTTCAGTAGGGTATATTTAAGTTGTTGCAGCTAAAACGCTTGTACGTGGATCATGGTAGCACTGTTGTCTGCTTATAAAGGAGCGGCCGGTGTTTGGTTATGAACGTGCAGCTACGCCCTCTGTATGTCAGTGGGATGGCTGGTCTGCCTGCTGGCTCATTCAGCTGCGATACTAGGTTTGTGCTGTCAAGGGAAGGCGTTTCAAGAAGCTCTGACAAGCCAAGAAAACTACGCGAGGATGTTACCTTGAAGCCATATCTGTGGTGGAGGGCTGGGCGGTGCCCGTCGGCTGCTCGTTTGCAAGCTTTAGCATGGGTGCTTTTATTTAAGAAGGTAGTGTGAGTTAATGGAGCAATTATTTTGAAGGAATTCGAGTGCTCAATTAAGGTCGATGTTGCCAACTTAAGGTTGGTGTTGTTGCCGTTGTTGATGGTGTTGATGTTGTTGTTGTTGTCTGATGTTTCCTTAACTCTTACTTTTGGGAAGAACCGCTCTGTGTCATAGTCACTGCAACGGTTCCATGGTTTTAAACGCACCTTTTAGGCAAGAGGCTGTAAAAACAATTTGATTCTCGGGTTAGACGAGAACTCTGAGTCCGCTGAAGCAGACAGGAGCCCAGCGTGCTGCTCTCCTTGAGTTCATGCTGTTGCTCCTCAACCCAAACTAGTCAATATGTCACAGTCCAATGAGCCTGCTCGGTTCCGGGACAATTGGGAGAAAGAGGAAGTGGAAGGGGAACGTGTTCCAGTCATTGTACCCTTTCTGTATGTTGATAGCTTAGACGCATTCTACCCGGGTGTAGTATAGCTTCTTTCGTCCTCAGGGAAACCCTCGGAGAGTTATGCCATTGTCACTGTTGAAAAATAAAATTACTGTTTTGCATTTTCTGCCCTATTTCCCATTTATCTGTGAACCATTAATGTTTTTTTTTTATTTTATTTACTTGTTTCTGCAGTTTTATGTTAAACGATATTCTATTTTAAATCAAAAGTTTAGCTGTGTATGATGCACTTTTCTAAATCAGTTAGTTAAAAATCTTTCCCATCTCCAGCAGTTCTAATATCGTGACATTGTTAAGGTTGTGGGCTACTTTTTGTTATGCTGTCCGTCAGTTTGCTAGGTTTTAGCCGACTTCAATGACATTAGGTCCATGGCCGGGCAAACTACCAAATTTTAGGCTCCCCTTGCTGTCAAGCACAGTTTTTGAATTTAGGATTTAAATGAACTGGCGGGTTCTGGGAATTACTAAAAACAATTAGTTTGTAATTGGACTTTGCTACTACCCTGTACCTTGCCATGACTGTGTCCATGCTAAAATGCGCTTCAGTTTTCAGCATTTGCTGATGAATCTCAGCTAAAATTGTTGAAAGTCAGCAGTGCCGTGATTCTTACGTTCATGACGTGGAGAGCAGAAAAGGCCCATCGGTATTTTGAATGAAGAATGGAATCGCATAGAGGAAGAAATTTGTTAAATTATGAGTGCACACAAATATAAATGTATTTGCATCCGAAAGGCACCCAGTTATGGGTTATTTTTTAGACTGTTATCGACTCAGATGAATGTAGTCTTTTGCACCTGCAGCAGATGCTGCGACTGCGTGGGAATTCCATAATGGAAATTCTATTTGTGTGAATAGAGATTAACTGCACCTTTGTTTGCACCGTCTCTTGCCTTCGCTTTTCCATCATGCTCCACTCGTTTGGCTAGAGTTTATACTAGTGCTCCCATTGCCACTGATAGGTGTTAAGGAGACTTCAGCCAATGCTGGCGTGACACGTTGCTTGTTTCTTCAACTCTCGGTTTCGGTAAAAGGGTCACAAAAGTGTTCGACCATTATTCTCAGGTTAATGTCAGTTGCCTTTACCTGTAACCTATACCAAATAAATGTATTCTATCTGTATATTATTTCTTCAGTAAAGTCTAGGAGCACTAAAGTTTCTGATAGCAAAATGCGAACCCAAACAAAAAGGACATCTATTCTGATTTCTACTGTCGCGCGATTAAATCAAATGTGGCAGAAGAAGTGAATTTATCGCAAATTGGCGGATCGGAGACGTCCCTAACAAAAGAATTGAGAATTATGCCTTCTGTTCATAAATACACCAATCTCGTGGGCTGCAGGAATGCTATTACCAACTGAAACGACACTAGCAATGATCCAAAAATTGAAGTTCGTTACGGATTTGGATAACCAACCTGTGTGAATGCGCGGCACCTTCTCCACTTCCCTACCAGCTGGGCAGCACCCAATTAGATATAGCTGGGCACGAACAATGTAGCAAGAAGGAATATTACACGAAACCCTGCTTCCTCAGAACTGCGTTAAAACCTGTCACTTGTTACATTTGTACCTTTGGGCTAGTGGTCCTGCGACCAGAAGTGGACACGTGTGATGTCAAGCGGAGTCTTTTTCCCCGTAAGGAGCTTGCAAGTTTATTTATGTATTTACTAGAACAGTTTTGAGGTGTGATAGGACTGTAAGGACACTTTTTCAAATATCATATGATACCGTCATTCTATTCTTCTATCCCAACTTTTGAACAGAAGTTCATGCAAAATTCCTTCGATATGGGATGAAATACTTTGCAAAGGTATGGACAAAATGCCTTTTAAAAGGCAAAAATTTATTTAAAATAGCATTTTTGAGCTATGAATGGAGATAAAGAACCGCGGTGAACAAGAATCTATTAAAATCGGACCCTATCTGCTAATGCCATGAGATGCTTATTTAATGTGGAGCTTCGTTAGGACAGTGGACAGTAAAGTGAGGGCCCATGGCTACAAAAGCTCAGAGCGATATAAACAGAGAACAGTGACCGCACGTTTTCTGCCCCTCTACTACTAATACCAATGGATGGCAGCGCATGTGGTGAATTCACTTTCAAAATCGGTAGCCAACTCCACAAACCCGACACAACATTGCCCACTACTACTAGTTCCATTCTTGATACGAGAATCAGCTACTCCCATGGAGTGTGCGATCGCACATGTTTTCCATCTGCTACAACCATTTTATGCTATTTTTTTTATTCTGCTCTTCCTAGCCATTCTTATCTAAACTACTACTATTACGTGGGAACGCACATCAAGAGTGTATCAATTTGCGCCTGGATGTAGGTTCAAGCAAACAAGCTCCACTATCATCTGTGTATACAACCTACCAAACTATCTACAATCATTTAATTAATCAGAGGGTTAACAAATTAGTTGGCCGAAATAATTGCCGTCAAGTTCCTTAAATGAAATTGATAAAGAAGGCGCAACTGGGAAGAATGTAAGCAGTACCGTTTTAAGGTAGAAGCATATAAGATCTAAGCTCTGCCTACGCATGCCATCAGTCTGACACATCTGCCATTTTGCGTTGCTTCATCATTAGCGCCAGGTGGGTACCTCCGAATAAACCCTAGAAATGAAAACTCAAATACCGATTTGGCCATACAACGGCTACTGAGCATCATTTCAGTAGCGCCTAAAATTCACCCCTAAATTCAGTTGCAAAGACGTTCAGCAGAGCCAGGCAAATGGCGCTGAAGGAAGGCAACTAATGCTAGGGAATTGTAATGGACAAGGGAAGGAATTTATACCTCGACCAGCTTAAAATTTTAAACGTGTGTGGAAGCCTATCGCACCATATTCTACCGGTGTCGTTTCAGGAGCACACAAAATTGAACTAGAATCTATGCTCACCAAGCGATCATATTAATACCTCCTAGCGAATGTAGATCAAATGCACACATAAAAAGGGTCATTGAGCTATAGGCGGTGGAAAGCGACTGAGCAAAGCCATTAGTGTCTTTATCCAGTAAAGTCACAAATCTTAGTTAATATTTTACTATCTTATTTTAAGATTTCAAGTGCATACTGCCCATGGAGTAAGCACTCATTTTCTCGTTTTCTTTGAGTAAGCATATTGGCAATTTCTTCCAGTGTCAAAGGGTGCAATCACTCATAGAATATTCCAATTCGTCTGAAGTGGGTGTGTTTGCGTTCACGATAGCAATTAAAGTCTGCCTTGTAAGATAATTCGGCATGAGGCCCAGTTATCGCATCGTCAAAATAATTACACTCCAAACGCTTTTCTCTCTCAGGTAGCTGTTAATACACCTTCAGCATATTTTAGCTTGATATAAATCAATGGGAAGAGATCGAGCAGATAATCAGCATTCGAGTGGAAACTTATGCAAATCAAAGAATTTAAAAAAACACCTAAAGACCGCTACATGAACGATTTCCGGTTGCTGCAGCCACTTCTAGCGAATATAATTTTCTTTCCAACCTTTTTTATTCTCTCGGATTTTTTTAAGAAGGAATCATCAACAAAGACTCAACACTCAGACCTCTGTAAACCGTCGACGGTAAGAGAAGGAAGAAGTGCCTGCTGCTGGAGACACTTCTTCAAAAGCCTCTGACTAGCATTTATGATCTACGATCAGCAGACAGACCATTCTCTTCTGCGAAAAAAGGAAGTTAGCAAAGCTTTTAGTTTCTGGAAGAACATGTTTTCTGAAGCCAATATTTTTGCACAAAGCATCTTTTCCCCTCATTTCTGTTTCTTTTCTTCACAGAGGATGCAATTATTCCAACCACCGAAAGTTTTTATCAGCTTTTCCCGAAGCCAGGCAGAGGCTACTCACAAATAAATCAGTACCAATTCTTCCTTTTACAGGTTGATTCAATGCAGACTTGTCAATTTGATTTTGGCCAGTTGCACAAGTTGGACAATTGGGCATAAAAAAGAGGGTTTCAGATCAAAAAAGCGGCCGATAAGAAAAACGATTATCTGCCAGGAGTTTTCGTAAAACTAAAATGTCAACCCACGTGTGGTGCATTAGTAAACATAGAGTTGACTTGATGAGGAGTGTGTAGGGTTGTGGCAGTCCAATTTCTTCACCAAAGTTTTTGGAGTTTTTAAATGACCGCGATGCAATAATGGTGGGTAGGCCGGTGTATCCTAGTAGATTTCTGTCCGATAGCCTTCTCCTCAAGGATTCGAGCATTCTGTAGAAAATGTGTTCTCGAAACTGTGGCAATGAGAAGAGTTTAACTTTACTGCTTTCAGGCCAGTAATTCTACAGCCGATGATGGGCATGCAAGACGGTCATCACAATTTCCCGGTCCCTAATACGGTTCCCATACAAGAAAAATCGCAGGGAATACAAAATTAACGCGATGCATGGCTCGATTGCCACGATCCCAGCTAAAACCGCAGTCTGGAAACAACAACGATTTGCAGAATGAGAACGTATATTAACCCTGTCAAATGAGTTTCAGTTGTTGGCATAAGTGTAAGCGAAATGCTGGAACAAAATAAGCTTATGATAAAATCCTAAAATTAATGTTTTATGTATGTATGTGTTGATTAGCAAAAATCACACGCATAAAACCACACAAAAAATTAACGGAATGCAGAACTGCATGAGGGTGACAAAACGGAGAGAATGTCGTACAAAATGGAAGGCTGTTCTCCTTAACAAAAATTCAGGGTGGGTAGAAGAAAGATTGGTGAAGACAAAGCAAACGAAGACTGAGAGGACGCTGCCGCATACTTTAAAATATCCGTCTCAATCCTACTAGTAATAGTGAGTGGATCGTTCTGAATCATTGGTTTCGGCAAATTTTGCGCTGCTGGGGCATCACTTGATGCTGTTGCTGCCGAGTTGTGGGCACTGGAGAGACGAGTTTGTCGTAATTCGTCAGGGGCGATAAGGTGGTGGGCGGAAGGGAGCTCTCGTGGGGAACTGGTGGGAGAGCGCGGTGACGACTGGTGGCACGTGATGACGATGAACTGCTCGAAAGACTGACAGCAGTGAAACTCTTTGAAAGGCTGCTGTTTGCGGTCCTCGATGTACTAGATGCCTTCGTGGAGGGCTCTGGCGCGGAGATGATGGCTGAGAAAACAGGATGTTGAAGCAGACGATGAGCTGTGGGTCTTTGTTCCGGAACACGATTAAAACAGGAGTCCAGAAACTGTTTGACTGAGGGGCTGATTGACTTTGGATAAGAGGGTGGCTGATCAGTTGACGCAATCTGTCAAAAAGAAGATGAGATGGACACTGAATGGCTTGCTACAAAATCCATTGCTTAGCGTATGAAGCATTGGATCTGACACGAGCTGCTGATATTGGTTGTCTAAAAGCCCAGCAATCAGTTCAGTAAAACTACACAAGCTATACAATCATTTATAACCAAAGAGTAAGTTCGACTGCCCTTTTAGTTCAATTTACACACGCTCCTTCGAGTATGGGATTCTTTAAGGTAAGTGAATAAATGGGTTTGCAATTGCCCATGACCCATTCCCGGCATAAATTAATGGCCAAGCACGCTAGATCAGTCTCAATGCTTACCGTGAACATCAGGGCGTATTGATTGGTGAGTCGGGAGTCATTCCAGGGAGGTTTGCCACTCAACATCTCCAGCAAGCAGCACCCAACCGACCAAATATCGCACGCTCGCCCATATGTCTCGCCCCTAAGCACCTGTAATGCAGCAAAGTAACATGTACTTGCTACTGCAGAAAAAAAGTAGTAATTCAATTTATCTACCACAATAACCTACTTCTGGAGCCATGAAGGCGAAAGTGCCGATTACTTGACCCTGAAATTGACCTGCCACGCTGCCTTGACTACCAAGTCGTGCAGAGGCACCGAAATCCGATATCCGCACGACACTTCCAGTGCAGTCAACCAGTAAATTAGCTCCTGTGAAAATAAAAACGTTAAATAGAGGATAATATTTCGAGAAATTGCGTGGAACTGAGTGTTTTCCGTAAGTGCGTAATGGGCATGTTTTTCAGACATTTTCATCACATAAACATTTATCGCCTCAACCATGACGAGAAGATTTCATCGATGGGGGTATGGTTAAAATACTGGATAAGAAGTTCTTTTGCATATTTTTTCGTACGAGAGATTTGACAGATTTTAAGCCTCCTGTACACTTTTAAGCATCTTCACACGCTACTTTGACCCCAATTTTCAGTCCATCATAAGTTTTTGAAATAATGTGCAAATACGTATCCATGGTACTGAATTTAAAGCTACAGAACATCTACCTTTTAAGTCCCTGTGAAGAATTCCGTGTTTGTGAAGGCAAGATATGCCCCTAACCACCTGCAGTATGTATGCCAAGGAAACGGGTTCAGTAAAGGCTCCATACTGGTTCAGTAAGCTTGTGATACTTCCTCCAGGCATCCACTCCACGAAAATGTCGACATGCTTCTTCTCAGGGTTGTAGGCGATACCAAAAAGGCGGAGGACGTTTGGATGATAGAGTCGTCGCATTATCTCCACCTCCTCTTTCGCTGTTGCCAGTTGCTCCATCGCCTCAGCAGAGGAATCACCCACGAAACGCAGTCGCTTCACCGCCATCAGTGTACCCGTTCGAATGTCGCGGGCCTGGTAGCACAGCGAAAATGCGCCCTTACCAAGAAAGGGCCCCAGCAACCAATCAACTCCCTCTCTGTATCGGTACTCGCTTTTCAGTGGATCCTTGGTGTCCAAAGCCTGTGCGAGGTTGGGAATCGTCACTAGAGGCACAGGTGACCAGGCGGCTCGTCGGAGAGCCGTTTTCAAAGCTGACAGTTCTGCTGGACTTGGGACGACCGGAACGCTGGATGATGCTAAGTTTCTGACAAGCTCTCCTCTTCCTTGATAATGATGTTGCTGAGGTTGCTGTGTTGTTCTGACCTCCTCCCAATCTAGTTTTTCCAGAGGTTCTTCATCCCCGCCCTCCCCATCCTCTTCCTCCTCACTGCTACTGTAGACGCCGGCGGTTTCGGAGAGTGCTACGTGGTCGTAAGCGGGTTCAAGGGCTACTCTAATACCGTTGGGAGTTATTATCCGCGTGTTATTTGACGGGGGTCGAGCAGGTGCCTTGGTCTGAGAAAAGCGTCGAGGTGGAGGGACAGGTGGAACTTCATGCTCGGGGGGTGGGGGCGGTGGTTGAGATGGCGCAGTAGTAGAGGCTGCGGGAGCATTAATGGTGACAGTATTGCTCGTAGCGTTGATGGTACCACTGCCGGCAATTGAGCTGGATGCGATGACGGTGGATGCAGAACTGGTGGTGGTGTTTGTGTTGAGAAGATCAGCTAACTTGGCACGTAGTTTGGCGGCCAAACTGACATCGAGGAGCTTGATCTCAGCACTGACGAAGCTCTCGGCGTCGGGAAGAGAACTGCCATTGGCTGAAGAGGAAGAACGAGGCTCTTGGAGCAGAGCTCGTGCTACTGTGATAAATACGCGTCGGGCCTACAAAAAGTGGTAGTGATTAGTGATAAATCACGCAAAGACCCCAACATTAAGTAAGTTTCTTGTCCTAAAGCAACGTACAAGTCGGCTGGCTTTGATGTTAGCTTCCATGAGACAGGCAAAAGAGCTAATCTGCACCTCCTCGGCTTGTTGGCCGGACACTCCCATAACCTTGAGAGGGGATCCGGTGGTGTTGGTTGCAAATGCTATGGGATTCCTTCGAAATCGCGTTGCCATGGCATCCTCAGACACAAGATTGTGTGGAAAGACGGGCTGTTCAGGGGGATAGACGTGACGCCGGGTAAAGATGAGGCTGGAACAGAGGTGGCGATAACTGATCCGCTTGTTGGACGCGTCTTTGGTAACAGAACTCTCGCCAACTCCATCACCAGTACTGGTCTTAGCAACTGTTTCACGATGCATTTCCACCAGCTTCTCCAAGAGCTTAAGTCGACCCACCAGGTGCGTTTGGTGAAATTTGGCGGAACGCAGCAAAAAGTGGGCCATATGTGGCAGCCCGCTGATGGACATGCATTCCTCCGCTACGGAGAGAAAAGAGTACTTGATTTGTTTTCAGTATTTATCATCAAACAACACATTTCAAGGCAAAAATCTTTAGTAAAATGAATAAAATAAAGCATCCTCTTTTTACTGATGCTGCGGAGCTTGACACCTTGTGTAATCTTTGCCTCAAAGACAGCACCGGTGGGGCCAGAGCAATGCCCCTTGAGACTTCATTGTGAAGTGGTAAACAAAAGCAAATTTTTAATGAAATGTCAGTGCTTTATGGGCTCAATGGACTAACTGAGAAGCTTTGATTAATCCGAGAGCTTCAATTTCTGAGGGAAAGGTTTGACACGAGCTTTGTTGTGTCAAGTTTGTCTGTTGTAAAATACCGCACACAGCAAAATTCCTCCCAGGTCGAGGATGTCTTTCGGGCTTCCGCCTTTTCACCTTGCACTACACCAGAATGGAGCGGAAGGCATATATGAGGACTGGCTACACTATTCTTTCCACAAGATTCTGTTATTCAGCTAATCACCAGTTGCGAGCATCAAGGCTTTCAAAATGGGACAACATTTCCACGTCACCCTTGCCTAATTCATCGGTTTCAACATCTCCATTCTCAATGAGTTAATAAAACGTGAGAATTCAAATTGGCATAAAAAGTTGCTGCTTTGACCTATTCTCTATGCACCCCTCTAAGGTAGCAGACAGTGGAGTCTCGTGACCTGGGGTGATAGGCTTGGATCGATGCGGGTTTAATCAGGTATGACAGTTGATTGGATAGCAGAAATTAAACATTTGTATCTTCAGTATCTTTTAGATTTTTTGCAAAGAAAGGAAAATATCTCGGGGGTTTTGCTGTAGCAATGGCGATTAGATGACTCATCCCCTCAATGAGAGGTAGAAAAGGAAAAGTTTTGTCTCAAGCCAGCTAGGAAAACCACCTCCTCTAGCACATCAGTCCGAGTTAAGAATAACTACCCATGTTCACTACCAATTTAATCACCATTCATTTGTCAGCGAGATGATTTCAGTCTGGTTTTCTCAAAAACTGCCTTTGAGGAGGTTTGGTGGCGTTAACTAACTCCATTTTAACGTTGGGAAATTTTCAGTGAATTGTTTGAAAAGACTATGGTAGTAGACCCTGCATTTACGCAGTGAAATTGTAGTTTCTTTAGGACACAGCCTTACTTGTATTCATTAAGTTGGTTGCTTAAGTCTTGGTTTTGGTAAAGGGGACACTCTGAGGCTCCGCCATTGCATCTTCGCCCAGAGAGTTGGCCTCCGGTAAAAGTGAATCCATTTACAAATTTTAAATTAATTCATCAATTCCGTTTCACGTGTATACTTTAGAAACCAAATTGTCTGCTTAAGTTGGCCTTAGCGTTAACTCACAACTTAAAGGAAGCGCCTTGCCTATCTTTTTGCGACTCATTGGTTAATTGTTAGCCAACGGGAAAACATGCAAAGTTGAAAACAGCACTTGATGAGGCGCAGAGCAACATTAACCCTGTAAAAATGCCGCTTTCGGGAAGGCAAATGCACCATCGACAGGTTTCGCTGTTCTAGTGCATTCGTAAGCATGCCCTCCCACCCACCACTTCTGTCTCAAGATAGACCTGGTAAGGGGACTAATAGAACACTTGATGTTCGGTGATTAATGACTGCGACAAAGCTGACAAAACAGTAATGCGTTGGTTGTTTATTTAACTCTCGGCTTTGGTAATGGGACCATTTAAGTGCTCCTCCCTTTTACCTTCTCCGAGGGGGCTGGGCTCTGGGTCATACCAGTAGCTCCAAGCCCTACTGTTCAAGTATTGTGCCAATTTCCTTCTTCAGGAAGGTCTCAGGGTGCTACATTAGTGGTAGCCTATAGCGAATCCCAAATTAAAGGGCATCTATCCTGATCTCTACTGCTGGGTGATAAATTTCAGTGGAGTGGAAGAAGTGCATATGCTGTGGATGGGTAATCAGTGATGACCCATAATAGAAGGGCTGAAAATAACATCAGATTTCAGCAACTACCTCAGCGCTGCGGTTTCCAGAAAAATCATCAAAAACTGAAGCGACACCAGCCGTGAAATATCTGAAAAGTTTCGTTAGAGTTGGCTACCAATCCAATATAAAAAAGTAAATTACGTGAACACGCGATGCCTCTTCCACTTCTCCGCTAGCTCATTGGAACCCAGATAGATGAGTGGGCAGCTTTGAAGTGAAAAGAAGTGAAACTCCCATCCTTAACGGAACTAAAACCCCTTCTTTTGTTGCATGGGTCTCTTAGTAGACCAGTGCTCCTACCACTAGCTTTGGACACTAGTGGTGGCTAGTACTTTCCCCCAAATCCATTTCTCGTACGAAACGAAACTCTAGCTTCAGTGAAATTGCCAAGAGGGATAAGTAACGTGGTGGTCACGGCACCATAGGCTCGTGGGTGCCTCCCTTACTGCACCGATTGCATTATGATGACCGACGCGGGAAGCTGGCCAAAGGGAGCGCCAGGGATGGCGACCAACGTAACGCCAAGCCTGACATTTGCTGTTCGTCCAGGGTATTACAACAAATGGGCGCCTTTGTACAGGGAAATGAACTATTCCAGGTGTATGCTTTAAATAATGAAAGGACAAGTTATGTTGTTAAAAGTGTAATGAAGTTCAGGAAGGCAGATGGGCCCTACGAAAGTGGAAAAGCAGTTTGAATAGGTAGGCAAGTGACAGGTAAAATTAATTGTCAAGGCTTCGAAGAAAATTGGCAAATATCATGTCAAAGGTATCAGAAATCAGAAAAGTCCCATAACCAAGAAGCGGTTTAAACAAGTACAATCTTGAAACCCACATGAATACAAATGAAGACTTCAAGATTACTTCCAAATTCTAATTTGACACAACTATCAGGCAGGATGTTGTTGACTCAAATCTAACGATGCTAGGCGAACACTTTGAGTCTCGACCAGTTGTGATGTTTCGGTGATTTTGTTAGGTAAAAAATTAGCCGCTGTAATGTTGCGTGATTTCAGCAAAACGAATGACCGAAATGCGACTCTCCCTCAGTTCACCAAAAAGTTCTCCAAAGTGAAGTGCGGCTTTTTTGAATGGCGGAAATCCATTAATGATAGCAGCGCGGCAAGCGACCAAAAGTAAATCGAAAAGCCTCTTCTAACGCCTGAACGGAAACATGTGCTTGTATAAACTGGTCCCACACATTTCACTTCACTTCACTTCACTTAATGTAACAGCAAATTAAACATGTCCTATACATTTGCTTTCCATGACTGCCTTCACGCATCCACGGGTGGACCACATTCTTATCTCTTAACCCTGTTTAACCAGAAGCCTTCCAAGTGCGTAAACAAGTTGTGTGTATTTTTTGCGTCCGTTCACTGTCCAAAATCGTGGCTTTGGGGTCAGACTGTGCGCCCAAAGGGGGAAAAGACCAACAAAAGTAAAAGGAAAAGTTGACACTTGACTAAATTAGTCAGATTAAATAGATGAAGGTAGCAGTTTCCCCTTACTCTAAAATGTGAAGATGAGGTTCTTTCAGAAACTTACCGTTGCTGGTGTCCCTTCCGATGGACATTTCCCCCTCCTGACCCTTGGCTAGCTCTACGAGAGTCACCAGAGCTAAATTGGCCCGTCGATGCTGATCCGGCGGTGGTGGTAGGGTCATGTCAATCGGTGCTGCTCCACTCTCGGTCACCGTTGTCACCGTTGGCGCTGTGGCGGTTGGAAGATTTAGGTTGGCTACATTGTTGATGGGCACGTAACCGGGTGTCAAGTAGCCACCGACAAATATAAGCAATCGTCGTAGGACTGGCGCGATTGTACGTTGCAACGCTGTCATGGTCTCCGTATCGAGGCAAATGAGGTAGCCCAGAATTTCTCGGAACGCGCACTAGGTGAATGAAAAGCTGAGAACTTTCAGATGGACCGAATGAGGGGAGGAATCAGCTGGTGCAATCAGAAAGAAGTGACTACTTCAGATTTCATGGGTGAGAAAGGAGGAATGGTGTACCATATGTCTTTAAGGGCTCTCTCAAACAGCGGAAAGTTGAAAAGTGAAGAATTTCAAACCATCGTGTCAATTCGTCTGATTCCTGAAAGGTCTAGCACAAAAAATTCAGTGTACGTCGAATCGACTTTGGTATTTTTGAAAAAAAATTCCCAGTGTATAAAGTAAGGGGATATTTGTCATCACTGCTATAGAGTACTTTCTTACCGCACAAAAAGCAAGATATCCAGACATCCAGCAAAAAAATATGTTGCTGTAATTTGCTTGCATAAGGCATGGACGTAGAATTTAATTTTATTCTGCCGAAGCTAGTGGGTAGAAGAAATAACTTCGTGGAGTTAGGCCATGCGCATCCAACTGACATCCAACACGGAATGTTAAATACTTCCTCCCATAAGTTGGGAGGATTTCTTTTATCGGGGAATGATATGCAGCCCTATCACTCCAGAGGCCAACATTCCCATGGAAGAATCAAGAATGATACGAACAACTGTCTGTCAGATAAGGCTTTAAAATTCTGGTAACCGTTCTCGTCCTGTTTATGCCATTAATCTAATCATAAGTCTTATGAAATCATAACATTTATCTTTTGTGTTTACTGATTTGTGCTGAGTGGGAAACCGATAAGTAGTACATTAGCGAAACTTTGTTAACAGGTGTTTTGCCACTGTACCCTCTACAGGCGGACGTGCCCCCGGTCCATGATAATATTCCAAATCCCTTCTGTATGTCAGCAATACAGATTCTTTCTGAGTACTGTCTCATGTTGCCCTCTTGGAAGGCTCGGGGTGCTACTTTGGTGACAACGGAAAATGGACCCCATGATGAAGGACAACTGCTCTTGTCTCTACTAATGGATGATAAATCTTAGCAAGGAGGAAGAAGTGCATATGCTGCGGATGGGGAATCAGTGACGATCCGTGAAGTCTACCCTCGGCAACTGCCCCAGATCCCCGGCCTGGATAAAAGCTATTAACAGCTGGAGTGACATTAGCCGTAAAACATCAGAGCAAGCTTCGTTACGGAGCTGCCCACCAATCCTGTATAAAGATGCTAAGCATGCGAACACAAGGCGCCTTCCCCACTAGCTGGATAGAACCCAGACGGATAGAGGCAGACCGCTCTGAAGGAATAGAATTGAAATCACATCCCCTACATAACCATGACAAAATCCGTCCTATGTCATATGGCTCTGCTTTATGGTCAGTGTTTCTATGATTAGCTATGGACACGCGTGGTGGTCAGCACATTCTCCTGTTCCCATTTCCCATGCAGGATAAAGCTCCAGATCCAGTAGAAACACCAAGAAGAATAAATGACACCGCGGTCAAGTACCCCTTTGGCTGTCCAGAAATTCGGAGACCAGTACGGTTGATTAGTGGATGTTATTCTTATAGAACTGGTTACTTTGCCCTGGCTGACGTGGGAGAAGTGACCAAGAGAAGCGCCGGAGAGCAGCCATAGATTGTGTTGGCTGAGTTTTGGTAACAAGCCACCTAAGTGCTCCGCTATTTTTTCTTCGCCAGGCAGGCTGGCCTCCAGCCCAACTCTATTCCAAACATTTATATCAACTATCAAAGCGCTATGTATTCTTTGGTCTTTAGAGAAGTCATGGGGTAATACACCATAGTTATTTACAGTAAAAGAGATACCTTATTTTCTGGCTTGAAGCGTAGTCAAAAGGCCTGTAGGTGAAAAAAAGATTAGGTGTCTGTTAGTCAGACAGAGTAAGCGGAAAGAAGAATCGTGCAGCAGTCATATTTCTTATCGTACAGCGATCTAACGCGTCATTCACTGGTGGGGACAAAGCATACAGGATCGGATGTCATGTTTCCCATATGGCAACAGTAACCTTTGTCTGACTTATAGCAGCGCCTTCACTGTACCTCCAGGCCATCTCAATTTTCCCTCTGACCAAATAATTATTTAACTAGTATTCTTTCAGTTTTCTTTGCCGTACTTGAGACTCACGCTGGAGCCTTTCCATCTTCACTCCGAAAGTTTTCAAAAACGCTTACTCACGCGAATCGGGTTTTAAAAGCACTCAACTTGAATGAATGGAAAAGACACTTTACGCAGCTTAAACAATCTCTGTAGTAGCTAGAAAGTGCATTTCGTGACAACGCATTGGTTCACATATTCTTCCTCATTAAAATTTCCCTTGTCATTATTAGCGCCGCTCCACAAAGCCTCACACCCGTGAATATTGGAACTCAAGCAACTTATTAATTAAAAGTGATTATCTTTCCTACCAACTTTGACTAACACGGAAGTCAAGCCACCTTAACTGTGTGGCTACTTCTTCCCCATGAAGACAAGTCCTAATTATAATTAATCATAATTCGTTAATATTATTGTGATGAGGAAATCGATGGTGTTCTTGAAAAATCAGTCAGGTGTCTCGGTCTCCCTAAACAGGCACACATACATTCTTTTCAATTAGACGATGCTTTTGATTAGCATTATTTATTTATTTACACGCACGGAGCAATGACTAAGCCTTCCTACGTGTGTGTATAATCCCTGGATAATTGCAGCACGGAGACAGAAGAAAAGAGAAAAAACTAAAAGCACCCTGACTACAGAGTCCGTTTTATGCCCTGGGGATTTCAGCAAAAGGGGGAAGGGGAGGAGGTGGCGGAATAACACCAGAATGGGAGAATTTGGTTAGCGCGCGCGCGTCCGTCTGCCCGCCCGAGAAAACTCACAGCCTCGCGTTGCGGACTCCTCATGATTTCCGCACGAACGCACAAATTCAATTAGGAGAAAGAAGAAGGAAGAGGAGACGATAGTTTATGTGTGTGTGCGTCTATGTGTGTGTGAAAGACTCTTTTTGTCCCAACACGTTCGTTCACAAAATACACCGAGCCGTCATTAATCATCTGTAGGTACAGTTGGAGGAGGACGTGTCTTTTAGCTAACTAGGCCCCACCACCGCACTACCACCCCCGTTCTCCTCTGTCTGGCGTTCAGGAAATTTGTGCTTCTGGTCTGCTTTTTTAGCTTAGTTAATTAGTCAATTTTGAGAAGAACACATGTTCCCATCCTTAGGCATGTGTTTGTAACTCAAGAATAGAAAAAAAACATTCGTCCGAGGAGATGGGGAGGCTGCTTCACGTCTCAAAAGCACTTTTCTTCACCTCTCAAACTGACAGCAACTAACTTTAGTTGACTTTCGCAAAAGCACATAAATTTGACTGAAAAGGTCTTAAATAATGCCTACCCGGAGGGCACTGTCAGACACCCCAAATACGCTCCAATTAAACTCTTGAGCAAAAAGGTGTCGACTTTTGAGCGTTGCATACTTAGCTAATTTACATTTAACCTGTTATAAATGCATGCTGAAGAATGCTACCTTTCCTCCAAAATGAAATCAGCTTACCAATGAAGCAATAAAGACCTCGTCTGCTGGATCGCTTAGAAGGTACTGGATCAGTCGGATGGACATTCGAAGGGATTCGCAGCCCAGGTTGTTGGGCGTGGTGGAGGCACCCTCCGTGGGCTGTTGACAGGGTGAGGCTGTAATTGCCGTCGTGGTAGCTTTTCGCGCCATCAGCACGCGACAAATGGTGATTTTCGCAACTTGACGCAGAGCACTCTGACGTACGTGCCAGTAAGGCGAAATCATTCCCATAGCAACCTGAAGATTAGGTGAAGTATTGCGTTGTTTGTTTAATAAAATTGCTTCAATAATATTTTTGAAAAAAAGAAGATTGTATGTCTAACGTTCAAGAATAGGATCGGCAAGCCAGGCTCAGGACTGACCAGCTTGTTCTGCCTCAAATTCAACATGTTTGAGGAGTGACTTTGAAGTTCAATAGTCAGGCAATTAAAATGACGACTTCCACTTACTACAAGGAAAAGGCCTGTGATACTTTTTCACATCTCGAAAAATTAATCTTCCCATCTTGAATGAACCTAACCCATACATAAATGCACCAATCTTGGCTTTAGGATGGACGCCCAACTCTTACTCACCTCCTCTGAGAAGACCGATTTCCACACAGCCAGGCTACTCCTCAGTCCAGGGATTATTTGGTTCTGTAAGAGAAGAAGGTTTGCGTTCTCCATACCACTGACCGGCGCCCAGTTAGGGGTGACCTCGTGGGGTGGCGGAGCTGTGGGTAGAGCGGCGGTGGATGGGGGCACCCGACGCGTCCCGCCCTCGGGGAGATTCGTGGGGGTCAGTGCATTGGTCCAGACGCGTCCGCATACCGGACAGTAAAGCGAGCCCGTTTCACTTTCACATTCCTCCTGCCCTACAAATGGTAAGAAAAACTGTTCAAATTTATAGCAGGTTTTATGCTCGAAGCTTCGAGAAGGCTTATTAAAGTTGCTATTTAAATGCCTCAAAGATGCAAACTAAGTGTAGGTTGTTTTGCTTGTTTAAAGAATACGCAAGCAAATCAACACCTATTCAGGTAAGAGTGTGAATTCATTGCAAAAAATTTTGGTTGAGAGTGGTCAACAAAAACGGTTTGTATGGGTGAATAACAGTAACAGTTAAAAACGGGAGAAATCGACAAAAATTAACGGCCGCAGGGCTGCTACCTGAAGTCACAATAAGAACACCAATGAACCAATGAGAAGTGAACACGTCATATGCGTGCAATCTTCAGTACTGCTGCATGAATGAGGCATGCCTCATGCATGCATGGACGAGCGCGCACGGCAAGGGCTGAGTAAACCCCACTGCTTCACCTTCCTCCCCGGCCACCTTCTCCATTCCCCAAACCAACACGAGTAGCGTAGTCACCACAACATCGAGATGATGAATCATGCGCAGTTAAGCGATGTCTCTCTGCTGATTTGTACCACATCCGTACTTTCGCATTGCAGAGGAGGACGTCTTTAATTTGAATAAATAAGTCTATCAAGGAAATTTTAGGCAGCAAGGACTTGTGAGTCGATACCCCATGCTTCCACCTCAACTGACGCACGTGACCAAGTGAAAAGTGCTCTACTCATGCGTTATAAGTAGGCGATTCTGAAATCTAAGGCTCCGTTAATTCAACAAAATTGAATATACAAGATGTAAAAATTCAAGTCACCATAATTCTTTATTCCTGATTTTAGCTAGTGAAAAATTTGTGAAAGTCGACTTAAAGTCCGTTCTGTCCACATAAAAGCAAGCAAAGAATAAGAACCGTAGGATGTTTCCTTCAAGTTCAAAAAGGACGTACTTCATGAAGTGCTCATCATCACATAATGAGAATTTAATAGTCACGAGCCAAAACTATCAGCGCTGCAAGGTTCTCCATTCACATCGTATGGCTAAGGAAAAACTGGCGCTCTCAAAGGTGACTTTTTTGTGAGCCGATGCGCGAAGGTACAAGGATAACGAAACACAGGAACAACTCAACTTGGTTAAATATGTTAAACACAATTATGCTCTCGACTGGAAAAGATATTGTCTTATCTTTAAAAGGAGAAAAACGTTGACAAATCGACGCTACGGAGCGGAAATGGGACATGCGGAGACAAGCGGGAAGGCAGAAAATATTTTCTACGATTTAAGAAAGCGCATGATGGGGTGAGTACACAACACGGTACAAGTAATGCCTTAAAAGGTTCAAACCTTCTCTAGACAAATGCTGGATCTAATTTACTTCAGAGGACGCAAAATATCTAGTAATTATTTAAAATGGCCCTGGTGTACATTTTTGCTTAGCCTCACCTTTTGGGCACCAAATTTGTAGGAAATAAGTCTGAATTTTCAGGATTATGTGCATCAGGCGCCCTTTGTGTAATAACTTTGGACCTTTGGGGACCTCCCACCTAAATGAGAGCACAAACACGATGTATCATTGCCAACATTCGTAACCTCTGAAGTTGTAGTTGCTGACTTTTATTCGGCAGATTAGATTAGCCTGTAATGTGTTGGTTGTTTGTTTAACTCTTGGTTGTGGTAAAGAGGCCTTGTAGGTGCTTCTCCACGGCACCTCTTCGGGGTGGGCTAGCCTCCAGTTCATGTCAGTCACCGCAGGCCCCACGATCAGTTGATTATGTACATTCTGTCCCAGCATTATGTCGTCTTTCGTCTTCAGGTAAGTCTCCGAACTCTGCACGACATTTTGGGAAACCGTCTTTATACCTTAACATACCCTTTGGTCCAAATGCTGATGGAGGTCACGGCTCTCATGCCATTCATGACAAACAACACTTTATACCAGTTTTTATCAACACATTAGATTTAAAACTAATAGCCATAGGCAATGTGCTCCAGCTAATATTCGAAATTACCCTTACAATCACGAGCGAGTTAATCCACCTTTTCTTATCAGATAATTACACTGGCCTGTTTGCGCTATTGTCCCAAACAAACCCACGGCACACGGCAAATGTTTGCAAGGGTGGGTGTCGCGTTGTGCTTTTATAAAACTAACACCGTCATCGCCACCACTACCACCCCAATCACCATCTCCATCCTGGCTGTAGCTAATTGAAGAGCTTCATGAGTCACACACCTACCACCAACGCTAGCACCACCACCATCACCATCATCGCCAACACCACCGGGCTCATGGCTGACGGCGAAGGCAGCTGTTTATCGCATGTCGAGGTTGCTTTGATGGACGTTTCCTTCTCTCATTTCCTGCCCCTCACGCTTCCTTACCCCCCTACCCCCAAACACACAGTCTGACGAAGTGCTGGGGAAGAGGGACATTAAAACCTCTTATTCTCTTCGTTCAGCCTCAGCTCCACCTCCATCTCACCCTCCAGGAGGCATAATTAGCTGTAAAGTTAGTTGTAGCCCGGTTTACCCACTCGCATTCAGTCCTGCGCATAACAAGATGAGGAAACATAGCTAGGAAATGAAATTTTTTAATCCTGACTAGTGATATCAGGCTGCTCAATCTGACTATGGCGATTTTAAATACAATGCTTTTAAAGTTAAGGGTGTTGAAGCCTACAACCTATGGAATCGCTTTGGTGTTGTATCAGGATGGCATTGTTCTGCCAGTTTTAACAAATACCACTGGTTTCCTAGCCCAGTTGTGCTTGTAACGAAACTGCTTTTAAATTTATCTCCTCTGCAATGATGTGATGGATAACTCGGGTGCTGTCTCTCAACTCACAGATACAGAAACACTCCTGATGAAAAGTTGCACCACAGTCGACGGAGGAGCAGACAGTAGCGAAAGGCTCGGGAGGTCGGAGCTCACGCATGCACAGACGACATACAGTAGCCATCTCCGCAGCAACGGCGTCCGGACTGGCAGAACGACGTGATTGACCGATGAGAGTGTCGTCTACGGAGGCGCCGCCTCTGGCGACGGCGACCATCACTACGCCCTGGGAGGGAGTCTCCAAGAATCGACTGCTTCGACTCGAGGAGGAAACGCCTTCAGTTTCGGGATCCGTCTCTGGATTTGAATGCGGCTCACCGATCGGTCGGAAGGTGGTGGAAAGCGCATGTCTGATAGGAGTGAAGAAATATTACCGGCTGTAATGACCCATTGGTCAGGCACTTATATTTCATTTTTAAGCTTGGAGAAACAGAAACCAAATCGTACTTGTGCTCGATTTGAAACTACATATTAATCGAAGAATTTTAAAGCCTCGAATAAAGTTAGTTTTTCAGTGCTTCAGATGGACAAACAGCTATCAGCAATGGAAATATTAATGGTGTCATGGTGACTGGACGCGAAAAAAGCCCCTTGGGTAGCCATCGTCAGCGTGTGTACGACGAGACCACGTCCGCCACGGTTGAGAGAGCAATGCTCTCACGCAGCCCTCTTAATTAAGCAGAGGCCGGCGATGCAGCAGCAACAGCGGAGGGTCTAGCGACGAAGCCGATGATAGCAGAAAAGGCGACACGTTTAGACAGGAAAGACGCGGTCTGACCAGCACACTCTACCTCCTCCACCCTCCTTCCCTCCCCCCCCCCCCCCCAACTCCAACCCCACGGCTCTTCTCCTCACATAAAACTCCGCAGTCATTCAGCCACCGTCAGCAAGTTGTTTTTTTTTGTATGCTGCAAGTGCGCCTCCGAAAAAGGGGGATAAGTAGCCTGCAAATGAAATGTGATTTAAAAGTCACTCAGCAACTTTGTCAGGTGAGTAACCGGCATGGTCCAGTTTAGGCATTTGCTCTACTGATGAAGGTGGCAGACAAGGGCTATAGATGATGAACTAAGACCCTAGAACTATTTGAAATGGGGAAAGCAAATTCGATATTTGGATACGAGTTAGTGAATTGTCTGCTGAGAATATTTACAGTGAAAAATAACCAGGATTCGCAGATTCGGAATGGGATTTCACCCCAAAACATGTAGGCCTAGTTTGACTTTTAATTTCCATAATTTTAAACCTTGCCTCCAACAAACCGTGAAACCCATCAGCATAAGGGGAGAGACGGAGCTGTATCTAACAATCGTGATGAGTCATTAATCAGAAAAACAAACAACTCCCCACAATTTATGACACTCTAGTCCGTTTTGATTCGATACTTTACAAAATGCAGGAACAATAAAAAGACCGTTCACTCTCTCGTCATCATTAGGCCGACAACAAGACTGCTCACCATAAAACGCATATTCATGCAGACAAATGGTGTCTGACCTCTTCAGCTGGGAAAACCGGATGACTAACCGAGGTCTGACAGATGAGACGATCGCTACAAATGGGCTGGGATAAAGTCATGTGGGCGTGTATACTGCTGCATAAAAAATCTCCATATTTGGACATCTAGCCACTGAGCACCTTTTACGACGTTCAAATAGACAAATGTGGCAATAAAAGAGTGAACGCCCTCTCTTTTTTACGACTTCAAGAGACTAGAAACCACTGTGTGTGCTACTGAAAAGAATTGCTTTATTACGTGAGCAAGATTATGACCCTTTTTCCCCTTTTTCAAAGGCTACTGTTGAGGATCTTTATTTACTTTCCCTATGTAATAGGCCTTTATTTGCCAAAGGATGGAACCTCGTACTGCAGACAAATGGGATTGCCCCTGTTTGGTAACAAAGACACGGAAAGTTTATAGGTAATGTTCCTCTCCCTCTCTGTGAAAGTGACATTTCGACCTGACATTTAGGGAGAGTTGGATCAAGACCTCTTTTTGTAATACATTGGTTACATTTGAACTTGTAACCAAAAGTGGAGAATCGGCTGAAAAGCCATGGATTCGGAAAAATAACTCGAAAAAAATGCTTTTTGGTACAAAACTTGATCACAAGAGGTATACAGTTTTCATGTATTCCAAACATGATATAACGGCTTCGAGCTTGTGTAAGAATTAAAAAGTGCTCAAAATCTCTCATTTACCACAGTCTCGTTTGCTTAAATCCTCCTCCTCAAAAAAACTAGAAATAATGAGGGTTGTATAACGGTACTACATTGGGTGCTTAACTCTAGAGTTGGTAAAAAGAATTTCGCCTTGAGTCCCCCCCCCCATTGTGTCTTCGCAGGGTGGCCAGGTCTCTAGGACATGCCAGTGGATCTAAACCCTTCCACAGATAGATGGCACACGTTCTGTCCGGGTATTATGCCCTCCTTTACCTTCGAAAAAATCTCGAGGCGCTGCATTGGTGACAACTAACAGCGGGTCTTCTCTTAAAGGACAACTTCTCCCATTTCTACTGATGGGTGACAACCCTCAGCGTAACGGAGGAATCGCATAAGATGCAGATGGAAAAATCAGGAGGGCTGAAAATGGTGTCGATTTTCGGGTAACTACCCCAATTCCGTGGTTTGCTTGAAAGCTATTATAACTGAAGCGACAATAGTAGTAAACCATTTAAAACAATTTCGTTACGAAGCCGTCCACAGTTCCTGCCTAAAGACATCAATTATGTGAACACTGGATGTCTACTTACTCCTCTACCGGTTGGTGAAACTTAGATGGATGGATAGTTCTGAAGCGAGGGCGAGGTTGCAAGGGGGAATGGAAGCAAAATTCTACCCAGACGGAATTATGTTCATCCCCACCCTTTCTTACATTCCCCATCCATTTGGCCAATGTTCCTACAATCAGCTATGGACAGGCGCGATGACCAGCAAACTCCCCGCCCCCGAATCCATTTCCTATACAGGACGAGACTCTAGATCCAGGGGGATTGCCAAGCGAAATCGGCTACATTGCGAACATAGATCTTCGTAGCTGCACACGAATTTGACAGCTGGCACGGTTGGTTCGTGGGTATTACTCTCACAGCAACAACTAAGTTGTGATGACTAACGCAGGGGACTGACCAAGAGAAGCACCAGCGACGACGCTCAAAAGGGAGTAAGGGCTCTGTAGCCCTTTAATTGCTTGGTTAACTCTCAAGTTCGGTGAGAGAGCCACCTACGTGCTCCACCATCGTAAATTCGCCGGATGGATTGGCCTTCGACCACAACGATAGCCTCCAATCTAACTGCATGTCGAATGTATATCATCCCCTCGAGAAATATGCCTTCTTCTGTCTTAAAGAAGGCCTCAGGGCGCTACACCAAATTTCATGTTTCATGGAAACGATGTAAGCAACACTTTTCGAGGTCTGGATAAATCTTAGCAAAGCGAGTTATCTGTAACGGACTTCAACGTCACCAATCTTACTATTTAAAAGAAGGAGTTCGATTATTCTTCTGTGAATTAACCTGTGTCTAGTTGAAAATAAACATCGTGACTATTTTGATGTAGTAATTAAATGGTGTGCAAAACGCGAGTTTGACATCTTAATCTGGATCCTTTTGCTTTTGGGGCTTTGGATGAAAAGGCCATTAAGTTGGAAAAAAACTGAGTAAACAGTTTTAACAAAAAAATTTCATGGTTCTCGTTCCTTCGAAATAGGCAGTAATAATAATAATAATAATAAAATCATTGAAAACGGATACTCGAAGATTTCTGGTAGTAGCAAGAGAAAGTGTTTGTCTTACCTAGCAGTAGCTGAATTGAGGATGCTTATTCTTGAATTGAGAGTATCATAGTACGCTTGGGGTTCTGTTTTGGGTCTGCGTTCGAATCCCTCTCCGTCCTCTGCCTCCACGCTTCTGCCACCAACGTTATTGCCGCCTCCTCCACCGCCACTACCACCACCACCACTGCTGCTGCCACCGCCGCTACCACCACTTCCACAACCAATACTCCCACCACCAGTAGAAGAGGCGTGAGAGAGGCAGCGTCGGCATACGGAGACAATTTCACAGCCGCGCGAGGACGGTTCGATGCTGCGTGTTATGTTGGAGAGTTCAGAGCATTCAGACGAGCCGACAGAAGCATGCATGGCAGCCAAGAGACAGGAATTTGGAGCTGCGGCGTTTAGCACAACCGGACGAGGCATCACGATGCGGGCGGTGGGTTGGTTATTTTGTCCTGGATTGGTAACAGCAGTATTGGTGGTGGTGGAAGTGGTGACTTCTGTGAGATGATGACCTCCCTGTAGCCGAAAGTTGGAGGCTCGTAGACGAGCATAGCGCTGAAGCAGGGGCTCCACCTGAAAGGATGAGCTTGTAATAGATGTGGTTTTTATTCGAATGTTTACATTCTACTAAGAGAGGGCTTAAACATAACAAATGGTCACAAAAACAGTGGGCCTAGTAAGTCATAGGAAAGCCCAAAATACTCATTCAATTGGAACGAGAATACCCATCATAAAGTGATAATTCATTTTAAAAGTTCTCACTGGAACTGCCAATCCACCTGCCATAAATGATGCATAGTGTGACTTCTCCCACTCACTCTTCGCGTGCGGTCAGATTCACGTTGACAGATGGTCGTTAGGATGGCTTCTCAAAATGGAAAAAAATTTCACTGTCACGCACGAAACTCGGAAAATAAAGTGCCGTTTTGGGTACTGAAGTCTAGAAAATGACCCTCTTCCCTGGGAGACATGCAGACATACGCAGGCATCACAACTAGACACATCATAAGCAGTTGATGGCTTGGAAGGATTCACATGAAACTCACGATTCATGATTTAAAAATGAGTTTATTGGAGGAGGCAGAGGTCAGTTGAAGGAGAATAACTTCAAGAGAGCCAAGAGACACGACTAAACTGAGGGGTATGGCAACGCGTGCGTGAAGTTAAAATCCAGACCAGTTATACTGCACATTGTGTGACATTTCGAGGCCTGTGTATACACTCACACGCACCACACATCAACGCAAGCATGAGTCATGAATGACTTCCACCTATGCCTTTCTCCACTACCCCTTGTCCCTTCCGGCTACCTCCTTCCCTCAGCCACTCATCTACCTCTGCAAATAGGATTGCGTACACTCTATTCCTTTGAAATTACGCAAACACACTCACGAACAAAATGTCATTCATGCGTTCGACCATCCCTGTAAAAGGCTCCAATTTCTAGCAAAGGGTGAGTGGACTATCGAGTTCGTGACCGTGAAGAATGCACCGAAAAATACCTCACAGTTCTCTAATCGAGGTCTTGAGATTCGTGGGTCTTCTAATCGTAGGCGGAGGATGCGAAGTAGAACAAAGAGAGTGTGTGCACAAGGTGAACGGGTAGAAGCTGGACAGACGAGAGGCTGATCAGAGCAACTGCAACCGGACGAATGTCCTCCTAATGTTACTCGAAAACGCTGACGTTTGGGAGTAGTGGAGGGGCATCCCGTTGCAGTAGACCCTGCCATTTCCCATTGGCAAACACTGACAGGGTTCGGATCGAGGATAATGAAAGCATTGGGAGCGGGCTGGTGCAAGAGGAGAAAGTTTGTTTGCAATGCCCTGGCCACCTGCTCCTGAAGGCTCGCTGACCGATTGAGAGGGGCAGTGGCAGTAGAGACGGATAGTGTTCCTGATGAAGCTACGTCGTGGCAGCCAATCATTGATCTGGACGAAGATGAAGGAATAGTCATGAATAATAATGGGACCCGGTTGACGCTCAGCTGTAAATCGACTGCTTCCTGAACGGCTGTCCAATTTCTGGATTACAGTCAACGATGGTGTAGAGGTACTATTGCAAGCAGATGTTCATCATGTGACAGGGGATATAATAAAAAAAACACTTTGGTTGACGTGTGCACATGTGGCATGGGGGTAACTGTGTCCGCAAAGGAGAAAACTGAAGGGCAATATTTAGTGCTTTCAATAGCCAAGACGACTTTAATGAGACAAGAAAGTCCCAAAAAACTCGACTTATAGAAAACCGCTAGTTTTTAGAACATAACGTTGGGAGAAATACTAATACACTCACTTTACTTTGACATTGCTGATTAGGGATTGAAAGTCTGTAAAGGAGATAGCAGAATGATCAGGCTCAATCGTACGTAAAAATTATGCATAAGACTAGAAAGTAAACTCACCAGAAGAGTTTTAGAGCACCATGAACCAAGAGTGTTTAGAATTGGAAATAGGATGCAAACTAAAACATGAAAAAGCAGATGAACGCATTAGTTTTCTACCAATACATCAAATATGCTGTAGTTATGCCACTTGCATAAGATCAGATGACTTAATTTCCATCTAAAAGAAATGGGATAAATAGCATGAAACACTCAACTTGCAAGCAGAAAGTAGCTAAATGAGGTATGAGAATAGCGCATCCTTCATTAAAAACGTACAAGAGAATCAAAACATGTTTCAAGACAAAAGTAGCAAGTCAAATGAATCAGAAATCGCAACGCATACATGCACCATAAATCAAAATATGTGCAACTAATTTTTGGTTGCTGATTGATTTACCCAAGTGAGCTTTGCTTCACTGGTTGTAAATACCAAATAAAAGCGACAAACCGGGCAAAATAAATATTGATGCAAATTTATGTGAAATCACTACTCTGACTCATTGAAGCTTTATCAGGCCCCACGTCAATAAGCGATCTCGCATGCAAATAAATAAAAAAATGAAATCATTTAAATCCAATTCCAACAAATGCGCTGCAATTCTCTCTCTAAAAGTAGGAGCTCGACGCCAAATTAGGACTATTACGACCCAACAAAAGACCTAACCACCATAATTTGGGAAGCAGATAAAAGCAGAATAATAGTTTGAAGGAAAGTGCCCGGAATCTAATGCAATTCACTTCCCTCTGATACAACTTACAAGTAAAAACGGCAAGAACTAGCAGCAGACGACCACAAAGTCAGCATTAATAAACGCGCGACTGGATCGTCTAGGTCATAAGCTCACTAATGTGATGCGACAAAAGCAAACATTCAACAGAACCAACTTTGGCTAAAAAGCACCAATCCTCAAAACAATATGAGATCTCACAGACTTTCAAACTCCGTGCAATAACTTCTTATAAAACCCAAACATCAAATGGTTTGTGAGACAGTTGAAGTATCTTATTTACTTCGATTTTTTTTGGTACATGATACTTGGGACTATTTTACCTATCTTCCAGCCACGAAGCCTATTTCTAACTCAATCTAATCTGGATAAGCTAAGGAGACTTCGACCCACGCCTCCAGATAGCGGGGCTGAGAAATCGCAAGGGTTCAACCCTTTTTGTAGCGTCAACTCAATTACACAAACGCCCCTGTCTGTGCACTTTAGGCCCCCGTTTTGTGCAACATTCCAATGTGACCATACCAGCACTAACCGGAACTTCCTACAGTCCAATGGAAATAAGTCTCCCGTATGGGCACGAGCCTTTGCAACTCCAAGCAAATGCACAATATGCACAGCAAAATGAGGGCTCTGTGCCATGCCAACAAGCTCAAACTTTTCCTTTTATGGAACCGTAAAAAAAACACCCGCCACACATTTCAGCGATTCGATGAACAATGCTAACGCAGTCATGAGACAAAACAGGAGAAACGTAATAAAGTTGTTGTTTCAATTGTACACCACCATTCAAAAATAAATATGAACTGGATAGGCACTTCGGTGGTCAATCGTAAAAATGCAGACAAGGAAAGCATATTTACATTCACACGGGAAGACGACTAGTTTCGTGCACGAAAAGTAGTTCAACCGGGCTCCTGTTCAGAGGCTTTGACTACGTAAATGCTGAGATTTGACCGTCAATGCCAGCAAATCCGTCTGTTCACCCTTTGACTGTGTGGTTTGAAATCCGGGCCCCAGTGAGCAAGAATGGAGAGCCTTGAGGCGAAAATAACAACCATTGCACCATAAGCAGGAGGAGTAAATGGCGGCGAAAATTTTGAACACAAACCGAAACCACGTCAGAGGGTAGAGGATTCACCGCTGATTTGCAAAGGGTAGCAACGTAAGATGATCCAAAGAATGCTGATCCACCTCCAACTTCAGAATCCGCCTCTGTGTCAGTGTCGGCCTGACCAGGGGGTGTGTGGCGTGGAGAGCTGGGAAGGGAGAGAGAAGCGCTGACCTCTTCTCCCCTTCCTGCCGTTGGAGTTGCTGCCACTCTCGCCCCCTCGCCAAACGAGTTGGAAAGCTCAGAACCGACACCGCGGGTTCGCGGAGAGTTGAGAGGTGAATTGAGCCAGTGACCGAGACGACGGGATTCATGAATGCGGTTTGAGATCGCCTCCAGGCTGCTCATGGTCTGAGCGTAGAGCAATTTCGCCGACTTCACCTCAGAAGTCAGCCGGTCAATCACCTGCTTTGCATCCTTAGGAAAAGCCGGGGAGGTGAGTGGCGATAAAAAGCTGCATTCAATGCAAATGTGTCATTTACATAGTATTTGTGACTAGACTTTGTGGAGAATAATACTGCATGCTAATCAACACCAGCTAAGTATTGTGTAGAGGCAATTCACCAAAAGGGAAACTCTTCACCTTAACTGACATTCCAGGCTAAATTAGCCATTAGTTACTTGTTGTGGAGTGGGACGCAGCGAATCACTAGGCCCCGTGAGTAAAGCTTGTTTCAATAATGACAAAATCAGCAGAGAATTTCAAGCTCTAAAAGGCACCACGACCAACGTGTTCTTCAATCTTTTAGTCATATCATGGATTCTGTCTGGATTTGACAATGAATTTCTTTTCATAAAAGCCATTACCGCACAACGAAAAACAGCCTTGGAAGCAGTATATCACTCGCGAATCTGTGAATCTGTAGACCTAAAGGATTTAACTGACACACCATTGTGGCTAACTTGTTTGTTTACACAAAGGGCGGACGGGAGGACATGGTTACAGTAATTCAACTCGGTCATTCGGTAGCCCGTTTCACCCACACCTTATAAAACGATCATCAGTCAGAGGTGACCCCAAGTAAACTTCGAACTTTAAAACACATTCGCAGAAGTGCATCAGGCATCGAGACAGGGTAGATTTGGACCTAACAAAACAGTTGAGCGCTGCAAATAAGACCAGCATATTGAAAGGATACGTGCACGTAGGCACGATCCCACAAAAAGGGCACAGGACACATTGAAAGGCTATGTGAAGTGACCAATCCCCCCTTCGTGTGCCAGCGTCCTTACTTGATTTTTGGCAAGGATGACGACAGGTGGCAGTAACGTGAACATTTACACCTCACAACAACATGCTCTCTACCACAGAGAGATGGCGTTGACCTCTCTGGCCTCAACTAGTCGCATTGATCGCGCTAGTGTGTTAACGATCGACAAGCACATCACTGCATAAATAAGCTCCTTTACAACTGTCATCAAAAACATGCCGAAGATCAATTGTTTTGGCTTAACCTTTTCTGAAATGTCGAAAAGTGCCTCCCATGAAGGTTTTGTACGAACTCACGGATGAATGCAAAGGAATAAAGCCAGATTCGTCAATTGCCCAAAATAGATTTTTCTTCACGAATAGTCATGACTTCCGATGCTCTGAAATGGTGCAAAGCTGCAAGATTTCAGAGCCAGGCTAGTGTAACAAGCCAACTGTTTAACTTTTGGGCTTGGTAACGTGCCACTTAGAGAAGCCGTCATAGTGTCCACCACTATAAGCGTCCCGGCCTTCTGGCTGTGCCAGTAATTCACACATTTCTTGCGTACATGCTCTGTTCGAGTATCGTGCCTTCTTTCGCCTTCGGAGAAGTCATGAGGCGATATACCATGTACCAAAGTATACATCATTTAGGCATTCGAAACGATCCTGACACGGAGTACAGCGAAACGATGGTTTTTATAGTAAATATTAAACTCACAAGCTCATTCACCGAGGCCATTTAATTAAAATTTACATTCGGTAGATTTCTATAAAAAATACTTTATAATGTATTAAGACCCTACGAATTTCACCAAAATGTGGCAGCTAATTGAAACAAAAACATAGGAGATCAGACGTATTCACAAGAAACCAATTTGCATAACAATATTGTGACCAGTAAAAAGTTACGAGACATTCAAATTACTTCTAAATTAACAACAATGCAAAAATCAAGCGATCGTTCAATTAATACTGGTGGTCGTAAGGACACGGATCCAATAACTACTTCATAATCGTCCTTCGGTAACGCAAAGCAATTACAAAAGCGGATAAAATTTCTCGAGTAGAAGCCATGTTGTAAAAGAGCATTTTGTAATTGATCAAAAGTTTTTAGATTGCAAAACGACCAGTCAGTTCGCATCGACGCAGGTCCACCATCAGAACCTCGGAATCGAAACGCCAAGCATGACTTCAACTCTGTGAACGAATAAACTTTATCGAAATAGTACAAGTGAATGCGCCAAAAATGGTGACATTTTTCAATGGCTTCAAAGGTTAGGCAAAAAGCCACTTGATGTCTGATGAGTGGAGGAGACTGCAACAGCATTAGGACTAAGAGACTTGGTGATCGGGACCACAACCTCAACAATGGCTTTATTGGGTGTCTATAAACGTGAAACTACTAAGTTCAACAAGAGTATGTGAAAGAACTATTCTTCCGTGAGAAAAATTAGCCAATGATTTGAGGGGAAACTGATAGTTTTGGCACATCTCAAATTAAGGCACTAAGATCAAAACTATCTTCGCGACCCTGGCCCCAAAATTCTCCACAAAAGGATGAACAATAGGGAGCAAATTTACCACACTAGTGTTCGTAACGTGATCGGAAAACTTAAGCCTGGAAGTCATTAACTTAGGATACCATATTAATCTGTCGGTAACCAAAATATAAATGGAGGAAAAAAAGCAAATCAGAAAAATTAATGTGGGAAATAAGCGCACAATAGGCAGGCTAAGAGGTTTAACTGAGGGTAAAAAATTTCGAAAAGCAAGGATTACATCAATCAACAGACTTTCGCAGATGTGAATGTCAATCGCCGTGAAGAAGAGGCGGCTCGAATGTTCCTGTGGAAAGAAAATCCTCAAACACGTGGGCAAAAAAACCACCTCTCCTACATGCCAACAGATGGACAAATATCTGAAGCAAGAACGTCAGCAGTTAAGATGATATCACATCGCACGCGACCGCACACAACGGAACGGGCTCGCTAAGGCGACGCCGTGGCCCAGTGCAGAGGTGACTTAGGAGCTGGGCGGTCACATTTCACCCGAAAATGACACCTCTCATAGAAGTAGCATATTGTCATCCGTTGAAGCTTGGTATATGGGATTCAACTGCTTTGTCTCCCATGACTTGATGCTACTGACACGTTAATCTCATATCACTTCAGGAATAGAGGGCATCCTGAGCGTTACACTTCTACCTCCAATGGATTCGTTGACAGAATCACGTTTTAAAACCAGTTCTCCTACTGCACCCCTTTCTAATTACTATGCGACACATGAGTAGAAGCTTTTGCAGTTATGGAAACTAACTGATCACAGAAGGATAGTAGAGAGCACAGTAAACAGAACCGATAGACCAACATGAAAAGTTAAACTATTTTGAGTTTTTGTAAGTTACAGCAAATAATTGCAGCACGCTCTATCGAAAGCTGTGCGGATCTTTTTCACCTGATTCCACCTTTCAAGTACAAATGGCAATGCAAATATAGAACGAAATCAAGGCCTGTCACCAAATAGTAAATTTTATGCTTATAAAGATGGTTAGGGTTAAATAAAGTTTGGCAATGACGGTCCAAAGAACACTGACGTGATAAGACGACTGACAGATGGGGTGCGTCCCGCTCCGAAGACGGAGCGTAAAAGCCGCAGTTGCAGCCTCCATGACCATTTTGACCAAAAAATGGGATCAGTAAGACGAAAAAACCGAGGAACAGACGGAATACACATCAAGAGGTGAGAAAACTTTCTGAACATTCAGGAAATCAACGAAATATATTGGCACTCACCGCCATCTTTCGATTGTAGGTTTCCTGCATTTCGAAGTAGGGTCTGAAATGAAGTGATGAACATGTCAGTAGGATTCAGAGTAATTTACTTGCTGGTGGATTATTTTATGGAGAATCCTCGCTAACGTATGCCTGGGCCCCAAAAAAGGTATATATAGGATGACCCTCTTCAATAAATTAAATTTCTCCAAATGATGAAATAAAAAAGCAGACGCTCCTCAAACTGGCAATCCATAGACAATTACGACTTCACTTGAAGAACTTGATTTCAAGTGAATTGAGAGCACAATGGTGAAGTCTTATGATAAATTCGTATCAGCTCCTACTAATTTAGGTCACATTGCCTCGACCAACACCATTTTGTGGTAAACAACTGACAGCTTCCATCACGAAAGAGAAGTTTTTCATACAATGGCGCGATGTGCATCTCTAAACACCTGGTGTCATAAGAGCGCATGAGTAGCACTATCACAGTACTTTATTCGTTTAACGTTCGATTTTGGACACTCGAACACTTGAAACTCAGCTTCTTACTTCCACTGGACAGCACGACCTCCGAACGATTTCAGCGACCGCTTCTCCTTACGATTCTGTGCGCCGACAATACATTTTCAGCCCTAGTATTATGGCTTATTTAACATTCAGAAACGACTGGGAGCGATGCATCGGTGGCGGCAGAAAGCAAGGCCGATCCTAAAGGTCAAATACCTTGACTTCCACTCCCAAGTTATAAGTCTTAACGTGGCAAAAGAAAGGCGTACGTTGCGGGTGGGAGTATCTACGGCTCCTAATAGGAGGGGTGAAACTGACGTCTAACTTGGGCAACTACCTCAGTTCCGTGTTATATGGGAACGTCAACGACGAATGAAGAAACCAGCCACAAACTATCTCGAAAATTTCGTTGCTTAACTGTCTATGCTACCTACATAAGAATGTGAATTAAGTACGTACGCAATGCCTTCACCTCTCTCCTAACTGGATAGAGCCCAGATGGAAAGACATGGCTAAGCAACACTAAAGTGCAAACAAAATGACAAGGAGGAAAAGGTGGAAAACTTCATCACCACGAAAGTATTTTAGGGAACATCCTTAATTAAATGATTGCTTTTGGTCCAGTGTTCACACAACTAGCGAAAGACATAGATGATGGCCTGCACGTTCCTCCTTGCTAATAAAATTCCCAAACAGAACAAAACTAAAGCTCCAGTAGAATCGCTTAGGGGATCAGTGGCCTTTTAGCCAATTATGATCTCAACTACACGCAAATTCGGTGGCCGGCACGGTTGATTCATGAGTGTTTTCCTTACAGCACCGACCACGATGTGATGGCCGGCATGAAAGGTTGAAAAAAAGGAGCTACAGAGACGACGCTCAAAAGAAAAGGGAAGGTATGTCATGCTTAGCTTACTTAAAGTCCTTGGCAGTTCTGCTGGGCGGCATGGCCCCCGGAAAATGGAAGTAGTTCCCTCCCTTCCCTAGCCCTTCAGCACATTCACAATCCATATTCTGTTCTACTATTGTAAATTTACTCGCCTTTAGAAGAGACTTAGAGCACTACATTACGATTAAGGATTGGGGGTGCACAAACGTCTTTACTGTGAAGAACAAAGCAACTATGGCGCGTATTTATTACTTTTGATCATATGGTTAGAAAATGGATTATCGCGAAACGAAGCTACTGTGAAGAATTATGTTTCGACAATTTACAAACAAACCTGAAAATTAATAAGATGACATAAAGGTGTATACTTACTGAGATTTACGAATTGCCATGCCTACACGGCTGTGATAAAGGCGAAGGTCTTCTTCGATAATGGAGCACTCAGAAAGGATTTCCTTGTGTTTCTTTTTGAGCTCATTTAATTCCACTTTGGTTCGATTAACCTAAAGAACAAATAAGACATTGGAGTAAGTCGAGAGTTCTCCAGAGAAATCAATCTGAGTTTCAGACATCTTAACCTTCTGCACAGCGCTGTTAACTACTTCCAGCCTTGATTCGTCTCCTTCAACAAACTTGGCGACGTCAATATTGTAGGACTTCAAAATAGACACCGCCTCATCGTGTTCTGTCCGAACAGCGCTGTAGGCTTCAGAATTCAGTTGCAAATCTCCAAATAGCTTTTTCTTCTTTGCTTGAGCTTCATAGTAAGGTCGTGACTTTTCAATGCTCGACTTCAACTTCTTCGAGAAGGTTGACAACACTTGGGTAGCTTCTGAGAGGAGAGATTGGTAATGTCGACGGGCCTTCTACAGCGATTAATTAAGAGCGAAAACCCACATCAAGATTAACTTCATTACTATTTATCAACGAAGATGCATAATTGAGGGTATTTAATCGAGTCTAGATGTATTTAAAAGGATGATAGCTAACACACCTGAACGTCCTCACCGATTGCCACTGGAAGAATATCCGATTCAGAGTCCATCAATAAATATACATACACGAAATTATATTCAAAGGAAATAAAATAGTAATTTTCAATGCCAATTGAATGAAACTCAATTGCACAATACTATTGGACACGCGAGCCAGTCAAAACGCGCGCCAAAGAAGTTGCGCGACGCCTCTATGAAATCAAACGAAAATTAAAATAAATAATTTTATTATTCGTTTGTCCTAGCACCTTAGACAGTTGTATTTATTTAATTTAGATGACTCTGGAAATTTATGCGCCATACCTAGTACTAATGAGTTATAATCTTTGATATTTAACAAATTCTGTTGAACACGAATTTAAAGCATTTGCTGACGTTTTATGGAGAATTTATGGTTCTAAGAAGGCTTTGCTTAATGCCAATGGTCGTCACTGCAGTCTTGGTCTCTTTATTTGCTTCAAATTCAAATGACATCTTTTTCAAAAAGTACAGCAAAATTTGCAGGTTATCATAGTTTATAGAAGACCGCTTAATCATGCTGTCGGCGCAGATTGACAGCTTGCCACCTAGCGGCATACTTGAATTGGTGGGGACCTCAAAACACCTCAAAAAAGAAGCTCTCAAAAATTTGCGATCCTTACTTAGTACAGGAACATCGGACAAGGTCCGATTGTAACTTTCCAATCTATCTTTCTGAATTCTTTAGATGCGCATTCTTGAATTCTCTTTTTTTTAAGAATTCATAAATAAGCGTAGCGACCCGAGACTTCCTTTAAGGTAGAAGACATAGTACTTTGGCAGAATATATATTCTGGAAGGAGAGGAATTAGAGGCCGCTAACATGGTCTAGTGGCCAGCCAACCGGCTCGTACAATACGGCCACCTAAGTAACCGAAACCGGCAGTTCGAACAAACAAAGTGTCGCAATAAGCCCCATTATATTTTCTGTTTTGTGTTAGTCAATATTAATTGGTTCGGAGAGCCTTTTGCACATTAACGCTTTCTTCCCATTGGCCTAATCGCTGAACGTGTCTTTCAATCTCCCTTTCCCTCTTGTTTGCTACTTTTGGTATTGTTAGATGCATTATCAGATTACGCAAACGCCTTTTAAACCATTTTAGAATCAAATCTATTAAGTCCTCAATTTTACCCGCATTCAACTTTAATTCTTCCGATATTATGGCAATTGATGCGACGTCAATGCACAGCATTAGCGAAGTCCCATTTGATAAAGTTACCTTTTTGCCTTACGACTTCCCTAGTTGCTCCGTTGCCATGATCAAGATTCATAAATACAACAAACAAATCACAGCTTTTGAAGACGCTGTTAGTCACATTATAAATTCTTAAATATTTCAATGTGATTACCAAAATACGTTGTGATGCCTTTACACGCGTACATTTACTTCAGCGAAATTGATCACGCTAGATAAGCAACATTTTGTTTCAATAATACCGGAAGTAGCACAAGTTCTGTTCTATTGTGCTCTAACTAAATCCATCGTACATTCCATGCTTTCACGATTTAAATATGAGTTACTTTTCCATGTTTAGTTTGTACTGGATACAAAATCCAAAGCGATTTTGCGTTTCACTGGACATTAGCCATTTCAATATGCTGCTTTTTGGAGGCTGGACTTTGCTATGGCCTGTTAGCAGTCCTTATTCCATTCAAATTTTTTTGAAAAACCAGCATAAATATAGTAAATAGTTTAACCTGCAAAAAAATATTTTAAATGCCTACTCTAGAATGAATTCAGTCATGCGTGGTCAATTAAAATCGAAATAGATCTCAAAGCCCCTTCCACATGAATGAACATAAAACCAACAAAATTAAGCCAGTCTGTTTAAAGAAAAATCCGCTTATTTAAGACGATGCTTACAGACATGTTAACCTTCTTAAGAAATAGAACAGTTAACTAAGCCGAAATTTCCCTGTTATGGACTATCTGCATTTGCTGCCCAATTATTCGCCCAAGGCACGGACTTTTTCGAAAACTATTCATGCGTAAACTAAAATCGAATTAAAAATAACTCGTCTGGTCGGAAACTTAGCTAATCAAATACATTGCCATCGGTTTTAGAATAAATCCGTCTCTTGCGCAAAAGCTAATTTATAACCAATCCAAATGTAGTTGCAATCGTCGCGCCAGCATTGACCAATCAGAAATCAATTCAAGTGCTTGCGTGCGTACACTAACGCTGCGTGTGTGCGTTTGCACGTGCACAACCACTCGGCCGGTGGTAATTGTCCCTCCAAAGCTGAGCCGAAACTTTTGCGCCTGAGTTCACTCCACTGGCCATACCCACTGAGTTGCGTCCACAACGACCATCAACGTGACCACAGTGTTTTCGTCTCCCCTAACTCTGCACGACAAAGCGACATTTTCGGTTCAACGAATTGCCTTCAAGTGGTGCGTGTAAGTTTGTGCCTATCCACTCACTCGACATAATATGGATGCTCCCACCTAGTCTGAATGAAAACAAGATCACATTGTGTTATCTATGTAAGCTACAACTTTATCTATTTGTGATACACAGATAACAGGACCGATTAAGTGTTTAGGTGTCGATCTGAGAAAGGTTTGTTTTTCTTTTCATTACGCATTTAAAAACGGCGTAAAGTAGAAAAATTGTTGTCACTTGCTAACTATTCTAAGATGTCAAGGAGTTAGTTTGGTGCACACTTGATTTCAAAATCCTCGTACTGCATTAATTTCTGCAAAGTTTTGCGCGAATATTTCCTTTTGTCCGATTTATGAGTTCCGATGATCAGAAGAGAGGTGAAAGTGTAGTTTTTTAGAAGCTATCAGATTATTTAAGCAAACCTGGAAAATCGGAAATAACTTTATCTAGCTATCTTTTTGTACCTCTACACAGAGCCATCTCCCTTTGCTATGGATCTTTACTTTTAATTAATGCATTAACCGTACCTGTTATATTTTACATTTGTTGAACGGGTGCATTCTTTTTAAAGGGACCCATGAGTGCATACAGGATTACCGAGGCTAGTGCTGCGACTAAGAACTGGAAACGCGGTAAGCTTGGCATTCATCTTAATGATTAAACAGAATTAAATTTTCACTCAACTCGTATTCCGCAGTGATTGGTATGGAAAAGACTATCAAAATACATGCGAAATGTTAAATGTGCATTACCGACGGTAATTTGGGCTTGGGGCTACTAACATGCACCAGAGGCTAGCCCATCTAAAGAAGACACAGTAGCCGTCACAGTGTAGCTGATGCTGCAAAGGAAGCACCCAAAAACCTACTGTGCCAATCATCAAATTTGTGTGTAATCGAAAACATATTCAGCTGCAATGCCGATGATTTCTCTTAGCATTTCCACCGAATCTAGAGTTTTGTCCTGCATGGTAACCCCGTTGGGGGACGAAGAAACATGGTAGACACGTAACCGTAGCTATTCGTCCAAGCACTGGCCTAAAAGCAATCATATACCGAAGCACAGGACTCAGCAATAGTTGGGTGGGGGTGGGAATTCGCTTCCATTCCTTCTTGGCAAGTTGTTCTCAGTACTGAATTACCCACCCACACCTATCTGGGTTTCATTCAGCTAGAACAGAAGTGGAGGAGGTATGGCAATTTCACATCATTGATATCTACAAGGAGTTACATTGAGCAGCTCCATAACGAACTTCTTCAAATTTTTTTACGGCTAGGTTTACTTAAAATGTAAATTGCTTCCCAGCTGGTCAGGGTACAGGGGTGGATGCCACAGGTAAGCGTCTATTTCAACCCTTCTGTTAGGAGTCAGCACAATTCTCTCATCCACAGCATATGCACATCTTCCGCCCAGCTAAGACTTAGTACCCATCAGTAGAAATCAGAGTATTTGTGCTCTGGGATCGGGATCGCTTTTTGCTGTCACCAATGTTGCGCCCCGGAACTTCCCTGAAGAAGAAAGAAGACACGATACTTGGACAGAACATGTACCGTTGACGTACGCAAGTGATCGGGGGTACTGGTACAGTCCAAAGGCTAAGACTCCCAAGGCGGTATAATGGCGGAGTGCTTAAGTGGCCACGTTACCGAAACCGAGAGTTAGGTAAACAATGAAATTATAACACAAATGCTTATAATTGAATCATCACTTTTATTGCATGACCTGTTCACCTTCGAATCACATATTTGTAAATGCCTAAAGCATCAATCACAACCCAAGATACCGGTTCTTTTATCAACATGTTCAAAAACAGCAGAAAGATAGAAATAGAGTTAATTAAAAGTAAATTTGATCGTTAGAAAAAAAATGACAAAAGATTTTAATGCTAAATGAAGCAGTCAGTAAAATCACCTTGAAAACGGTAACTTCCTCTCTTCCTTCCCATCTGCCGTTTAGGCCACTCTGGAATTAACCAGCTAGGCGGACTTTTTGTGAACGGTCGTCCGCTGCCCGAGGCAACACGTCAGCGCATCGTGGAGCTGGCACAGGGTGGTGCTCGACCCTGCGACATCTCACGCCTCTTACAAGTCTCCAACGGGTGCGTATCAAAGATCCTATGCCGCTTCAACGAGACTGGATCTATTCGACCCAAGGCCATCGGAGGCAGCAAGCCACGGGTAGCCACCGGCGAGGTGGTTCTCAAAATCGCCGCCTACAAACGCGCCTGTCCCTCCATTTTCGCATGGGAGATCCGAGAACGCCTTCTCCAAGAGGGAGTCTGTTCCAAGGCCAACATTCCTAGCGTGTGTGCTTGAGACAATTTTGAAGTTTTTAACTTCTTCGTACTTATATTGCGCAAAGCTTCATACGTGCCACCCTTTTACAAAGCAAACATTTTATTTCCAACATTAGGGCATTCAATTCAAACCTTTCAGTAGGGATTATGCTCTCAAGTCTTCTAATCCGTTTTGGATGGTAAAATGTAGGTGGAGTTTTGACAGCTAGATTATTATAAGCAAATGGATAGCGATTTGACTTAAATAGAATGAATGCTTCAAATAATCTTCATAAGCTATCTCTAGAGCCCCCAAAAACAACACCGTTTTCTGCGAAATTCTTAATTACTTAAAAAGAAACCACGATTACACACCACATTACAAAAAAATAATTTATCCACCAAAGTGCCTGCTATTCGGTCTATTAAAGGTCTCATCAATTAATCGAGTGTTGCGAAACCTCTCCGCCGAGAACAAGAATTCACCTCTCGAGTTCAACCTCCAAAATCAAGACAACGCGAGCAAACTTTTAGCAAACTCGACTCCGGTGATGACCTCAATACCAAGTGGAGGCATGAATCTAGACCCCCTTGAATACCTTCAGGAACATAGACAATCGTATGCAACGTGGACGGACTCCTGGTCCACGTCAAGATTGAGTAGTTACTATGGGGGCTACGACAACACCAGTGCGGAATTTGGAGGGTGGCAGCTACAGTGGCCTGAGTTAACACCAGCTAAGCAAATTGCAAAGTCGGAACCCTCCTCGGTCCTCTGGTCCTCTGATGGTTTTACAAATTCGTCGCTTTTCTGTGATCATAAATGCAGTGAGTAATTTTAGTTTCCAAATCAATTCATGCCAGACTCAAATGTGCCACCTATCAACGTATATCACAAGCACGATTTCAACAGTTTCAGAATGGTGTGATGGATTAATAGGAAATGTTTTTTACACGATACCTCAGATGGCGTCTTAGAATATTCCCATTAATCCTTTGTTTAAAGTTCCGATGCCTTACAGAACCTATTAGCCTTTGAATGAATGTCATTCCTTACAAATTTAGTTCCATGTTTCCAAACCGAACAACAGGTCGGATATCTAACAGATTCTGTGGAAGCTTATAAACTTCAGAGTCTACGATCATTTAGTCCAACTTCAATGCAAATGACAGCTTTTGCAGAAATGGAAACTTCCCGGGTCCAGCAACATCGACGAATTCCATTTGCAGCTATTGACCAATCAATGATTTCCGAAAGAGGTGTGTCTTCATTTCATCATTAAATAAACCTTGAGAAAGAGCTGTTCGCTTATCTGATACCTGATAGTTATTCACAGCTTTCCATGAATGCGCATTGGCCACTGAATACTCTGAAATGGAGAGAGTCTCTTTGATAAACATCTTCAAATAACCCACTTTTAATCGCATTTATAGCTCACCAACTACGCCTTGACGGTGAACTTTCACCATTTCTACTCATCCAAAACTCGATCAATTCGTTTCGCGTGGTAATTAGCCTTCAAAACTAGATGAGAAATAGATTATCTTTCTCCTTTAGCAGGGGTCGAGGAGTTACAGCACCAGGAGGTCTTCATGCAGGAGGAGAGACCGGCTATCAATTCGTGCTCGACTGGAAATCGCATTCACATGTGGCTATCCAACCGGAACACTAAGTGGTCTCCTCCCTTTGCTCCGCCACCGAAAACAATCACCTCACGGTTAAGTAAGCAATAAATGAGGACGCGAAAGAAACGAGGTAGCGGTTTTGGTGGGTGCTCTATATCCTCGGGCTTTTGAACCAATGTGATCTTTGGTAATGTATCACCCCGAGACCTCTCAAGACGAAGGAAAGCACGCTACTCAGGCGGAATTTGTATATTCAAAATTCGTAGGACTTGGAGTTACCCTATGTCCCAGGAGTCAGCCCTTTCGGAGAAGTTATAATAGCAAAATGCCTAAGTGAACTCTTTAACAAACCACGAATTCAACAAATAATCAAAGTGTAGCATTTTCATAGCCCGTTGTTACATTGCCATCAGGCCAGTGCTGAATTCAGTTTTCAGTAACCATTGTAGTTGGATTTCAAAATTATTATAATTCGACAAAAAGTGGTAAACCAATGACTTTCTTTTTTTAACTGGTAGACTTAGGAACTTCAATAGCTGGCGAGCATCAGCATAAGCCACAAAAACCTACATCTACGGAACATCCTCGTCAATCCTGGACCGATAGAGGAGAATTATACTGACCACCGTCACTCACTCCACCAAACCATGTTGCACCAGCCGGCCTCGGTGCTTTTCGTTTGTGGATGTGGAAGACAAGGCCAGATGGGACAGAATTTTCCACATCTAACTTTCATCAAATGTATGAAATTGTGTAATCCTGTAGCCATTTGCGTCTTCAAATTCTCCTTTTCTCTACTTCATTTTAGGTAAACTAACAGTTTTATTTGCTCTGCTCTTAATGATATCAATAGGAATTGGCAGGTGTAAACATACTGGTTGATGAGGAATGGAGACACGAAATATGGTTTGAGCTAAGTAAGAGTAGACAGGGGCAGCCAATGCGTTGTAATTTCTGCCACATTTCCGCTAAAATACGTATGTAAAGACTTTCACATCTTCTGTTGCCATCTAAAATCAGATTGAAAAATCTCCATCACAATTGATATAAAAATGAATTGTGCTTAAAATATGCTCTACCAATCGTTTCATTTCAGAAACATTTTTTTCAAACAAGGACTTAAAAATGACGTTTCGCAACACGGCACCATGATTTTAGATTTTCACTTTGCAAGATTTTCTGACGGTTTGTTGAGCCGATAAAATAACGAAAGAGTCTTCCAACTCTTAAGGACACATAGATACTAGTGGTAAAAGTAATAATAGCTGTAATACCTATGGTCTTTAAATGTACCTTGTAGGCGAGAGGCGGGAGAACAATTTGAATCTTGTTCTGGGGGAGAGGTCCGATTGTTCTGACGTAGACAGTCCTGCCTCTCAAATCCTGTTAACACACCATCCGCTGTTTCACTTAATAAAATAAAGATTCTGACCATCATCTAACATTTTTATATCGGAGGCAGTAAAAGGGAAGGGGAGGAAAAGAAAAACCCCTATAATAGCATCTTCTTAATTAAGTGTAAGGTTAATTCAGCTAGTCAGCACAAGGAGATTTGTGTGACGTCCCGAGACTTCCTTCAAGATAAAAAGGCATGGTGCTAGGGCAGAATATATATACTGTAAGCAGAGGGCTTGGGGGCTGTTAGTACGGCCCGGAGGCCGGCCAGCCGGCTAGTACAATATGGCCGCTCAAGTTACCGGCAGTTCAAACAAACGAAGCATTACAGTTTGAAAATCGGAACCACAAATACCTTGTTTAACATAACAAAAATGCGTACTAAAACCGATCCTCGGGGCAAATGATTGCCCAAAATTGGCTTATTGATAGTAACTTTACGGATCTGTGAGTGTGATTCAACATGTCAGACTTATGCTTCTTTCAGGAGAGATTGGCTCTGATAAACAGTTTTAACTGCAAGGCGTTAACGATTAAATGTAGAGGGTTTGATCAAGTCGTCTATTAGGATAAATATACAAGTTAGAATTAAAAAATTTTTATTACGGCTTTCTTGTTACTTTAAATGAATTTTGTGGTACAAAAAGATTTATTTCTGCTATAATTTATTCGCACTCCTAAGTAAGCGCGCTTTTCGGGTCCCCTGTGAAAGTGTTTTATTTTCGCGTTTTTGGGGGTCGCTGCTGAGTTATGTTCACTGTCTAGATAAGGCGCAAATCCAATAAGTCATAATCTCAAGAACAAATATCTTGTTTTTTTGTTGCTCCGAGGATGTTTTCATCATGAATCGTCCCAAGTCCCGAAGCAAACGTTCCAAGGTTTCACTTGTTCGGAGTCAGAGCTGTCGGAGTGATATGGAGTTAAGTGATGACAACAGTTCAATCCATATTTCCGCCCGTAGTGGAAGCGATTCTCCTGTGAATGATGTGAATCCATCCCTCAATGTTGATGAGACTGGAGCATTATCAGATACGACCACTGATGTTCTATCCCCTGGTGAAATCAAGAAGCTTCGGATGCGAAATGGATTTAAGCTCAATCAATATCAATCGCTTCACAAAGACAAACCTGGCGAACTTAAATCCGTTGTGTCCGAGGTATCCATAAGCCTAGAGACAGATAACAATAATCAAATCAACAATCAATTGACTAACCTTAGCAAACCTGCGAAACTGCATAAAAGCGCTCCCACGTCTTCTGAAGTACCAGACAGTTCTTCGGGGTTGTCAGGCTTGGTAAAGGATAAGGCCCAAGATGTTAATCTCCCGTCGTTTGAGGAATCTATCATCGAGGGTTTTTCTATTATGGCCTTCAACACGGCGCCGGAAATGGAGGTCAGTTTTTTGTGTTCAATTTGTCCCTTTGCATGGCTATTCTTCGTACGTCTTCCTGACTACCATGAGTTTATGGCATAACATTTGTCGAAGTTCACTTTCTACTTCTTCTCAAATTTATTGTGCAACCTCATCAAATCGTGGTATCGCTATTTCCTTTATATGACATGCGTCGTAGAATATTCTGTGACCCTATTACTATTTATTTGTCTTGAAGATTGACTTAGTGAAGATCGCTTTCATGCTTTTAATGGTGGTTGTCAGTTTATTTCGTCATAACCAACACCCATTTCTTATTACAACTTTTAACTCTCCGCCCACTCTCTTAGCCATAAAGTATCCGACACTCATTTGTTTGCCAGCAGTAGCAAATGGGTGCGAGTTTCACCGCATTCAAATGTGGGGATTTTTTCGTCAAAGACAAATTATGTTATAATGAGGCTAAATACAATCCTTTGATTCGGCGTTAGGAGCCTGCTACTGGTTCGGTGCGTTTGGTCTTCCACATTGAAAAAACAGTTAATCCTTGATATGGGATCTGAGTTTAGGTATCTCTGCTCACGCACGCCAATAAAAGCCAAAACGGTATTTCGTCATGCCTTCTTGCCGTTAACTTCATCGCATGAATATCATGAATCTTGTGCGTTCTTATCTGAGGCAACACGTGCATGTATGCCAACTTGTGCGCTGTCACCAGCTTCTGAGTCCCCTTTGGGCGGCCAGTGAGAGCTCATGAACTTGAGTTTTGTTCCCCTTTGCGTAAATCAGCATACCAGCTGCCTGCCCGAATACCCAGCACGTACAGCCCTGTCGGGGTCCTCCGGGTTTCGTGTCACAGCTGTTTCATCAATTACGTGATCGACTTAAGGCTGACCTCTCCCCCCCCGTCCTCCTCATTGTGAGTCACACCCGCCTTTGTTGCTGTTCGATAACTGGATTTGTTAATATGCCGAAGGAAGCAGTAACCAAAACGAAGAGTGTTTTCAGTGTGTGTGTGCGGCTTAAAGAAGCACCGACGTCATCCCGTGCGCTTTTTCGCGTGTGCGTGCGTGCGTGTGCGTGCGTGTGCGTGCGCGCGCATGCTTATTTACTTGCCATCTCTTATTTGTAAGGGGTGGGAGTGGTTTGGCTCTGTGCTGAGGTGGTTTGTTGTGTCGCCTTGATTCATCATTTCCTAAAATTGCGATCTTTTAATGTCGTTTTACTTATTTCTGAAGCGAAAGCTGGTATTCCACTTCTCACTACTTATGGGTAGCCCTTTTCAAGCTGATTTCATGATTTTGAGTGTTATTCACAAACAAATTTGGTAATAAGTGTACGTATCGTCGCATTTACGTCAACTTTTTCACATATAGGCTTGAAAGATTTTAAGACTGTTCTTCACCTTCAACTGTTCCCCGCAGTAACTTTTGACAATAGGAATAAGATACTTCCATTGTGATGCCGCCCTTTAAATGCATTCTTAAATGCCTTGTTACCATCACTGGCACGGATCCCATAGCTCCACCACTTTAATGTCATCAGCAATGCTGGAGTCTAGTAACTCAAGGCAATAACCACCACGACGTGCTCTCTGTATATTAGTGAGTACGCTCTAGATACTCCTTTTGAGACTTCGCTGATGCAAACCGTTGAAGAGATCGTTTTGTTCCTCCCCTGGTGTGATACTTTTGCTATGCCACATGGCTTCCATCATACTGGACGAGGTGAGTCAGTTACCAGTGCTTTCTCCGTAAACAGCTGTGTGCGCGCATGGGGGCAGAGGGTGAAAGTGAGAGAAATACGAGGGGGGAGGGAGGAGAGGAAAGGGAGGGACAGCAAATGAAGGAAGTGGGCTGGGTTAGTGAATGGGTGGATGGACTGATGGATGTGCAGGTCTGTAGTTAGAGGGACAGCATCGTGCTGCCGCTAGTGGTTGCTATTCCTTTTTCCCGCAACATAGTCCCCCTGATTTCGACTAAATTAGAGCTCTGCTTTAAACACAATTTCCCTTATGTATCCCTTTCTTGAATTGGACTGTCTCTGAGTGTCGTACAAATTTCTGTTTTGATTATTGACAGCCTACAATCCACGCAAACTAAGCGTTATGAGCTGAGTCGAACTCGGTCAAAAGGATCGGTTCCGGAGTCCAGAGCAGCCGTGATGGTGAATGGCATGGATATGGCCTTGAGTTCATCGTTTGAATTCCGCGTATCCAGTTTTTCTTATTACAGGCGTCGGTCGACTCAGTTTTAACCTTTTTTGATTTCGCCGATCTCATTCTTTGAGTCACGCTTGACACCCTTCACTGGGTGGTAATTACTGCTTATCAATAATTTGGTAGGATATATGCCATCACAGCTTGCAGGACCGATTCTTGCCACCGCCTTTTTGTACTTTTAATGAATGCTATTTTTATCAGATTAGCTTATTATAATCACGATGTGTTGTTTGTCTTCTACGCCCCCAACTCTTCATAATCCAGCAACATTGGAGCACATACCACGGAGTCAAATCTGTTCGCCTCACCGTATCACTTATTTCGATTTGACATGAGTCCACAGCTTGTCCACCGGTTTTTGCGTGTTACGCTAGCTGTTTTTGGGACGCTGATTTTTGCATACCACTTCTGTTGTACGTCTCTTTAATTTTTCAGAGCCCACACCAACTCTACCCTTTAATAAGTAACGGTCATAATTGTGGGCCGAATTTTCCCTAGCCAAGGAAGCTCTTTTTTGAACGTCTTGCCTTTCCTGTAGTACTCAGATGAGGACATCACAACTTGCCACATCTGTGTCTTCGTGCGTGAGAATCGTATCTTCAATGTTGTTTTTTAAATGCCAAAGCTCATTAATGGGTTGCAGAAGCCACAACTTATCATCCGCAAAATGTGCTCATTCTGAGGTCTAGAGCAGTTAAACCCAGCTTTATGTTGTTTTCACCTCTAGTTAATGAGGTTGTGAGGACTACGAAAAAACTAGCTCCTTTGAAAGGCACTTTTATGCAGTAAGCACCCTAGTTGCAATAATGAATGGTGAGTGCTCAACTCTCCTATCTTATTATCGCCTCTGCCACTCTCATGTCGTTTTATTATAAAACGACGCAGAGGTTGGAACTGAAAACACGGCTTAATGGAACTGAGGTTACACTTTGATTAATGTTTAGACATTGTCAAATTGGTGTGACAGCTTGCCTGTGTGTGCATGTTTCTACTACAGCATCGCACAGAATGCTAGTTTCTGGGTGCAATGCTGGCGGCTCGGTAATGTGTTGCAACTTGTTTTGCCTGATTGAACGTTTGGTTCACACACCCGTGCGTGCGTATGCTAGGCTGAGAAGTTGCTATATCCACTCACGCACGCAGTCGCCGTGTCTGTTTACGTCTCCCTGAAATTGGGAAGTCCTCCTCCTCCCACCCCTTCCAGTAGCTGCAATAACAACTCCTCTTGCTTTCTTCAGCACTCACTGCCACCTTTTTTGTCTGATTGCTATTGCACTCGATTGAAGTGGCCTCGGCTATAAAAATGGTCGCAAAATTATGCCCTCCCAAACACGTTTTTCCGTTGTGCGCGCACTTCGGTCTACTTGTGGCTCCGATATCTGGTAGAGACGTTCGTTTTTTCACAAGAAGGGTATAATATTGGGGTTAAGTCTTTCAACTGTATGCTGCTTTCTCCTCAATGGGTTCCGTATGTTACTGTGGTTGTACCTCGAGAGCAATCAGTACATAGAGATGCCTTTGAAGGCCAACCAGAAAGGCTTCCTCCCCTATGTGAACAGTCAGCACGATTATCTCGTGTCTGTATGTTCGCGCTCGCGAATTTTTTGCTTCTTAACTAGCGGGGGGACGCGAGTGCTACCACCACCGCCGCTGCAGACAGCAGCAGCAAAAACAATCTCAGTTCGCTGTGTGTGTTTGTGTGTGACAGGCGGATAGGCTTGAGGCAGCAACACGCACGTGTCATCATGACACGACTGCTTGTCAATTTGCAGGTTTATAATTTGCTGTATTGTACAATCCACCAATTTTGTCCTGAAGCAGTAAGGGATGCCATAATACTCCTACATGACCCACTTTTTTATCTTTTGCTGTGCAAATTTGACGGTATTTCAAGTCACTCTTGAGTTGCTGGTCGTAGTCTGATCGTCACTGCCATCACCATAACTCTTGGACGCGTTTTCTAGTAGTAATTTTTTTACCATTTATTCGCCCTACGTGCCCTCAATCGAGATTCCTTGCATAGAAATGGGTTATTTTATTTTGCTCTCCTATTGAAGCCTGTCCAGAATTTGTGCATGATTTATCACCTCGACAACTTTTTCAGGACTTTGGCGTCATTCAGGTTTGCGCTTGTTGGGTGGGTCACTCCGAGTGCTTCTGATGGCATGTGACGGTTATTCTAGTATAATCAACTGTTGTCTCAGAATATGAAACACCCTCTTCCGAAACAGTGAAAGTGATGTGCAGCCATCACTTTGAGATTCGCCTTGGTGATTTTCCGGTGACGTCACCGGCTTTTCTTGCTATCCTTACATGTCTTAGTTTCGGTGCACAGTAATAATGCTCCCTTCTAAGCATGGGTTAAAGTTGGAAATTTGGTTTCGGTGTTTTATAGGCGCTATAGGTTCGTGTGTTCCCATTACCGACGCACGTCTCAACTGTAGGCGCTGCAGTGATCCTCTCTCCTGCGCCTAATGATGCGCCTCTGTTCTATCCAACCATGGAAATTAATGCTATGATTCTCCTTTGATACTCACGTCAAAGCCATCAGGCCTAATTTGGTAAAGTTCAAAAGGTGAATTTATAAGTTTATTCTACTCTTTTTGGCGCGACCCCCCTCAACGAGTGTAATTCATGAAGCTTCTTACTTCAATCTAGTTTTCACATCCCCATATATTTTTTATGTCATATAAGGGAAGGATCGCTTTTGAAAAGGGCCACTTTGAATGCTAGTCATCATTTGAGTTGGTCCGAACAGGGACAATCAGTGGATGAAACGAAAATGTTGTGCTTCGTTCTTTGTTGCATGGTAGTTCAGCAGAGTTTACGTTGCACTACATTCAGCTTGGCGGCAGGTGGTGCGTACGAATAAAAGCGGGCTCCACTCCAGGGGATACCCTTTCGGTGCTTGCTCCTCCTCCTTCCACTACTCCATGATTTATCGCCACACTGGTGTTCTTTTTGCCAGTCAGCTGGCTAATGCGTTTGTGTGCGTGCGTGGCTACACGGGCTTACTTAGAGCGTCTGCACAAACACCTAAAGCTAGGCATCAACTGCCTCTGTCGGAAGATTTTCTCACGCCTGTATGAACTGTATGCCGTTCTGACTCTCTTGTCTGCACACACGTGCGCTCACTTTTCTGGGCCTGTACCTGTTTTTTATGATAACAGGATTATTATTCGGCAAAGTGAGGTCTGGTAATGGTACAACTTTAAGGAGTTTTGAATGAGGTTTGATAGAGTGGCCTCAACTTTCGGTTTATAAGGTACTCTTGACAGGCTGATTTTTATCCTTGTTACGGGTTTGCGTCCTTCATGTTGATTACCGGCATTCCTTGATGGCCGTGGAGAGGAGAAATCGTGTCCTTAACTTCGTGGATTGGGCATGCAATGCTCGCAAAGTTGGATGCCTTTTCGTTGTTAGAAATGTGACCGAATTGGATGAGGGCGCAGGTAGTGGGTTCAATACAGTGAGAAGAAAACGCTAAGCCGTCGTTATTGATGCTATATGCGGAAACGGTTTTCTGAGAAAGGATCTATTGATAGAGTCCGAGGCAGGGATTTACGCTTCTCACATGACTCTTTATCCTTCATTCCATTTGGCGTCTTCGGATTCCTTACGTCTGTCTGCATGCGTGCACACACGGCAGGCAGTGAATAATTCATTATCAACCTAGTAATTAGACTCGTTTTCACCTTAGCCCTATGATTGTTTGGTTACTATGGTAATGCAACCTGTTTTGGTCTGTAAACACTTGTACTGGTGCTGATGTTGGAATATGTTTAATGGAGTTTTGAACTCGTTGAGAGTTAGCGGCTATCTCTTTTTACTATTCTTGTTTAGAAAAAAGCAATGTGAATATTGAAGACGTCACTTGTTTCCCACATTATTCCTTTACGTTATTAAAACCGACGAATATTTCTATAACAGCTGAATCTAGGTAAGAAGCAGAAGTTGCTTAGATGGAGTAAGTCGCACTGCAACTGAAAGGAGACTTGGTTGTGAAAAAGAAAACAAATTACAAGTTTAAATCCTTTCCATATTATGGGTCTCCTAGTAAATTCATGAGGTTCAAAATCCATCGCATTTTTTTCACCGTTCTGAGTGAATTGTCACCCTTTTCTTTCCCTTCCTCCACTTGCACGGAAAAGTAACCACGGTCACAATCTTAGCCGCATTACGTTTTTTTCCCAACGCGTTTATTGCATGTAAGTCTCCGCAACTGCGAACAAATGTCAGTCTACCTGTCTAGTCGCCTTGCCAAGCAAGAAAAATCATTTCATTCGCAATACTCAGTTCATGTGTGTTTCTCTCGTCCCACCTCTTGGTCAATTTCAATGCTCTTGCAATTAATTGACACAGAGGTGACCCTTTGACCTCGTGAATTTTGAAGGCAGGTTAGCGACTGATAACAGAGGTAATCATCTATTCGAAGAGTTGCATTTGTTAAATGATGTGCTTTGAATTGCCTTTTAAGCCTTTGCATTGATTAAAGAGCTTGAGTTTCTTGCTCACGTCCGCAACTATCAAAAGGTGTGTGCTCACTTGCTGTACTGAAGTGGCCTCAAACCAGCGTATCATGTGTGTGCCCATGTGCACGCTTACGTGCCCACACAGTGCCACTGTTAGTTCAGACGCCGACCATACATTACGTTTCTGTCTCTTCTCCAACTGCAGCTAATCCCTCTCCCTTACGGTGGTGTTTTCCTGTTTACTTATTCATGCGGTGCGTGCGCGCACGCACCCATACGCCACTTTTGCTACACATGCGCATGCGCCACGAGTGAGTGTCTCGTCGCTGGATTGTTCGCTTCTCTCTCTCTCTCTCTCTCTCTCGGTCATCTTTGCGTGGTTTAAGCGTGCTAGCAGATATTGCCTTGGATCCGTTCTCAAATCTTCTGTTGCTGATGTTGCGGGTGAGGAGAGCATATAGGGATGGGAGGCAGCCTCCGTTCTCCTCCCCTCCTTGTAATTGTCCTTCCGCACTTTCGTAGGAGTGATTTTGAGTAATGGACTGAGAAGCTTCTAGACTGTGCTCAAATAAGCTATCGTCTACGTATACTTATAAGCCCTTGGTAATTTGCTTTAACAAATTATACCTTTCTAAATCACCTCTTAAATCTGATGTTTTTGGAAAAAGAAGCATGTTTTCTTTTTTGAATAGAAGAAGAACGTGTTGATTCTTTTTCCAGTTGTGTCACAGATTCCACTAAATACAAATTTTTTTTCGCACCCTAGTGAACTATTTATTACCACGTTTTAGCGTCACGGGGTCGTGGCTTGGGTTTCAACTGATGATTGAGATTAGTCATTCATTTGAAGGGAGACAGTATGTGACAGAGTTTTGGGACAGGGGATGGGGTTGTCACTGTCACCCCTCCTTACCGATGGTAGTTGAATATCGGGCTGTTCTGACAGAGTAGACAAAAATTGGCTTTGATGCGTGTGCGCTGTGGAACACCGATTCTAACCTACTTGCGCTGCATAAATGTAGCCGTTGTGACGGTTCCACTGCGTGTCCTTCAAATTTCTTTACCGATCTCATAAGGTAGTGCTAGCAATGCTTTCTCTCTGTACCAGCATCATCAAAGTAAGTCGGGTATGTTCGACTCGAACGTTGCGCTTGTTTGGCGGCTCTATTAAAGGATCGCAGCAGATCCGCTAATTTAAGTGCCTTAAATTTCAAGTGGTTGGTAATTAACTTAAGAGTGTGCCAGGAGTACTTGGTGTCTTGTGTTGTCTTGTTGCTCAAAGTTCCTCTTTACCGCGATTAGTGCTTAATTGCAGGTTTTTCAGCTTCATTAGGCCTTTCTTCTTTCAACGTGAGGGCTATTTTACCCTGCATAGCTGGAAAAGCCATAGATCATAGTTACGATGACATAATTGCCCTTCGTTGAAAGCCAACTTTCTTCAACCAGAACTGAGGCGTCATGTTTTCGTCAAAAATTGCAATTAATTAACAGAGGCTATGCTGGTTGTGCACCTACCATAAATTTGTTTCACTGAAGAATATGGAAGCAAACAGGTAACCAAACAGGCGAAAAGAGTAAACGACGCTGTCAAATTTGCGTGGTCAATTGCGCTAGCGCAAACACACGCACACCCACTGACAGGCGGGACGGTCGGAGAACGGGAGGGAGTGTGCGTGTGCGTGCATGCGGTTGGGTTTCGCAACCATCTTCCCTTCCTGTCACTCCCAGCCTTCTTGAGTGGTCACTTATATCAGCCAGAGAGCCGTTTCTTGGTTGCCTTGATCTCCAAGAGGTGTCTGTGTGTGCATACTTGTGTGCATGTTTGTGTACATTAACCGCAGTACAATCAGTAAGGGCGTTGTCCTCTGGTCAACCCTTTCATCCCACCCCTATATCACTTCACGCATTCACCGTGCTGGTGGTGATTCATCTGTCCGTGGCGCACACACTACTGTTGCTGCTGCTGCTCCTGCTGCTTCTTTTACTCTTCAATACTTGTATGCGTCTACTTCTCCCTGTGTGCGCTGGTGTCGACACACAAATTGATGTCTCATGCTCAGGCACGTGGGTGGACACAATCCCTTGATAGTCATTCATCAGTGGATCCATTACCCCAATAACCGTTGTTTATTGACAGGACTCAGTATTTTTATTTATCAACTCACCCGCGGCTGGAGATCCCAACTATGTATATGCGCACTCAAAACCTGGTACTTTTTCACTGCGTTGCGGTGGCCCTTGCCGTGGCAATTGTTTTCATGAGTTGCACGTCGAAGTGGCTTGCTTCCACCCTTTATGAGGCTTTGTGTACTGATAAGCCCTGCTACTCAAGTACACACAATTATTTTTTTTTCAAATGAAGGACTTATAACTTGGTAGATAAACTAATTAACCTGTGCAATCTCAACGTTTTGGTTTTTTTAATGGGGCAGCATCCTTGGGTTTCACATTAATTTATCGTAACCACGGCTATATTTCAACTATAATTCACGAATTCGGAGACTAACGTGCTACGTGAAGTGCATTTTTGAAGTGTTTTCGTCGTGCACTTTTGTATACACTATCATGCCAGTTGCATATTGGTCCCTATTTAAAGAATATTATGGTAGGCATGTTTTACTCCTGGACCCTAATAGAGTGGCCTCGTAAACTCTGCCAAAAACCGCCACAATGTTCTAAGGTCACCAAAATACACTCGAGCGGAAAATGACCCCTTTGTCGGGGGTTTCCGTGCCGTCCTAAGAACTTGTCGATTTCCGTGTTTCTTATGGAAGTTGTTGGAGTGTACCATGTTTTTGATGGCCCTTCGTTGTTAGCTCAGCCAGAAAGCATTATTCCAATAATCGTACTCGTCTCTGTAAGTGTCATGCCATGGTGAAACTAGTTGTTTCATTGGAAATTCTGTTTTGGTTAACCACTCGTAACACATGCAGCTACGACTTGCGTTCCGTAGGACAAAGTCATTCCATCTTAGAGCTTTTTCATTCCAGGTATTCTCACACTCTCAGTTCCTGTTGCTATCACTGAAATTATCAGAAAAAAAACATGAATGAGAAATGATTCATCTGCTTGTAGCCTTTTGAGTGCATTTTCACGGTAGTCATCCCTGAAAGCGCTCTGTGTGCTCCAGCTTTCACCCCTCCCAGTAATTGGGGAAGGGAAAGGTAGATTGTTACCTATCTCAAATGTCTGTCTAGAAAAAAAACTTACATTTTTACTACGGGTGCTATTGTTGATGGTCGTCCCGCTTCACGAAACCAGTGTGTAGATTAGCATTTTTGAGGTGCTTAGTGAGTTTGATTGGCTGGGGTTTGGGCGAACATCAGCATCAAATCCAGTGTTTACCTATTCGAGTCTCTTCTTGGGTTTGACCGGTTTAAACTGTCTGCGTCACGCAAATCATTACTGCCTCTCTCCCTTCTCGGGTGAAAACGTGAAAAGGCTGCCGCAGTCACTAAACAGTTTTCCATCACTGCGTAATTGCGAAGATAAAACACTAGATTCCATTAGGCAGTTGGGTCATAGAAAACCACAATAGCATCGCCTGAAACGGTTTTGAGTCCTTTACAAATCAAAGTAGGTGTCGAATTCTATTCACTGCCAATTTCCATTCTTATAAATGGGTTTGAATATCACGTTTTAGAGTAAAACTGTCAATACACATGCAAATGTAAAATGAACAAGTTTTTACTTCTAGACTTTCCTGTTTCTACATGCGTATTGTTTCTTGTTTTTACAAGCATATCCAGGCGCTTACGGAGTAGGTTGTAGTTGAGGCAATTTGAGGTGGAGACGCTTGTTGTAGGGGTATTGACGTCCTCCTAAACAGTTTGAAACAGTTTATTTTTATAAAGTCCACTTTTAGTCCGTTACCTGAAAATACATCCGCGTATCCGGCCTGAGAAAGACTTGTGCACCTTTTTCGAGAACCAACCTATTTGCTTGGTTTTGTTGAAAGAAAGCAGAAAAAATTAGCCCCTCAAAGGGTATGGGAGTTGTTTATTCACCCATTGTGATTGTATGCAAGCGTTAACGATATCAGTGGTGGTGACGCTGTTGCTGGTAGGGTCACAATCCCTTTTGAAATGCCTTTTACCCCTCCCCTCTTTTTACGGACAAGCAAATCCTTGGTCTATCGTTTATTGAAACGCTCTTGTTTATCGTTTTCAATGTTAACCACTGCAAATTTTCCCACTTGCGCACTTGTTAATTTGAAAACGTGAAATATGCCTGCCTTTCCCCAGGGAGGGTTTTTTCCACCCTCTCTCCCCATTCCAGTGGACAAAACTGGACCGTGTGTGCGTTTATGTGATGCCTTGAGACGGCTGTTATACCCAGGGCCTTATCTAGGCGCATGAATTTGTTCAACGCTTTTGGCCATGCTGGGTTGCAACTGCTCTCTTTTTTTCTGTTCTTGGATGCTAATGTCAATAATGTGTTATTGAGGCCTGAGCCTGTTATGTTGGGCATGGTCTAAACGCCCACAATAGATATTTACTCAAGACTGTTTTGAGTGTTTTTCTATTTTAGCTCACTTCCTTCAAGTTGTTACTTAAAACGCTTTTTAGTAGAATTGAAAAGTACTTGCCATCTTTGTTAAATACCTTGATGTGGTTTAGTTGACCCAAAACCGTCGGATCTGCCCGACTATGAGACTCTAATTCAAAGTAATCTTTATGGGTAAAATTAATACATGTGATGAAAAATGGGTGTTTTTAGGAAATGCTTAGGCGACATAAATCCTGGCTTTATGTGTCGTATGCGCGTCAGTGTTATCCAATGGGAGGGGTCAAAGTGGCACGCGCTGTGAACCATGAGAGCATTTCTGACCCTTACGACCACCCACAGCACTCAAGCGATACCTTTTTGAAGAGGAGAGAAACGGTTGATCTTCTGGGTGGTGAAAGAGTATTACCGATTCCACAAAATGACTGTCAGCTCAATCTTGTTGGATAGGAGGAAACTTTGTACCGGCTTAAAAATTCTTTCTCACAGTTTCAAAGTTTCCGCCATCCCTTTCGCTGGAGTACGACATTCCAAACTTCCCACGGGTTGTTGAGGGGGGAGCTGGTAAAAGCGGGAGATGATAGAGGCAACTTTGAAGATAACGTAACTTAATTTTACACGTTAAGCATAAAAATGCCTGCATTTTAGTGCCTAACGCGACGTGTGCACATGCGGATACGTGCACGGGTGGCCTTTGTTGTAAGCCCTAGTCTACAATACAAACGCAACGTTCTCGGTTTAGCGTACTTGTCAACTTGCAAAATGGAGGTTGGGAAGGTAAACACACACACACGTAGGGTAAACCTTTAAACTACTAGAGTGGCACTGGTAAATTATAAACGCCACTAAATGGGATCACTATATGGGTTGGGCGGGTGGGTGATGCCATTATCAGATGGCGGCTGCGTGTGTGTGCATGTTTATTTACGAGAGGGGTGAGGCGACCACACACGCAAAGGCACATAAACACTCAGACAGGTAGAACTGCCGTGCTTCTCATTTATTATTCTCTTACACCTTCCAGAGAGTTGAGAAGTAAAGCAATTTCGTAAGTTTCTAACTGCACTTTTAAAATACGGTGTTTCTTCGATTCCATTTAGGCACAAAAGTTATTTAGACCACCATCAAGGCGGGAAGTGCCGATCTGTTTTCATTACACGTGGAATTTCCAATACAATACTCTTACCTGCTTTTGTATTTCCCCAAAGTTTTGGATGTTAAGCAAACTTTAACATAGATTGGCGGATGGTGGGGTGGCACCGACACCATTCTGCAAACCCTAAAGTGTTGACGGATTCAATGATATCTAGCAGAGTGCTTAATGTGTTATCGTTTATATGCCATGAGTATTCCAATCTCATTGATGAAACTTTGGTCCCGTGATAACTAAACCATAGGGTTGAGACATCCATTCAAAAGCGTTTCGATCGGAGAGGAAAGCTAAAAAGGGGGTTATTAAAGCGCCAACCGATACGTGTTGAACAAAGTAAGTGCAAAGAGCTACTATGCCTTTAGGGTTTTTTTCTTTACGCTATTCAAGAAGCAGTAGGTCGCCATTCTCGGATATGTGGAAAGAGCGACCAGTGAAACAAAGTCCAGCTTTCACCGCAAGCTTAATTCCATGTTGGCGATGTAGAAGGGCTAATATTCAAGCATTTCCGCCATCTCTACTCTGTGTGCGTGTTTGCACTTGCGCATTTCCCAATCCGGTGTTTCATTCTCCCCTCCCTTTCGCTTCCCTCCTTCCACTTTCCCTCCTCCCCTAGTCTCCAACGCGCTTGCATTTCGTGGTTTTTTGAGGATGAGTCACTGTGCACGCTGCTTCCACTACTGGTTTGGCCTTTTACCCCCTCCGATTATTGAGTTCATCCATCGCCATCAACAGTGCCGGGAGTCGCACTTTAAAGGGGTTACTGGCACAATCTCTCTCAATGTCGTCAGGCCTATCCTATTATCTGATACGCTATACACCTTACACCTCTCTAACATGTTGCATGTTTATACTTTCGACTTCATCAGATTAACTCCACCGATTTGGGTGGAAAAAAAAGCTTCGCTGGCATTTTGCGTTGCTCCAACGGTGGCAGTCCTGCGCTAAATTTGTTCTGGTAGGGGTGAAGGCTTCAACTTACGGGTAATTAGCAGAACCCCTTTATACTGTTTTCACAGTCGTGTCCTCTCGTCATAGTTGTGTTTTTGTGGCTAAATGCTTCTAGTTTAGGTAAAAAAATGGTAAAGTGCTAAGGTTTACTGGAAGGAGTGCCGATTCTTGTCAGTGGTGCCAAAATCACTTCTCGATCAACTTTTTTCTTCGTTTAGAAATGAACTGTGGTTTTTATTAAACGAAAGATGTGAAATTTCTGAACGATCAGGCGTTGTTGTTTTTCTTACTTTATTTATCATTCCTAAGATAATCGCCCCATCTTCCCAGCAAATCTCGTCTTGGATTTGGAAATTCATTTTGACTCCCTTTTACGTTCACAATTGCTAAAAGTATTTTCCGAAAAATAGCAACTTCACTGAAAAGTGGACCACGAGGCCTTGTTTATCAAACCTCTGCACTATTGTGAAGGAGTATTAAGATGTCTCCTTTGGTTAATTAATTCGAATTCACTTACAGAGAGTCATAAAACTGTTTTCCTGCAAGGCTCGATGATTAACACACCCAAAACGCCATAAGTGGTTTTACAGGGAGTGGTGACTGTGGTGATACTACTACAGCAGTGGAAACAAAAGACGAACAAATTCATGTTTCGTTTGCCATTTCTTTGGGGGCTAAGGGGAGGGCGAGTGTTGGTGGTAGTTTATTCTGCAACCATTGCTTTCTTTCTATTACTCCGGATACCAACTGGTGATGTTGTCACCTCCATTTTCTAGGGGCCACCCACTTTGGCGAGTCACATGAATGGGGCGTGCGTGTGTGTGTGCGGGCGCGTGCGTATGTGCGTGTGCGCATTCTCCCCTCCCCATCTCACAGCTGGTGTGGTGGTGGCGGTGGCGGGGCTTTGATGATACCGACATGTTGCGTGCCTACACGGGTGTTGTAGCGGGCTTGTACGCAGTGGCGGTGGTGGTGGGGCCTGGAGCGCTGAAATTTGGCACACAGAGAGGCGTTTTCTTGAGCCCCAACAGTTGAACTGGACAGAAATGGTCATCAGCAGATCTGGATGAGACCCTAGGAGAACACCCTTTGTCCATTGAACTGAAAGTCAGAGAACTATAAATATACCTCGAGCAGAACTTTTCTTCCCGCGGTCGTTGAATCGAAGTGTTTCTGATGGTGATGGACATCGTTACTTCATTACTTCATTTCCACGCTTAACTTCTGCACCGTTTGATATATTTTACAGTTAAGCCAAGTTGTTAGTTTATATGTTGTGGTATTTGGATTATTTCTAAGCGCCGATTTTTTTTCCGTTACTCCAGACTATATGCTCCACTTAGCATTCACACATAGTAAAGGAAATAACTTCTCTAACTCCTAAAATAACTGAAGACGGGTAATAATTTGAGAGAGGATATAGGTATGTTCGCAAAACGTTTTGTTTTCTCTTTGGGTACCGCATGCACTTGAAGTTAGAACAGAGTGTTTACGTGCGTCTTCACCTCATAGAAGAGGGGCAGCAAGGTGTGTCTGCACCAATTTCCTGAGCGATGGTTAGTAGAGAAGCCTCGGATTCCATGGTCAAGGAGTGGTTATTAGAAGCAGTTGCATTTATGGTTCAGTTGGAACAGTCCTTGTTTTTACTTTCCCGCTTTTGATCTATTTAAACTCTTGGCGATAGCTAGATGTCTTTTTTTCGGGACCAAAGGCGTTTCGTTTTGGAGGGTTTGGCGTTGGAGTTTCGGAGGCTTGAAATCATTTTGGAATCACTTGCTCGGCATTTCATACTTTTTAATGTAAGTTTTACAACCAGATGCTACGTCGTCATCTCTCACGGCTCACTTTTTGCGGAACCTGTGTTGGAATTGCCCTCAAGTGAATGTCTGATAATTTGGGACCTCCCTGAAAGGCAGCGCTTCTTTCACTACTGACAGCATTAACAGTCATTTGGATTGGTGTCAAAATACGCGTGTATACGCATGTTCACATGTGTTTACTCTATTGCTTTGTGCAAAATTAGGTCTACGTGTGAAAACACATTCTGTCAGGAGAGTGTGCTATTGATGACGCTGGTACAGTATTAATCCAGTTTGTTTCTTTTTTGATTCGAAGTTTCGTGCTTACGCTCGTCTTCGACCGTTATCTTCTTACGGTGTGACCATTCTGTATCCACAAAAATCAGGGAATGCGGAGGAGGAGGCAAAAAGTTTGCCGGACAGTGCATTTTAGCAATCTCGCCCTGCTGAAATGATTAATTAGCACACCCAGCCTTAGAAGTCAGCAGTAGCAGTTGGAGAGGTTTTTCTCATGGTACTTTCAAAAAGTGGTTTCATTCATGTAGGATTTTGTTCTACCTTTTCCGACTGGTTTTGTATGCTCGTCGGAAGAAATCGTAATTATTTCAGCAAAATAGATTTTGCCAAGTGAGGAGCAGGAACAATTTAAGGGTACATTCTCATTTTGGATGTATCATGATCGTTTGTAACCCTAATTGCCATCTTTTGGCTCCCTCGGCCAATTAGTCAGTTTTTTCCTCCGACAGCCATCAGATAAACCGGACAATGGCGCCACTGCGGCCACCATGGGGATTCCATTAAGACACTACTTTGTGTCGAGTTCGAAGCCGGTCCTGTTCCGAATTTACATTTTTTTTTAGTGGGACAGGTTTGTGGAGTAGTTTTTCGTGCAAAAGACTCGAACAAGTTCATATTTTTCACGAATAACTCAATGGTGTGTTGGAGCGGTTCTTCAAAATTAGCATGTTTCAAAGGCTTTCACTCACGCCGTGCGAACAGTACTGAATGCCTCTTCGGGCGGATTGTTGGCGCGTTGTTGATTCTCCCCCTCTCCTCTCGATAACCAAGATCGTCGCACGTCGCCTTGTTTTTATCTGTTGCTATGGTGTGGAAAACACCTCCCTCCATTGTCTCCTCTTCACCCCCGTTTTGTGTAGCTTTGGCCAAATCGTCTCTTTGTTTAGATACTCTTTAATAACCCACTCCGTCTTTAAAACTGCGCTGTTAGCCTGTAGCCGGTCTGCATTAACTCGTTCATTAGGCTTTGTCATTGATGAATCAACTGGTTAGTTTAAGCACTAGCCATGCACTCATATTTACCTTCTCCCTATGCGAGGGAGGCGGTGGGTAAGGGGAGGGAGGAGGGGCGAAAAGGGAAAAGCAATTGGAGGTGGAGCCTTCACACAGCTGCCGCTGTTGATTAATGACACGGCGTTGACCTTATTTTAATGCAGACACACGTTTACCTCGTTTTAGCTGGAGGGTCTGCTTATGTTGCACCAATGATCCCTCTTGGCGGTGCCAACTTTCTTCGCGCATGGAAAAATTTTCGGCCAGTCAATTTTAAGAGATGGGAAAATTTCCGGTTTTGTTTTCCATGTGCGTAGTCGTGCTCTGCATTTTGCAGTGGCGAAGATTCCTTCCTTTTTTCGACTGTCTCTTGGAGGCAGTTTCTCTCAACCGCGTCAATCAAGCTAGCAACTTGTCGTCACTGTTGCAGGTGTATTCATTCGACTTGGCTTGAGCGAACTGTGGGCATCAGCACCTTCCTGATTGGAGTTTGTGCTTTGTAAATCAATTGGGCTGCCGCCATTCTAACATCATCCTTTGTCGTGACCGTGATAACACCGTTGCTGGTTCTATTTCGCCCTTGGCGCACCCGTAAAACCAGACCCATGTCAATGTCCCACCCTCTCACCTTGCATTATTCATTGGTCAGTGCGCACAACTTGATAGTGTTCACGTTTGAACGCGTTTCAAAGTTTAACCCCGTCGGGTATTGGTGCTTCTCTTTGCAAAGGCCAGCTTGGATTGGTGGTGCTACTTAAAGTTGATCTGAGAGCTTGGAACCAACACAAGGCCATTGCTTCATCTGGCTGTTGGTTTCAGTTGTTGAGAGGGGGTGAGTACAAAGAAAAGTTTTTTTCTTTTTTCAAACAAAGCCGTTGGCACGTTGATGCCATCTTGGTAGTTGTGCTGCTTCGAAAGTTTTGGAACATCCACACCAAAGCATTGTCTTCTGGATGTTTCTCTGACAAGTAGGCAAAGGAAAGTAGACGCTTTTCTAGTAACAGCAACGATTAGTTTATCCCCTTCCAAATTGGTGATTTATTGCTAACCGTGGTCGTTGCTGTCATTTTTTCGAAGGAGGAAGAGTGACGGTTCTTTCCAGTCCGATGCATTTGGTGATAGTCACCTCTGGAACGCAGGAAAAGTTCCGTCATTTTAAAATAATTTGCTGGTGCAGTTATTTGCCTGTAAAATACAATTCCAAATAACAAATAAGTTTTATGTGGGGTCTATGTCACAGTTATAGTGAATTTGGGTTTTCCGTACTGTCTATTTAACTTTTTTATGCATCTGTTTTAATGCCTCTTCACTCTGTACCGTCTTCATCAACTGTGGAGCATTTGTGGTCCTCGTTTTGAAGGCTTTTGCTAGTAATTCTGTGAAATATAGGGCTAACCCACTCTACGTATGCATTTGTTGGTCATTCTGAGAATGCGGTAATTAAGAGGAGATATTAACATCCGAGGTGCTATTATTTTTAATTACTCTTCAATATTTTACTGCTTTTCTTCTAACCTGGAAGGTTTTTTTTCTCACACTCACTTAAAGTAGTGTGCGTGTGTTTATGTTTCGCTCACCCCTCAATAACGTTTGACGTCGGTAATGGTGGCGGTGTGACGGCAAGCCAATCATGTGGTATGACTAGGTCTTCTAAACATGGCAAAAAGATGGCTAGCGAAATAGCAGATGGGGAAGTGCTCACCAGTCATCAGTGTGCGTGATTGGGCAGCATTATTTAAAGCCAGTATCCCATTTTCCCAGGCTTCTTTAAGATCCTACTGTTTTGGCCAAGATTTGACACACGGAAGGGGCGAAAGTACTCTTAAACCCTCATGTGACCTCGGGTTGGACCGACGACTTAGACGATAAGAGCTTCTTCGTTAAATGCTTTAATTTTTTCTTGCAATCCCTTCTATCTTGATCAATTACTTCACCGTTTTTTTGATTTGAATTTTAATCTTATTGGAGTCTATTATGTCAAACCTATGCATGAACGATAGTGACCATAATTTTGGTAGCGTTTTTTTGTGTGAATGAATTCAATTTGATGTTAAGTAGGTCTGGCGATGTGGGATTTTAAAATCCTGAAGCAAATCCCATTCTGTACCTCACAAAATCATACTAATGGGCCTATTTAAGTCTTCAGAATAGCAACTTCATCGTTGTGAATTGGAATTGTTTAGCAAAATACTTTTGCAGCTTAAAGGAAATAATCTCGTTGCTTCACATCATCCAATTTTCTTCTTGAGGAGGCTTCATAGCAGATACGATTATCCTTTGCTTTTTTGAAACACGTCGCATCACCGCAACCACCCTGTGTTTGTCCATCCAGCTCTATGCACGAATGATGGATAAGAACGAAGAGCCACCAAATCGACGGACGAGCTCGCGCTCCGCCTCTGCCGTTGCTCTCAATAATACCTTTGGCCGTCAGCGTCGCTGCACCCCCAGATCCTCTGCCGCCCGTGGCAAAAAGAACACTGTGGTGAGTTCTCTCCGTCGCATTCCTCCTCCAACACACCAACCGCTTACAAGTTACACTTTTATGCGAGAAGTAATTAAGGCGGTAGCTGTGCGGTGCGTGCTAAATTTAGCAAAACCTCAGTTGTTTCGAAATACCAATTCGACCGTGTTACTCCGTCCACGCTGATGTTTGCTCTAATATACGGGTGAACATTGCAGACGGTTTTATTTTGAGGACTTTTGAACACGTTGAAACACCCACGTAGAAGTGTCGCACATTTGAACACTCACCCACATCGTGGCACATTTTTACACACCTGGATACTTCATAATTTGCAAGGTAACCAAGGCGCTTTAAAAATTCTAAGCGCCCATTTCCGAAGTTTTCGACACTAAAGTAATGTTTGCACTCTCTTCTGGAAGTTGTGAAGACCTAACTACCTTGCCAGAGCTTATCGTATGGGAGCTTTCCATCCTCCAAACCGTTCATTTGAGTGACATTATGTTCACCCTTTCACCGGTGCCAAACGCTATTGACATTCACGCTTACCCACTCTACGCAATTCTGCTTCAGCCAAAGCCAAGAGGTCGTTCCATAACCAAATGTAACTGGGCCGTCGAACACCCCCTGCGTGTGAGTTTCCCTTATCCTCCCTCCCTTCGTATGCCTGTGTGTGTTTGTGTGTTTGTTTGTATGTAATACTACTTTGTAACGCATGATGTGTGTATGATGTACGTGCGAAATGCAAAAATAGGCTTGTCATCACCCCTTTCAGCTCTACCCTCTTCTGGGTGACTATTAATCTGGACTAACTGTACCACTGATTTTGTTACTTATGTGTAGCGGGTTTTTAACTTTTCTCAAAGGCGACAACTCCACACTTGACACACTCTTGGAGGAAATTAACCCTTCTGATAAAGCGTGTCCCCTGCCGTGTGAGTTTTATTGCAACGGCTTCGTGGTTTCTACACTTGACTCCCTCTCCCATCCACCTAACCCGCCCCTCCTCTCCCCATCTCACGTGTGCCGTGCTGTGTGTGTATGTGTGTGGCTAACTTGACCAGTGCAGTCCATTTTCGCACGATCTGCAATCGCTTGGTACATCTTTAAATTGGTCAATCATGATGGATCAACAATTTTTGACGCGTTTGAGGGGAAAAGTGATCACATTTGAAATGTTCTATTACAAAACCAGTGCATCTGTTTTCATGCCGGTGAATGGTGAATGCTCGTTCATTTTTCGGCATCTTGCATGATGATGTGAGTTTTGCATCAAACAGGGGATAAATTGCCTTCTGGTCGGCAAATCACAGTCATGGTTCTTAGATTACATTGCCAGCCATGAGTTTACTGTATGCCCACAAAGGACTCCACTATTTATTATTTCACATATTTTTCTGTGACTCAGACAAATTAGGCGGCTGACTATTCGTTCGATTCGCGAATTCCGAAAATAGGGTCAAAGTTTTATTTAAACCTCACCTTCGTTCCCACTTTTCAGCATAATCCAACTACCGCCAACGGATCTGATGCTGATGCTGCCGCTAACAAAAATAGCAGTAGTACAAAGGGTAATGGCAACAAGAGTGATCCCGTGCGTCTGGGTCCGCTCCACATCGACATTACCTCCCCCACATCGACAGCGAGCAGCGGCAGGAAGAGTGGTGATGACATGATTTTGCAACGCAACGAAACGAAGGAAAATGGTCTTCGATTTTCCAACGGAGAGGCTGCTTCTGGGGTGAGTTTGGTTTTCAGTTCTGATGGCTACACTTCATAGCGTATGGTCCCGCCATTTCTGTATCTGATTAATCTACCCATTTGAGTTTTTAAAACTACTTTGGTTTTGAATTTTTTTAGCTCTCCGCCGACAAAACATTCCCAGTTCTATTGCCGAAGAACAAAAGTAATTCTGTCGCCAAAACCGTTACGACTTCATCAGGTGGGTAACTGGAAGCCTTTACCGAAAAGTCCGCATACAAACATAATGCAACGGTTTTCCTTGCCTTAGCCCCAAAACGAGATCTTTTCAGCATTGCGGCACTGACGGCAGTCGAGGAGAGGGAGGAGGCGTCTCCAGTGGTGAAGTCATCTCAAGAGCAGCATCAATCACAAACCCATCTACCCCAACTGTCGCAACCTCCACAGCCGCGTCTGAACGGCCATCCGTTGTCACCAGCACAGTGGTTGGAGCGTCTATCGAGCCGAGGTGCAGAAATGGCATTGAACAAAGGAGGGATTGGGGTGGCAGAGGAAGAACTGCGTCAGCTCACCCACCTCCTCTTTACAGATCGGAGTTTTACGGAGCAAGTTTCCCGATTACCTCTTGTGGCTCAGATCATGGCATTCTACCATCATCAACAACAAGAGCAGTTGCGACAGCAGCAACAGCGATCCCAGATTCCCTCTTCCTGCTCTCCCTCCACCGTTCAGTCTTTCGCAAAGTAGAATTTTTTTATTCTTCTGATTGCCAGTCAAGCGATTTCTCACCTTACTGACGCGTTTCTTGTTTCTCTAGCACCTTCAACTCCCAGCAGAATTCTGTGGGTGCAGGTGTGCTACCAACTGCTGCAATGAATCCCACTGCTCCCCTGGCCAATAAGGCGTTTCCACCGCAACCGCATCCAACCCTGCCTTTCACACCTCCTGTTGCTTCTGCTACTGTTGTTGCCCTTGCCACTACCACCACTACTACCAATCCCACCAGCAGTACAACTCACTTCCCAACTCCGGTGAACTCTGCTTCCGCCGTTGTGACGACGCCCATTCGTCCGCCGTCGCTCTCTCACTCACCAACCTTCTTCAACTCCACTGCCACTGCAGTTGCTGCCGCCCTTGCCACTGGTTTGCGGCCAACCGCACCCGGTGAGTAGTGGTGTCAGCATCTTCCCTATCTTGAACCCCACTTCAGGAATCAGTGATGCTCCGGTTTCATTTCATTCATTTGCAATATCATCTTCATCCTTTCCTTATCTGGGAATTCTACTATAGTTTGGGGCAGCATAACCGTTAGATTTTAACACCTGTACCTATTACCATTCTATTTATCCATCGCTGTAGTCTTCCAAGGACAAACACAGTCGCTTTCGACAGGGCAGTTTCTTTCTGCACCTTCTATCTCGACGGCGAGTACGTCGATTCCTCCTGCTCCTCCTTCACTGTCGCATCACCCCTTCATGCCAAATCCACCGCATCTGTCCACTCTATGGGGTCACCATAATCTTTCGCATCTCCAACCGCCTGCTGCAGATTTCCCTTACCTATTGGTGCGTCAAGAATAAAAAACTTCCGAGTTGATATTCTCGACCCTTTTGGGAGTTTTGAGCTGATTTTTTTGTCATCGAAAGGATCTAAGTAAATCGACGTTCTGAAACTCGTAACTTGAAGAAGGTTAAGATGTTATCATTTAAGCTCAAAACCTTTACTGTGTTAACGGTTCTTCTTTGTCTATTACTATCCACTTTTTGGGGTCGAGGTCCATTTTCTGAACTTTTTACACGTATATTTACTAGTGGCGCTATAGCTACGGTCTCCTGGATTTGTCATTACTTTTCAAATGGATATAATAAATCTTCGGTATTTCAGTTGATCGTGCGAGATGACTTTTTTGTCCCGTCTTTGACTAAACAGGGTCCACATCTTCACCAGTCATCCGTCCCGCCATCCAGCAATCCGGCGCACGCTCGCAAAGCTACGCCAGTCGTGGATGCAGTTGACCTTACTTCCGTGGCTGGCGGGGGGAACGGGGTTGGCAACATGGAACGATCCACAGGAGCAAGATCCACAGTTCCACAGTCACTCTTGAATTTTCCAAGCTTCTGGGCACACCAGCGTTCTCCAGTCGCAATCGCTACTCCTATTCAACAGCCACAACCTCAGCCATCTCTATCTGCGAATCGACGGCTTCATCAATTACCCCGTTTTCGGGATCTCTTTCGTATCGAGGGCGTAGTAAGTTGTCTCGACCTTACATTTTTTTTTACCTCCAAAAAAATTTGCTGTTAATTTCTCTTTCTATTCTATTTTAAAGCTTTCAAATCGCGGCGCGACAGCGCATCTTCGAATCTGCTATCATATCATGATGGACAAGACGCATGGTCTGAAGTCGGTAAACCCCTCAAATCCTTGGTGGTACGCCGAACCAAGTCCCCCTCTGTCTCAACCGAAACCACGAGAACGACCCCCACCTCCGCCACACCTATCGCACCTCCAGACACTACCACGCTTTCCCAACTACGAGCAGTTCATACGAACGGCATTAGGAGGTGGCGGTGGTGCTGGTGGCAATTGTGCTGTGGCACCACTGCCGCCTCATCCCATTGCGATCGACTTGACGCGATCACCCCCACCTCACTTAGCGGGACTAGCGATATCATCGGTTCGAAAACCGTTACAACACCAGGAGCTGCCTCGCCCTGTAGATCCGACGACAGTGGCAAAGTTATTCCAACAACAACAGCAACAACAACGGCAGCAGCAGCAACGAGAAACAGAGTTGATGATGGCCTTGAAACGACGTCGAGTAATGCCGGAGGGTGGATCGTTAGTTTCTCCACCACTACCCACGCCGCCTATGCAGCCCCCACCACAGCTGTTGCCTCCACCGCACTACCAGAACGGGGGAATGCGGATGTCTCTAGGTTTCCCCTTCCCTCCACCACATTTCCGTCACCCGTTGTGAGGTGAGAGTGGGTGATTTCGTGTACAGAGTACCTCCTCACTACGTCTCAATTTCTCCCTTCTTTCCAACCATTCTGTACTGGCATCTGTGTTGCGTTTACGCACTTTTATGTATCTAAACCCACTTCTTCCCCAATCTTTCCTCTCATCTGTTCACCCTCCACCATCACTGAAACTTAACCCTTACTCTTTCTTCTTTTTGATGAAAAAAATAGATTATCTATTTATACTGAGCATTTTCGTTGTGAAAGCATGGGGTGTTCAAGTTACGAGGGTTCTTACAGTTTGAGCTAATGGTATGCTGCAGCCATTGGCTCTCTCAAGGGGGTCCTGTGTGGATGGCGTTCAAAATATTACGGAATGTGGATAGGGTGAACTAGCATTAGGGGTACGCTGCTTGCTGAGCTCCCGATTTTAGTGAAGGAGTCACTTGGTCTTTTTTGTCTTTAAAGAAGTATCGGCACGCTACATCACAGTCGTGGCATGGTGAATTGTGTCACCATAATTGGCGAATCGGAATAATAAGTGGATTAGATCAACAAGGCGAGAACGGCAAATTATCACAATCGGAACGAGGGAAACCGAACCAATGAACAGTATTATTTAGATAAATGTGTAGTTGACTGTGCGGACTCCGCTCGACAACACGATCTTCAAGTCACGTTTTCAGGTCTCCAACACTTCAGTAATCACGTTGTTATTCTCTTTCATCTTCAGCTCTAGACCCTCGGTTCGGGGTGTCGATTCAAGACAAGAGGCTCGTAACCTTGGGAATTGACAATGTTCGATTATCTTTGACGTTTGTAACCGAAAAAGTATGTACAATCAACTACGCACTGAAGAATATTCATAATGTTTTGAGTCACTGCGGTTTGGGAGGGCTCAGGGCACTGCTATGTTGTTGATCAACAGTTGCATTAATTCTAACACCGCATGCTAATCTTTAACAACCAAATGCATGAGTTAGTAAAAATTTACAATCGTACACCCAGTCATTTTGCATGGTAGATGGCCTGGTGATATTATTACCAAAAGCCCACCGACTAATGTGTGAAGGCAAAATTTGCGACCAATTGCACTATGAAAGTTTGCCCAAAGCACTGATGAGGTGCATTACAGTGCGTTGAACAAACCAAGCAAACTACACAAAAACAAGTACTCCATAAAATACAATCTTGTGCAATCGCTTTTTTAAGATCATTTAATCCTAGAAATCGCTGTATTATAAGCGAAAATATGACCCGAGAAAAGAAATCTCGCTTAATCCGCTGCGAAGTAGATCTCATTACCACACGAGAGATGCTCATGAGTGTCACAAACGCCATCTCATTCCAGAATCATCGGTGAGTCAAATCTGTCAATAAAAAAGTCGTAAAAGAGAACTTTTACAGTCAAACTGCATTACACTGAATCCTTACCAAAAGTAATTTAAAAGTTACCACACTCAAACGTGGGGAAAATTCAAACAGAATGGGGCTTTACATACCTTTTTAAAGTATAATGATATGAAGAACAAACGTTGTTCTATCTTAAAATAATTTACTCGATTGCCTATGTAGAAGATGATAAAATGAAAATTTGCTCCGAGAAAATATGGCTACCTCTTTGTCACAGTGAGGGACTCCTCCAAAAGAGAGCGGATAATACGTATTTGCTAACCTTACACAATGCATAAGGGCTTTCCTACACTAACCACTGCAAACATTCCTTAAACCTGATTAGCATTAGCTTGAAGGCAACAAAACTGGCATGATAAAAGGCAAATAGCTAATGTCATGCATGCATCCAAACACAAGGCTTATTTAGGGAGGAAGGAAAGTTTAATCGGAGCAAATGAGAACTGTGAACTAAGAAGTCATACAGTGTGCAAATTTCCTTCTTAGTAGGGGTGGGAGAAGGTGGTCAGTAAAGCATACACCGATTAAAGCAAAAAAGCAGCTGGGAGGTATCAATGGAGCTGATCACAATGGGTCGGCTGGAGGTAGCCCCCAGCACCGTCACTACTCCAGTCGCATCAGGACAAAGTGCGCAGAGCGTTGTGGCATCCCTCTTCAAATTGACCAAAGCACCCACGTCTTCGTCAAAGATTTTACCTATAGAGAACGCATCCAGTTCTGCCTTCCCAACCATGGATGCACCACAGTCGGGGAAAGTGATCAACATACACTTCCATTTCATTTCCCTTTCCCCGTCCCTTTAATAGAGCAATGCGATCTCCCGCAAACTACACCTTTAGTGTATAGCGGTGAAAGGTGGAAAAATTGAATCAGACGACCTTATTGTTCTTTGAAACTCAAATGCTTAATTGACGTAAGATGCAAGACTTTGCCACATTCCTAAAATCTGGTAAGCTTTAATCCCCCTATCTGTCGGGCAGATGTGAGATGTCCTGTCGCCTTTTGAAGGCCTCAATGGTGGTGGTGGGTGGACTATCCCACGATTTCGTTCCCAGGCTAGCGACAAACTTGCAATCGATCACTATGGCTATGCAAAAGCGCTAGCCAGGTCGAAATCACACAAACTGAACAAACGGAGAACCAAAAGTCACATACAGGCAACCTTAGCAAGGCTACTTCAGTCTCACAGTTACTATCAAAATTACTTTGGACAGGGGCTAAATCCATGCTAGGTAGTCACAGAAGTCCCATCCAGCTAAGCAATCACAAAACGATTCCTAGAGTTATTCTACAGACAGCTGATGGAATCTATTGATTTTTCCATCTCATTGAAGTAGTGTGCAGGCCAAAAAGCCAAAATTTCAAACTGTTCGTCACGTGTTATACGTTGGAATGTCGTCCACCTTCAAGCCTCATGAAACGGAGACGTGCTCCCAACTCGGTAAGCACATCGCTGTGCCAAAATAGCTCTTTGTTTTTTAGTTTTCGACGAAGAGCCGGGACCAATATTTCTTCTTGTGAGCACTTTAATTAAATAAAGTAATGAGAAATTAAGGACATTCCGAGAAACACTGGACAATGCCTAGCTGTAATCACAGTGGATGGATCAATGCAGCCAGTTGGAGCAGTCAGAAATTACATTCTCAAGAGGCGATCCATTATTGAATCATACAGCGGTGAGATCTTCGGAATAGGTGTTGAGGTAAGTAAAAAAGGAGTAGGATGATCTGAAATGCCCATGTACCTAACAGTGCTGGACAACGGCACAATTTTGATTTGCTTCAATCGCAATGTAGGATACAACGCCATTGCGCGGTTTTTGGACCTCTCAAACAACTCTCATCATTTTGTCTTTTGACGACGTCAAGGGAGCGAACGACCTCTTCCAGGCTCTTCATCTAAAAACCGAGTTTCCACAGTATGTGGAGTATTTTACAGTCAACCTTAGCTATCCAACAAAGTACGTCAGGGGTGAGTCTGCATAAATGAGCCTACCTAATAAACGCTACTTAAATAATCACCCACAGCATAATTATTCCCTTTTCAGACTACCCACTTCTAGAGATCAGCTTCTACGATGTACGCTACATTCAAAGATTCAATTGGTTTATTTATCAACTTCCTGAATTAGCACGTAAGAACAATGGATACCTAGTTGCGGGCACTCCAAAAATCATTCAGAAATTGGGTATGTCGCGGCCGAACTACTGCTCAATCACTCAATGGAAGACCGTTCAAGAGTTCAAGTGCTTCCGTGAACAAGGTAGGCAGACGTAAAAAAGACACATTTTCACCTTTAGCCATATGCTTATTTGAGCAGTCACAATCTGCTTGCCTCACCGAAGCCCTTGTGAAATTGGACATCGGAACATGTGGTCCCTTCTGCAGTTAACAATATAAAATAATAGTTTGTTATTTCGACTTACCTTCTTTCGGGGAGGAAATCATGGAGTCGACCAAAGAAATAGCATTGCCAAACCAATGAAAGCGATTCTACACATGAACACTACGAATGGAATTAGGTGGAACTCTAGTACATAGAGATCATCGTGCACAGAGAGAGGACGAGTTAACAGATTACTTTAAGCCCGAATTTAGTTAAGATGACACCTGAATGCTAAAAAGCTACCAATTCATTGTCCTGTTTTACTTTAGTACTCAGATGATTGCAAATTCTTCACAGCAGAACAACCTGTTGACAACTAAACATTAAAAACATTAGCATCACCGCAAAGAATTCTGAGTCCTATCACCCAAATCGGGAGCTCCACTCCGCGCACGTGGAGAACTGACGCGTGGAGAAACATATGAAACAATATTCCAACAGTCGAACTGTTGTTTTAACATCTAAGTGTACAATCAAATCCGAAAAATAACATCATCCCCCAATAAGTTACAGATGGAAGAGAGCATACCATAACAGAAAACCCACTAAACTAAAAGAGAAGTTTAAAAAAACACTGGGTTTATTAGCTAAAAAAGAGAAAAGACAATTAAAAACCAAACAATCGCGATCAGTCCTGCATCATCCTTTGAACCATCTTGCCGTATCCACCCCTATCTGCGTCGTAATCCTTTCGAAACTCGTCACGCACCTAAAACATTCCAACACACTCGGAGAACAAGAGAGATTGACATGCTCTATTGGCGCACCCTATTTCAGATGTTCTGTTCAAAACATCAGTCAATTAAAACCTAGGAATTTATGATCCATGATTGACAAAACTTGTCTAAAATTAAATTAAAAACTGACAGAAGGCAAACATGAAGACATAGTTAGCCAGATTATAATGGAAATAATGAGATGAGACCGTCAAGTAAAATATAAGGCAAGCAGCGGCGTCCGAAGACAAACAGCTAAATAGTAAGGAAGTAACTATTAGCAGACGCATTAACGCCGCTCTTAAGGCTCAGAATAGAAATAAACATGAGAGCAACATCAATTCATTCAAAACGCGATATATCAACGGAAGCAACCCAGCGTATACAGCATTCCGAGTGACTACCGGGTTTAAAAGATGCCGATCTAGACTGTTCGAACAGCCTAAAACATAAGCCATAATCCCTACTCGGTGCAGACAGAAACTCAACACCATCCCGACAGCAGCTTCACCCCACAAGACCACACGTATCGAAATCGATAGCATAATGAAGCATTCTGAAAGTCACACTCCTCATTCGCTACACTAGATGAGAAAAATTATGATGGCTGACCTGACCACCACTTCTGCCACGACCGAACTGTCGACCTTCAACAAAACCGGCATCCCAATCGGTTCGAATGATTCGATCGTCGAGTCGACAGTGGTTGATGTACCGCATCGCCATCTCAGCACCCTCTCTGTCTTCGTACTCCACAAAACAGAAACCGCAGGGTGTCTTGTCAACTCTGTGAAGGCCCATAATAACCCGACGCACCTCGCCGGCTCTACTAAAGAGCTCCCATATCTGTTCTTCCCGAGTGTAGAAGGACAAATTGCCAACATATAGAGTGGAAGATTTGAGGAGAGACTTGTTCAGCTCTCGATTTGAAGCCTATTATGACATAAAGAACCTCTTTAAGATCGAAACAATGGGCGGGAAGAATCAGTCACATGAAAACTCACACTGTTTCGACGGTCTCGATAGGAGGTCTGGTAAAAGGAATCATCCAACACATCACAAAGAAACTTCGTCCTAGGCATAACGCAACTTGCAGCACGAATACCTAACCGGTGCCATTTAAGTGGCTAATTTAAACAAAATTAATTTGTCACAATTTTTTTGTGTACTTAATTTCACCATTGGTAAAGTACTGGCCCTATAACTTCTAAATCTTTATTGAATGTAGAAATTGGGAGTAGATTTAAACTTCACTAGTAGGAATAAAATTTTTCTGAAGACTTCTTTTAAGAAGTTGAAAGATGCTTACAATTGCGTTATGGCTTTGTAGGTTTTAGGATAGTACGTGAGGCGCATATCCACTTATTTCCACCCACCATATACCGCCGCTTTGTGACCATGACTATAAGGGAAAATAAAAACGCTTTTATAACTTTACTCTGCTTTATTCTGTTGGCTTTTAGGTACATAAGTCTTAACGATTTTTCTTTGGCATAAATATTTTCACCACTGAAATATTTTTTAGACAATAAGAATCTCTATCACCTTGCATTTTCTGAATTCGAATAGTCTCTGGGCTCTCTGAAACCGATCCAAATGTATAAGTTTACACTTTTAGGAAAAAAAAAAGATACAGCTCGTTGACCTTGGTTTCATCTTACTCCCATGTCTTGACGACCAATTTTCGAAAAGGACGCCAGCACATGAGTGCATGTGTGTGCTGTCATTTGGTTTTAACCTGAATTACTATAAAGATGTGTAAACCAGGTCTTTAAAATTGCCACAGTTGGTCGATTTAGAGATTGTTGAATTATGCAGCGTCAAATAGACTTTTGAGTTTAACCTTGTGCTAGAAATAATTCAAGCATGGAATTCCCTTTGGTCTACATATTTTGCCATTAGGTTCAATGTTTTTAAAGCCTGCATGCGATAACTTATTTTAAACTAGTTCGTCACTGCAAGGGTGGAATACCATTCTGCAGATACATCACTTACTGCCCTAATGATTTCAAAACTATACTCGATATCTTTTTGGTGTTAAATATGCCTAGTAAGATGCAAAAGATCTCGTTAAATTCTGTTGCATCTCACTAGGACGTGGACTATTATGAAATTAGTGTCCTAATAAAATTAATATTGTCTTGTTTCTTTCATTAGCTCTTGTAGACTACCCATAATGGTGGCGCAAATAAGTGAAGGCAACTTTACATCCACAATCTACGGTTACATAAAAGAGAAGAAGTACAATGAAGCAATTGAGGTGCTGACTTTGCAGCGTTACGCACATCCCAATTCGAGAGCTGCACTCTCCCTTCTCGCCTTCTGTTATTTCCAGACGCAGGACTTTGTCCAGGCCTCTGATTGTTACGAGCAGCTGTCGCAGCTATGTCCGAATCATTCAACCTACCGCCTCCACTTTGCGCTTTGCCTTCACCGCGCAGGTCTCAATGAAGCTGCAATGCAAGTTGCCGCTTCACTGGCTGCAGAAACAGAGCAACCGGAGAATAAAGAACGTGTTGTGAAGCTACAGGCTGCCATCCGCTACAGTGGTGACGATGTTGCCGGTACGGCCGCCTTCGTCCACCAATGTTCTTCTGAGGATCCCGACACGGGTATTAATGTTGGCTGCCTTCTGTACCGAGAGGGAAAGTACGGCGAGGCTTGTAAACGTTTTCAACAGTCACTATCTGTGGGTCTGCTAGATAGCACATTTGGCCATCCACTTTATCTCCGCCTTCTGCGATCTACTAATTTTCTAGATTGTTGGATTCCAATCTACTTTGGCATACAATGTGGCACTGTGCTGCTATCAAATGAAGCAATACGCTCAAGCACTGAAGTATATTGCAGATATCATCGAGCGGGGCATTCACGATCATCCTGAGTTGGGTGTGGGGATGATTACTGAGGGTCTGGAAGTGCGAAGTGTAGGAAACACAACCACTCTACATGAGACAGCTCTGGTGGAAACATTTAACTTAAAAGTAGGTCCGATTGAAGTCCACAAAGAGCTTTGATAAAACTGTATAATGACTAGGTACAATCTTTTATGAAAAAGGCAGCGATTGAGTACAACCTGGGTAACTTGACGGCAGCGCGAGAAGCGTTGACAGACATGCCTCCACGCTCAGAAGAAGAGTTGGACCATATAACCTTGCATAACCAGGCTCTTATGAACATGGATATCGCACCTGCTGCTGGATTCCACAAACTTCAGTTTCTACTGCAACAGCCTACATTTCCCAGGGAGACGTTTACAAATCTCCTTCTTCTCTATATAAAATACGAGTACTTTGACCTTGCGGCCGACGTAATGGCTGAAAACAGCGCTTTGGCCTACGAATACTTAGCTCCAGAATTGCATGATTTCATTGAAGCTGTGATCATGCGCCAGTCAGCGCCTCAGGATGCCTACAAGTAAGGAGAAGTGAATTTGTAAAAGGTCTTGTTCTCAAATCACCAAGTCCGCACTGTGAAGTCAAATGTAATTTGGTTATCCCATGTTCAAGGCCAAGATAAATCCGTCTTTTTTAGTCGACTTGATCAAATGGCAGGCAGGTGCACAGAGCATTTGCGAAATCTTACCAAACGGATACAAGAAGCACGAAAAGCCATGGATGACGAAGCATTAAAGGTGGCTGTAAATGAATACGACATGACAATTGAGAAGTACATTCCAATTCTTATGCAGCAGGCAAAAATATACTGGGATGCTCAAAACTATCAACAGGTGTGTGACTAGCGTTCATCATGGATGTCTAGACGAAAGTGCCAGAATTTAAATTACACTGCTGAAGATTTTTATAGATAGGACTTATAAAACCACTCTTAAAATAATAATATGCGTGAGGTATGTGATGCTATTTTTAGGTAGAGCGCATCTTCCGAAAGTCAGTGGAGTTCTGCAACGACCACGAGACATGGAAGCTGAACGTGGCGCATGTGCTTTTCATGCAGGAAAACAAGTATCGTGAGGCGAGTGAGTTCTACGAGCCCATTGTTCGTCGTCACTTCGAGTCTCTCATGAGCATCAGTGCTATCATCAGCGCCAACCTCTGCGTCACTTACATCATGACGGGTGAGAATGCAGACGCGGAGAAATTGATGCGTAAGCTGGAAAAGGAGGAGGAGGCGGCGGCCTACGAGGAGACATCTTTTGGGCCTAGTGGTGGAGGCGGTGGCGAACGGAAAGTATTCCACCTCTGCATCGTCAATCTTGTCATCGGCACTCTCTACTGCACCCGCGGCAACTATGACTTTGGTATAAGCCGAGTCATTCGCAGTCTGGAGCCCTACCAGAAAAAATTGGGGACGGATACGTGGTATGGTCGTGCTAGCATTTCCGTAATGTTTTTTTTTCATTTCTATTTTACTCTAACACTTTCTGCAGACAGATATCCATATTTACATGACTTGTATCCCATGAGCTATTCGACAGGAAACCTGCAGAGTCGCCAATCGGCTTCACTGGGGATACAAACACACTTTCAATGCACAACTTTTTTTAGGTATTATGCCAAGCGTTGCTTCTTGTCAATGGTTGAGAACATGGCCAAACACATGATTATGATTAAGGACTCAGTACTGATGGATTGCCTCGATTTTTTGGAACACTGTGAAAGTAAAATTTTGCAATTTACCATTCCTGGTTTACCATTTTGTCAACAAAATTAAGAACTTAACTTTTGTACTGCCTATCCCCTTAGTATATGGGCGAAACGTCAAAGTGTTCGCTGACCAACCACTGGAAGGAGCTCAAATCCATCCTGGCCAGAATACGGTCACGTACGAAGCACGCATACTGAAATCACTTCTGCTGGAAATTATGAATAACTGAGGATCTCGATAGTGACTGTCTTTTTGATGCGTTCCTGGTCATTAATATCTATACATGCCTTGTACATTACCTTTGAGTGAATGTTGTTTTTTCGGGCAGAAGAACTTGGCTAAAAGCGTGTATCGATTGCAATTTCAAATTTGCAGGACATCCTTTTCCCTGGATTGTGAGAAAATCTAATAGTACTGGTAAATGTCAAACTTTTTTCGCCACACTCGAAACTATTCAAACGACGAAATCGGCCTACTACGGTCAGGAGGTCAGGAAGCAGATGCTACGTCACTCGTTCTTGACAATGCAATCACTTCGCCTGCAGCAGCCATTAAAACTCCTGTCGAGGGCACTCGTTTGGCTCGAGGTAGAACACTGGCAAGCGAAATCGACTGGTATAGGCACAGAGTGGAGGCGCTAGTGCATTTTCTCGACCGAATGGCACCGCAATGGTGGGATCACATGCACCCATTCGGTGAGGGTGCCAAATTAGTTCGACGACCTAGCCGCACTGCTGATAAGCTTCGTGCTGTACATGATCGTCTCGTGGCCCGACTGGCGCGTCTCACACCACGAGTTATTGTGTCAGTGACAAATGCGGTGATATCAATTGAGGAGGCGGAGGTTGTTTCGGTTCTACCACCAAGTCTCATGCACGTCTGCTCCGCGGCAAGAGCAGTGGAGACAAATGCAATAGGGGTGGAAAAGCAGTTGACTGCTATTTTTGCCTTCGTACGACGACTTAGTGAGATTGAGTGTTTGAAGCAACAAATAATCCTCTACGCAATGGATTGGATCAAAGCGGATGGTAATGACCTGCGGGTGCGTGCACAACGCCTTGAAAGGCTGGCCCAACACATACAGCCCTGTTTAATAGAAAATCACGAGGGCGTGGCAGCACTCATTCGTCATTACTTCCGCAGACGATCAAGCCCCAAGGGAGACGAGAAAATCAGACAAATTTTCGACTCGTCAGACGATGCCGAGATGCAGCTTAAGTACGCCTTCAATGCCGTCACTGCAGATAACATCTATTCTACAAACCGTCTTATAATGGAGCTCATCGAAAGCAATCGGCCGGGGGAATCTTCAATGGAAGCATTCACTGATCGATCTTCGCACAACTCGTCCTTTGAGAATTTGATAGGACGTTCGATAAAGGAGATGCATGATTGGACCAATCGTTACACAGGTGATGATGCAGGTTCTACCATAAATTCCTTTAATGTATCCACTAGGTGGTTGAGATTCGGTAAAACGGCCCTACTCGGGGTAAATTTTGAACCCAAAAGCCTAGAATACGATTTCCATGATTATTCTGAGGAAGAACAGGAGGGAGTTGATATAGGTGAGATAAGACGGCGGATATTAGCAGACCTGAGTCGACGTGAAGCTGAAGCAAACTCAACGGGGACGGCTGGTGTTGTTAACCAACAATATCTGCACACGCCCATTCCAGTAAAGGCTGGAGTTTCTGGAGGTGCAAGTTTTAGCACTGGGGAGGGACATCAGTTATACAAAGACAGATCAAGAAAAACACTGTGGATTGATGTCCCTGAAACAGCCGACAGCCAGAGGGTTTAGGCTGGGGTGAGGCATTTGCTGTCTTGAGACTTCCAACATCGGTAAGAGTCAAGTTTCCATCAAATCAACTAATTTAACGCAAATTTGACCACTCCGTCACCAGTTACCTATACTTGACTTAACCCTTCCGTTTGTCTTGAAACGAAAAGCATGCTGTAATGCTTCTTGGTGTTCCTCCGGTTTGTCATATTAGGTTACTAATATCTCATCAGATCACTATGCACTTGGAAGGTCTGTCAAATAAAGTAATCTCATTTCTTATTTGGAAATCAGTACTGACGATTAGCTGTCTAACTATTTAAAAACTGTATGTTGATGTTAGCATTTAATAGACTTGGTTTTTCAAGGGGGCAGCCTTAGCATCTAAGCTTGATCTGAACAAAACACCAAAATGTAGCTGTATGTAGCTCACGGCTGACAAGCGCATTCACCTCCACTTAGATAAGCACCAGAAGTAAATTAAATGCGCTTTCAATCGGTCAAACAAGATATGCAAAAACTGAAGCACATTCAAAATTTACTACCACCGTCGAACTGATTTCCAACTATGCATATAAACTACGCTGAACTAGTAAGAGGGGGGCGAAACACTAGTTCGTTAAGTTATAAAGAGTTTTAGGGGAAGGCGCTTCCACATGAAGTGCATAAACTGATGGTTTAGCTCAACCATTGTTAACTCAAAAGGCGCAAAAGCTCACTTGAGTACTGTCAGCAGTTTCTGTTTTGGTGCTCATGACTAGCGCTAACAGTGAGATAAAAAGCAGCAAAATACTATTAAATTGTTTAGAACTTCTGCTATTATATATTTTGATTTACGGCAATATCTTACTCTAATTGTTGTTTACTAATAATTTCACCAATAAATTAAGGCAAAATTGACCAAGGAATAAATAGCTTACAGTTTTGGCGGCACTAGCTACAAGTCCGTTAAAAGAGAGTTTGAATGGATCAGGATGGTAACCTTGAGCCCCATTCGATAACGTACTGGCCCTTATTGTTATTCAATTGTGGTTAGCCTAACAATGCAGCGGCCTGCTGTTAAATTCACCCAAGTAAGTACGGGATGATTTACGTATAGTGCCACTGAAGCTTCCCCCTTCAGTGTGACACTACCTGGGAGGCATTATCAATTTTCCGCAATCTGAGAGCATTCACTGCCACTTGAAGTAATAAGTTAATTTATATGGTAGTCAACTAAAAATTTAATGTCGTTTAATACACAGTTTTATTGCTATGGAATTATTGCACTACGGTAAAGTATGTGGTAATTGGCTTCAAGTCTTGTAATTCTTTTCGCTATGTTTCGTTGTTATGTGATGGATCATTTGCAATAAGCTCTACTGTACATTTTCATTTAAATAATTTACATGGTTATTGGTGCCACTGCGGCTTATTCTCGGTAGAACTTATTATTTAGGAAAGAAATACTTCACGCACTAGGGTAGATTTTTCGGGTTCACCAACAGAGTTAAATCTGCCACAGCACTTATTTTTGGTGCGTGATTTCTTCCGGTTTTGCTCCTTGGAAGTGCGCTATACCCTAGCCCCGTGGAACCGATTGATATTAGGCGGTCTCGTACTGGCTTGCCTAGACGAACTTCCAAAGGTTTTATTAATGAAATTGGTAGTGGATCGTCTGTCCTAAAGCCTTGAATGGCTGTGTCTTCTGAGTGTAATGTGTCGCCACTTGTGGCATCTGTAGACTGATTTTAAATCAATGATACTTTGGTTTTCTCTCCGTTCCCATTGTGATAGATCTTCATCAACAATAAATTTGTCAGCAGTCTGTCGGGTAAGACCTTCGGAGTGGTGGATCCCTCAACGGAAAAGGAAATATGTTGTGTTGCGGAAGGTGGTGTGGCCGACATCGATTGTGCAGTGAAAGCGGCTAGGGCGGCCTTTATTCGCGATTCACCGTGGCGCTCCATGGATGCCTCACAGCGTGGTCGTCTGCTCTATCGGCTTGCTGACGCCCTTGCCGCCAATATAGACTACCTTAGCCAGTTGGAAGCCATGGACGCTGGCAAACCTCTAGATTCCGCCCGGGGAGATGTGGATTTCGCCATAGACACTGTTCGCTACTATGCGGGTTATGCGGATAAAATTCACGGCAAGGTGGCTTTGTAGCATTCCTTGCTTCAGTTTCATTTGTGACTAACGTTAGAGTACTTTGGACAATGTGTGCATAGGACAGGATGTCTACCCCTAAAACATGATTCCCAGACGCAATTATTGAGTTAGCTATCCAGATTTTCTCTAGGTGGTGTGATTTACACGTGTGAATAAAGGGGTGCATGATTTTCTTTTAGCACAAACGATTTAGTAGTTTTGGTGCATAGAACTAGTGGCTCTTTCTGTTTGAAAATCACTTTTTAACACTCAACTGTTTTTGAGAATATGTGGTATAAAAAATAATTGCTGACACTGAAAATATGGTGTGAACATTTGGTTCCTTCGAGGGGAATCACAAACGAATTAAAATAATAAACTATCTATTTTACGGAGTGCGTAGTTAACGCGATTTCCAGAAAGTTTAAGTCCACGCACAGACGCATGCAGAATGACGATGATTCAGAAATAGCTGGTTGATCAGCATGAATTCATGAAAACTAAGGTGAGGGGCTTATCTGGCGGCTTTAGATGATTCCCTGCAATGGAGACGTGATCTGCTACACTCGGAGAGAACCCGTTGGGGTGGTGGGCGCCATAATTCCCTGGAACTACCCACTCGATCTGATCGTCTCGAAGGTGGCTCCAGCGCTTTGCGCCGGGTGCTGCATTGTTGTCAAACCGGCGGAGGAGACTCCTCTTAGCGCACTCTTCTTTGCACATCTCGTTGAAAAAACCGGTGAGCTATGAGGTCCAACCGTTGAGGTATTCAACGGGGCCCCATCGTTTCCGTATGGAGGACAATCTCAGTAGCCTTCCAATCGCTGGATGCGATAGGGGACGATTAAAAATAAGTCATTTAAAAACAAAAATTTGATAAAGTGACGAAGTTTTTTAAAGTTTTTGAAGCCATTTTATGAACACAACGCTCTTGTGCAACTTCTTTGAAGCATGACACACCTCAATACCCAACATTAACCATTTTTACTGCTTCTGTATTTCTAATACCCAAGTTGATAATCCCATTTCCGTAATAATTAATTTGGCAGATTTAACGGAGAATTGCTGTTGATAATCTCATTTCCGTAATAATTACCTTAGCCGATTTGAGGGAAAGTTGCTGTTTCTTCCGCACCACTGATACCATAATTGATGTTTTCATTTCTAAATCCGTTTAGTAACAGCTCTACCTTAGCAGTGCCAACCAACACTACATCAACTATAAAGGCAAGAAGAAATGGATCAGAAAGTGCTTCTTCGTTACAGGCTTCCCGGCAGGTGTGGTGAACGTGGTTCCGGGCTTTGGCGAAACGGCCGGTGCTGCGTTGGCGAGTCACCCTGACGTAGATGCGGTGACCTTCACAGGCAGCACTGCTGTGGGTCACTCGATCATGCTTGCTGCCTCCTCTACCTTTAAGCGTGTTAACCTTGAGCTGGGCGGCAAGTCGCCGCTCATAATCTTCGCCGACGCCGATCGTAGGTTTCTGCCATCTTTTGCTTCTGTTTTGGTCAATGTGTGATAGCTTTGCGTTGTTACAACCATTCTTTTAGTTGATAAGGCTGCATCAGTGGCATTTGAGGGCGTGATGGAAAACGCTGGGCAGTGCTGTGTTGCAGCCACTCGCACTTTCGTGGAGGCACCCGTCTATGAGGAGATGCTTGAACGTTTTCGTCAACTTGCTGAACAGCGCGTTGTAGGTGATCCGTTCAAAGCTGGAGTTGAACAGGGTCCCCAGGTACGAATCTGTGTTACACTTGTCACTTCTTCCTTCAAGCAGATCCTGTGATACCCTTTAAATGGTTTGGTGGACCAGAGTCCCAACTGGTCATTATCTTTGCAAACTGCTAACCCTGTTTCTTTTCCTGATGGGCTTAAAAGATCGACTTTTTTCAAAATTTTTTTGATCCGAGAAGGGACTCCCATGTCAAATCTTGATTTAAGCTGATGCTCGTCATGAAATTTCTGCTATCTTAAACTACCTTTGTAATGGTGAGGGAGACTTCACGGAGCATTTCCATGGTTAAAATGGGTTTAGAGAGTTGCAGTTGTGGTAATTTGGCTCTCAACAGACTGGTTATAACGATGCTGAATGTAATGGATCATTTGTTGATGAAATATGTCAAAAGCGGTAAAAAAGAGGTTATGCTTAGGAGTCTGGTAAACATCCATTTAGGGTACATTGCATTCTGTCTGTTCGTGATAAGTCAGTTGTTCAATGGCATTTTAGACATAAGCTGATGTCCCCTTTTGCATCTTTCTGCGGAGTACAATGAAATAAGTATTTTTAGGTAAATCAAACACAGTTTGACACAGTCATGAAATACATTGCCTCGGGTCGTGAGGAGGGCGCTCGTCTAGTGGCTGGTGGTAAGCGTGTGGGCGACAAGGGGTTCTACATTGCACCCACTGTATTCGGTGACGTCAGCGATGATATGCGGATCGCACGTGAGGAGATCTTTGGACCGGTACAGGTAGTGCTACGATTCCACGACATTGAGGAGGTGCTTCAACGTGCTAATGCCTCACATTATGGCCTCGGCGGCGGCGTCTTCACCAGTGACATGGACAAGGCCTTTCGCGTTGCTCAGGCCCTTGAAGCTGGCACTGTCTGGTATGTCTGCTTCAATTCCTTTCATTTATATGATGATTCTATTTGCCTTAGGATCAACAGCTACAATACTTCGCCTGTAATGCAGCCCTTTGGAGGATATAAACACTCAGGAATCGGTCGAGAAAAGTAAGCGAACAACTAATTCCCGGCTGAGTTGAGGATCCTGATGATGCATTTCTTTTTGACTAATTATTTGATTTGCTTTTATTTTCCAAAGCGGTAAAGACGGACTCAAGTTTTTCACAGAAGTGAAGACAGTTTCAATGCCAATTTCAAAGAAGAATTCGTAATGCTTTACGTCCTCATCGACATCCTATAATTGGAACTTGAAGCCGCCTTGCAAATTCGTTAGATAGCTACTTAAGTATGGTCATGCAATTTAAAAATAAAGTCTAGAATAGCAGAATACTTTTTGTCTAAAGATACTGTAGAGTGCAGTTCGATGTCAATGAGGTTGTACAGTTCATTTCAAACAATTTTGAAGCCATCGATTTCCTAATTTCTCCAGACTAGGTGTATCTCAAAGATCAAAGCTACTTGCTGATAGTGGGGTCGCTAAAGTCTTATGTTGGTTGGGTCGTTAATTTTGGCAAACTGAAAAATGGAATAATGATGATGGATAAGGGTCAAGGTTAGGAATAGTCTTGAAAGTCTATTGCCTCATCATTGAGTCTGGCACAGGGAAAGCGTGGGTGTTTCAGGTGGCTTAGCTCGGCACCGTTAGTAGGGAGTGAGATGATGGTAAAAGCTGACGAGTTCGAAGGATGATAGCAGTTGAGGGTGGGAAGTTAAAGTGGCGATGAAGGGGAATGGAGGGTAAATCAAGGGCGCTTTCTTGTGTCTAGAGGCTTTCACGAAGAGAATTAATTGTGCCTTTAAGCCATTCCAACGCTTTTACTAGACATGCAGTAGTATCTGAAAGGTTGGAAAAGATTGAGAGAATGCTCTTTGCTCCGGCTTGGCATTCTGTGGGCCATCAAAGTAGAACCAATGCGTGTCTGGCCACCCATCTATGGTGTTATTTTGTAGCAATCTGGTCTTTCGAGGTCCGCGCTAAATTTAAAGAACGCAGCCCTCCATCTGGCAGGAAATCGTGCGATCTTTCAATTCTTTTTTGTTTTCCAATGTGGGCACATGCAGACACGTGGTTTAGAGTGGCTGTCCCGATGCAGTTTGGGCTACTACCATTCTTGAAGGCAATCTCGAGGCTCTTTAAGTAGGGCTGGTTGATTTCCGCTTGAAAAGCCCCATTACTTACCCCTGTCTCATGACAGGTCGTTCAACTCGGCTGACTGGCAGAAAAACCAACTACAAGGCTGTATTGAATTGAAGGGGTGGTACCGATTGGTTTGTGAGCCTTCTTTGCTTTGCTCCGGGCCAAATTGATGCAAGCTTTCTTCATGTGGAGGGCATCAATGGGAAATAATCTGTGGACGAAAGGAAGAGATGAAGGGAGAAAGAGGGAAAGGTAAATCATCCAAGACGACTTTACCTGTCCATTTGCCTGTCGGTAGAAATGTCACCTCTAAAAACTAGATGCCCCCGGTATGTAAAAAGACGCAGCTAACTTACCGCTTCCAATTATTTCGTGAAAGGGCAGAATTCACTTGCTAACCATGGATCATTAGTGCCATTCAGCGGTTTTTTGCGACCTCATCCTTTTTGGAGGTGTTTTCCTTTAAACTATTCGAATCACCTAATCCAGTGAAAAGCACTCCTACTTCCGTCCTGCTCTGTCAATGGTTTACACGTATTTGAATGCTGAGTGTTTGTCAATTCTTCCTACCTCAAAGTCCCCAAGAGAATGAAAAAGCGTATAAGGCAAATTTCATTCGTTAGAGGGAGCTAGAATCACGGTAAAGCGCTCTTGCTGCAATATTTTTGATTTCACGATTTTCTAGAGGTTTTCACTTAACTGCTGATCGTCAAACAGAAGTATGCTGAAAGCGTGCAGGCAACATTAGGATTGGATTTTGACATTCTTGACGACCTACTTGCTGTCGGTACTGTCACATGCAATTGTTCCCATAGTCGTTTAACCACTTTAAACGTATCTACGGGTTTGCGGATTTAAAAGGAAACTTAAGCTCATACAACGGGAGGAACAGGGTTCCAGAGACGTATGAATGCTTCTACCAATTTGGACTAGAGAAGAGAAACAAATTGCGACTACTACTTCCAATCTATGCTATTAACTTTTCCCTTTGGAAATCATAGTTCCCACAGTTGTCAACTCGACTCCAACCCTTCTAAAGAAGATAGACCATTGTTTTAAATTCCTTTAATAGTTTTTTGTTTGCCTGAAAAAACACACCAGAGTGTAATCCGCTTCAAGAACCTTACATTTTCCCAAAACTTCTTATAATACCGTTGCTTGCTCTAGCTTTGGCGAGCCAAACCGCTGAGCCATTGCAGATCTGAGAGGGTGAAACATACCACCAAAAACCACAATATCATGAATTCCAACACCAGAATGAGTGCTTTTTTCTTGGCACTGGTGCACTCGATAAGTCTAATCAGGATTTCTGAACATTGCACGTTTTGAAAAGTGACACCCATCTGAGACGAGGCTTATCTGGACGATTTTAACAAAGCGCATAATTCGCATGTGAATGGCATTTTGGAGTAACAATTGACCACGAGACAAAAGCTGTTCCCCCATCCTTCGCTTGAATCGGGTCCACTAAATCGTTGGTACGGCCGTAGTAGGCCACACCATCATGGAAGAAGGCTTGTTATTGTGGTAGAGACGGGCTGAGAGGCCACAATAATGTACCTTAGGTCGCGTCGCCAGATCAACAAAGGAGTCTCTAACTTTGGAAGGAAAGACAGTTGAAGAACGCAATTGAATTATTTGTAGGTCGCTGTACTTGCGAGTGAAAAATGCGCATTCATAATAGCTTGCGAGGCTGGCAAAGCTTGCATGCATATGGAAGACGGCACAAAACTACCCAAGTGCAGTACATATCTGTTTGAATGTACCTTTTACAACGTTGATTTTTTGGGAAGGAAACAAACACTGACTCCACCGCCCTTGAATCCTGTGCATATTCACAACAATTATCAAATCAAAGGTGACCGCCTTCAATCAATCTGCACTTCCCAAGGGAATGAAAACGGGAGTAGAAGAGGGAACTGGTGGCAGCATCGCGCGAGACTTAACTTTGCTTGCTCGAATAAAATTTGCACATGTGGTTTAATTAACTTGTGTTTCAATATTTATTGTGAATCCATTTGTTTGGAGTCGGAAGGTGCGATTATTTAATAGGTTTGCATACATGCGAAATAAAGTAAGACAAGTTAGAGACTTTTAAATACAGAACCAATAACTTACCACATTCCTGTTTACTGTAAACCCCCAAAAATTCCCTCAGGTAAGTAGACGAGAGCGATGCGCCAATGATTAGGATTAAAGTATTCGGCCTGAAATTAAAAAAGTAGTCGCACTGAGTTCTATCCTGACATGACAGCCTGTGGCACCCCGTGTAATATGTTTTGTTATTTGTTTGATTTTCGGTTTTGGTTACGGTGACTTTGTTGACCATAGTGACTTGACCGGATGGGCTAGCTTCTGAGCCAATGTCACAAGCCCCACCTCCTTCTGCCGCTAAACGCACGTATTTTGCCCGAGCATAATGTCTTCATTTGTCTTGAGAAAAGTCTCGGTGCGATATACTGGCGGCAGTGGAAAGCAACCCCGACTTTAAAGGACCTCAATTCCGTAACGAAAGGGCAGATAATGATGTCTACCTTGGGTACCTACTCCAGTCCTGTGTTCTGCTAGAGAGCTATTAACAACAGAAGTGGCACTGACTGTAAAACCTATTGAAAAGTTTCGTTCCTTACTAACTGACTATAACCCAGATAGGTATGACTGTGCATCTCAAAAGTGAAAAAAATGTGCCATAAGGGAACAGACGCAAAATCCTATCCAGAGAAACTGCGCTAATTCCCGTTTTCCCTAGCGTGGGCATACTTTCATGCCAGGGTTCCAACGTCTAGCTATGGATATGCGCGCTGGGCATCAGGATTTCCCGTCACCGAATCACTAAAAGGAATCGATGACGTTACAGTTAAGTATCGCATTAGTAGCAAGGGAACTTGATGTCTGGCACGGTTAGCTTGTGGGACGCTACACACCACGATTTCCATGAAGACGAAAGAATACGCACCATAAAGGGGAAGGATATGTGTCTTCAACATACGACAAGGGTTGAAGTTACTGGAATTACCCAGACGCCAGCCTACTCGGAATGATAAACAAGGCACAAAGTGGCCCTTTACCAACTAAGAGAAGTCAGTAAACACAAATTACCTAGTGTGGTGGCTGGATGCTCCATTTAGCCGTATATTTTACTCCCTGCGTTCTCAAACTCCTGTTGTAATATTTTGTTTGTCCTGACTGCCGGTGTCGGTCACTTGAGTAGCTATACTGTACACGCCGATGGGCTGGCCTGAGGGCCACGCCAGCAACCTCAATCCCTCTGTTTCAGAAATGTATGTTCTGCCCTAGTAATATGCCTTCTTTTACCCTAAGGGAAGTCTCGGGAAGCTACATTGGCGGAAGTGGAAAGCAGACCCGAGTTAAATGGATTTCCATCCTCGTCTATACCGCTTGCGGTAAACTTTAGCGGTGTGAAAGGAGTGCATGTGCTATGGATAGGAGAACTTCTGACATCCCGTCCCTCGCCCTCGTGTTCTGCAAGAAAGCTACTAATAACTGAAGCGACACTAGCCGTGAACTCCAAGTCCAGTGGAAATTCTAATGGTTATCAGCGACATTGCGGTCATACATCCTCCGTAAGTCCTGTCTTAAGCTTTTGGGCAACTCGCCTTCCTCCGCCAAAATGCGTACCTACGGATGTAGAATGCACAGAAGGTCATTCAATAGCATCGTTTTATGCCCTTCACACTTGGCTTGGGTGCATCCCGTTCTTATGAGGCCGTATTGCCCTTTTTGCTCAGAGTTCTACGATATTCTCGAGTTTCTCCTCCGGCATCAAAAAGCTTGGAATCACAATGTGCACCACGTGTGTCTAGATCCATTCGAAAACTTAAATTCATACCTCCATCATTTTATTGGGAGACATTGTCGTGAGAGAGGAGATTCCAGAAATACGCCTTTGCTTCACCGAGTACCACGCGGAATTCACGGCACTGCAAGAAAACATGCGCTCGATTTTCGATGGCTGGCTCGATTAGCTCGCAGTGGCTAACACAAGACACTTGCCGAAGGAGGCGTCGAGGACGACGCTCGAAATAAGATGGGGGCTATGTAATACTTTTCAGTTCGGACCGCCGTTTTCTGTCACTTGTGTGGCCATTTTGTACCAGGCGGTTGGCTGACCTCTTGGCCCTTCCGGCAGCCCCCAATCCCTGTGTTTTCAGTTCATATTCTGCCCTGTTACTATGCTCGCCTGTGCCTTAAAAAAAATCTCGGCACGCTAGCCCTGTTTTTAAACTTCTGCTTGGTACCGTGGCAGAAGGCCATGCACGTGCTGCTCCAAAATTTGCTGTTCGACGCAAATCCTATCTCGTTCCAAGCGAATTTTTAAAAAAGCTTCTCTTCACTCTAGATTCTACATCAGCACTTTAGTGCACCATTCCTAAACAATTCTTGTAATCAGGGTTTAGAATTTATTGCCTTCATTCTGGTGGGGTTGAAAAATATCGGGCAAATTTTAACCGCACTTAGAATAAAAACGTTGATTTACTTGGAAAATAAATAGTTTTACCTCACACAACAAAAGCTGGTGAACTTTTGAAATTTTGATTTGTAAAAATTACCAAATTTAATGCCCTAGGGACAAGCAACTTGCAGTATAGAGTTAAACATCACTTTTAAAAGTAAATATTCGCGATAGCAAACCAGTACTTAATACATAAGTGCAAACATGTAGATATTTAGCAGATTAAATGTATTTTGTTTGAATTTGTAAACGGTCATTCTTTTCCCTTAGTTGTCATAGTAGCGCTTCGTCTGGACGCAGTTGTGTAGGATTGGGTAGACAATGAGACTGTGTTTTGTAGTGCTTTTGTTGATACTAGTTGCTGGTGTCTGTGGTGAGTCAAGTTTTCGCTCATTCTTTTGGAAGTTAATTCTAGAGGGAATCGTCCCAAGGTTCGTGCTCCCTCACGTAAATACAAAACCTCGTTTTCGAATCTTAAATCAAGTTCTGGTCTGTAAGTAGCGCATTGCTTTATTTGTTTTTATATGTTTCTAGCATTACTAGCTGGTTTGACGTGTAAGACGTGGTGCGAATTCTTTGCCTACCTTTTGGGTGATATTGCTTCTAAATGTGTGCATCGTAATTTTTAGTTCCCTCAACAAAAAGCTGCTTCTCGCTGCTGGCAGTATGGCTGCTGTCTATGTAGGCTTTAAACTGGCGTCAAATCGTGATATTTGTGAGTTCCATTTTCCAATAACCCTCTTATATCGTCAGCCGCTTTATTTTTTTTGACATAATGTTATTGCATTTAATTATGTTGGATAATCATTGTTGAAGACCCACTGCCAACATGAATAGGATGTTAAAGTGGTACAAACACATATTTTAAGCAGTATTCGAGGAGCTATTCTCCACTTCTACATAGTGACTAATAAACCTTGTAGCATTACAGAGACATCGTATTTGAGTGCGATTTCAGTGGAACTTTCACATATCCAAACAGCATCTATGCGTACTAAAATTTTAATTTTACTGTTTGAGCTCGATATACGATATGCGAAGGGCGAAGAGTGGAACTTGACTCGTTTGGAGTCCCAAGGGAATATTTGTACACAGTGTGCCCCAGCCATCTTCGCTACTGCTGTCGTAGTGAACTTTATGATGGCGAAAGATGTTGTGCCGGGCGTTCTTAGTGAGTTTTCCTAGTTTTGCAGTGATTATCATTGTTACTTATTGTCATTTTCGCCGTCTGAATATGTTGTATTTCCAAACATTCAAAATGCGGTGACACTTTAATAATGGTTAATATTTACGCTTGCTCATTCGAGTCGACAAGTTGTTGTGTCACACCACAAACCTGCTTGATTACACAACTCGCTTGGACTGTTTGTAAACGTCTATCTAGGTCAGCAATAAAGCACACAAAAGCTTCATGTCTAAGGCTATTTACCTTGGGTTTGCCTGCTTAAGGAAGGTAAACTAGGGGATCCCCGCATTCGATTCGGAGGTTTACATTTTTCCTAAGGATGAATGAACCTGTGCTCACTTGTTGACAAGGTTTCGTTTCCTTATTTATAGAAGGTATTTGATATTTGCACAATATTGCTTTTCTCATCAATTATCTCCTAACACATTCAATGCCAAATTCTCAGAAGAATGTTGACGACTAAAGCTTCGATGTCCTACTGTTCGGACTTGATTTTTTGAGCAACTTAATCCTTTATCAAGGGAAATGAAACGCTTAGCTCTCCTCGATCCATGATCAGCCTGCACTACTTCTCAGTGACTTGGAATTAGCTTGTCTTCATCTATGGCACAACTTGATGCGGTCATTCGCCATGTGCTAATTTAAAATACTTTTTACATATGTGACACCGGATTCAGATAAATAGGAACAGGAAGCCGTATATGCAATCCGTTTGGGACATATAATCGACGCTCTGCTTTGTCATTTCATGGCAAATGAATGTGAATGCTGCGCAATACGATTTTGTTACACGGATTTCTTTCCTAACCTCAATTTGGGGTGAAATCTATTCATTCAATTCCAGAGATTTGGTTGAGAAATTTGCAAAAATTCTACGCAGACAAATTCTTAAATTCCACTCCATATACTCCCCAACTTTGACCAATAAATGAAGGCTTAGCACGAAACCAACAAGGAAGCTGTCACCTTTTTTCAAACATCTACCTCGGAAGGAAAGAATTATAAAGCATCACATGTCTGTGGGTTGTGTTGTTTCAGCTTTGGATAGCCGGTTGTATTAAGTTTAGAACATTAACTAGGTGCCTGATGTTTCTGACCGGTAGTGCCAAGGTTGTGGCGGCCGACTTTCTTCTTTAGGTTTGGTAGTGAACATGTTTTCTCCATGTGCAGTGATACTCTAAGGGGTTTCAGATAATCCCAAATTCGTCTTTTACAAGTTGGTAAAATGTTGTTGTCATTGGCTCGTTCCTCAACAGCCTCCGAAATGCCCGTGTTATTGCTTAATTTGTGCAGAAGAATGCTGGATTGGCCCTCGTGTGGTTGGATCAAGGTAGCAAATATGTGGTGTTTTACTTTGTTTATGAAATCTGTGTAAGTACTTCTTGCCCAACTCAAACGTTTTTTCATTACCGCTATCATTTGACCTAATTACCATTTAGCAGGTGGAGCCATCTCATGGAGTTGTGTTGATCGCTGGTTGCTTTTAGGGATTCTCATTCGGGGAGTTTCTGTTGTTAAGATAAATAATAGATGTCTCGGCTTTAACTTGTCATCTTTTGTTGCTGAAAAATTATTCGTTTTACAAACACTGTCACTTTTAATGTATTCACTTGACCTCTTACGAGGTCAGCGTTGTTTTATGAAGGTGACTTAGGAAGTGTGAGGTCTGGTAAGGATATAGCAGTCCGATTCCGACTTCATTGTCCATCCGATTTGTTTCGATCTGGATACCTTTCTAAATCCCTAAATTGGCTCTTTCGCTCTGCCAACAGTTTGGGCAAGACACAGTTCATGGTTAGTAAATCACTTGACTAAATGTGGTTGTGTTGAAGGCGTGAATGTTTATTCTTTGACGATGCGTACAATGCACTGAAACTCCTTCGTTTATCCTGACTTCAATTGTTTTTAGTTCGTATCGGCCTGATTGTGTGCTTTATAACCTACCTTGTATCATAAAGATACCTTGAGGGATTAGTTGTGATTCTCTAGCTCTCCTGAATTATGCATCGGGTGTGTAGTTAATTCGTTCCTGGTGCGCTTGCTTCTACCGCTTGCTGCTTCTGACTTCTTATCTTTCTCTTTATTACCCCTCTTTTCCTATCGTCCACTTACAGGTTAATTAATTTAGCAGTCTTTTTCCAGCATTTTACACTCAAGACGGTTGACTTGACCCAACCGGTGATGGCTGCATGAGTAATTGGTGCAGATGTTAGCCCCTGTGATTGAAATGTGAGATACGCTGTCTACTGCTACAGTTACATTGCCATGTGGAATTTATTGGGCCTCATTTTTTACCATGCACATGGCCTCTTCAAGAACTCATAAGATGCTCTTAATCAAGATGGCAGACAACTGGATTCTGTACTATTTGCAGGCAACGCAGGCATCGAATCCAAACCTGTGGATACTTATATTTCAGGCAAAGCACGACAGTAAAACACGTAATCCTGCACGTTTAAGTGGTGCAAACGGCACACTGAATGTCATCAAAAGTGAAACTTGATTGAGGGTTTTGGGAGCGGTGGTTTTCCGCCCTACAGAATGAGCACATACATATGCGAATGTTTAATTGATATGATCAACGCACAAACTAACCTTTTGTGGAATTGCGCACGACAAATCGCCTTTCACACGAAAGATTAACACAATGCATATCCTCCTGAAGGCGAAAATTTTCGGTTTCTGAAAAGCTAGCTCCAAAGTTTTATTTGTATGTTGAGGCCGTCCTGACAGACTCCTTCGTATCCAAGCCTTCTAGATTGAAGGGAAGTGGCTAAGTGTGGGAAGGGACAAACCTGAAAACACCAATGCATTATCCACTGCTGGAACAGTTTCCTTTTCCGCCTTTTATTAAACTTAAATTTCCACCCACTTTCATCGTCCCCTTATTATGCTTCTCCTACCGGAGTTCGCACGCCGAAAATATGTGAACCCTTTGTTTAGGAACGAGTAAAGTAGATCAAAAAGGAGAAATTCTGTAAGGGGTAATTCATGTCGTATCAGTAGAACACAGGAGTTAATGCTTGGCTTTCCTCTGGTGGGACATTCATTTGATGCTTGACAGCTGCCATGAGGATGAAGACATTATCTCCTTTGTATGCAGTTACAGCTACTCTCAACCACGGGGTACAATAATTGGGTCCCTTTTCGGTACCCTGTTGATGATATTGGGCATTGGATTATTGGTCTACTTCTGTTGCCTCCGACGTCGTCGCAAGCAATCACCATCTGTAGCAGATGAGGTATTCAGCGTGCCATCGTCACCGCCGCCACCACCACCGAATTTTGTCACCGTGGGGGGCTACACGCCTGCTTTGGATCCGGGTGAACCCACTTACCCGGTGTCCATATCAAAATCTGGTCCATACCCGGTGAGTTCGCTCAACATTCATCTATGTTTTTTACTTCTCTTTGAGCGTCTCCTCTAGCGTAATGAGTTCTTCTGTAGTTTGGAACCGCCAGCAAGCCACAATCAAAAATAATGTGACGAGTTTGCGCTTTCGAACTCTGGTTGGTGCTTGTGGTACATTCTGTAGAATTGGTTGAAAGTCATGGATATAGTGCCCTCTATAAACCAACTGTGGTGAGGTGAGATCGATTTAGGGATAATGTCTTAACGGTCGGGTGATATTCCGTTTGCCAATCGGTTCTGGTAGAAGCAATTATCTAAAAGCAGTCTGGGGAAGGAGAGCATTAAGTTCTTAGACTTTAGGGCATATTATTAATAACTTCGTTAGGGTTTCTTTCAATGCCTCCGTCAATAGCTGCAATGGCGAACTCCATGTCGAGGCCTTGTCCCTGTATTGCGTCTTCGTAGACTCAGCCATTCACTGCAGATGCTTCCCTTTTTTGGGGCTTGGGTTTGGTGAACGATCACCAAAATGGGGATCGTTGACGCCTCACGCATCGAGTTCATTCCATCCGGTTCCCTTGTTCACTCTTCAATCCTGCCTAGTTGCATATCAGGATTTCATTTGGCTATCAGGGACACGGAGGTTTCATCTCATGTACACTACTTATAACCATATGAATGTCTTAGGAACACGGTGGGAATTTTCGAAGATGCCTTCATTTTAGCTGCCAGTCCCCTTATTCTCGGCCATGAATTCTAACTAACCTTTAATAGTGAGTGCGAGTTCAACAGTCCTTCTACCGTAAATCCTTTCGAATTCAACCATCTGCAGCATAATGATAAGACGATGCTCTTTTCATCACACCATGAAGATATTTGAATTCAACGCCAGCAGCGCTTTTGTTGGGTTTGTTGTGTACCTTTTCATTTGTAGTCCGTTCATTGCAAACCTCACACTCTAATTTCTTGCCACGATGCAGAACATGGAATAGGGAGTCAGTTGTCGAGGTTGGCATAGTATTAAGAGCCCTCTAGTTGCAAATCTTCGTAAAGTTAATTGTTCTACAGTAAAGCACATTGCTGCCCTACTAACAATCCATTTCAGGACAATCATTAATTTGTCTAAATAATTTGTCTCCATGGCAAATTTTTGCTGTTTAAACGTGCTCTTGGACGTAACGTTGGAACTCATTCTAGGTGACGCAAAAGTGGAGGTAAGCCAACCGGTGCCTCTGAGTTTTATTTGTACCACGTTAAGGCTGCTGAGCCGTCTCTCAAGGGTGGAGGGGTATTATGTTTCCAAATTCTCGTCATTATCCACTCCTTGTAGCACAATAAGGTTTGCAGTTCTCTTGTGATGGATATTTACCTTATCCTGTTACTGATCCCGCTTCGTTGCCCACCACTATACAGAATTGAGCACCTTGACGAACACCCAACTTTGAAGCTTCACTAAAACTAGTTACAATTGTTGCAAGGGTCAAAGGGTATTGGACATTATCTCGGATCTGGGGGTAGCTTCACTATCATTGCATAGAAGCACTGGAGAATCAGTGGTGCAGGTAGCTGAATCGTAGGCTGCTTAAAAGGCTTTTCTCAGTAGCACAAATGAATATAATAAACTATCATTTAGCTACATTATGCTATTCAAGTAATTCAGCAAATTGATACAATATGTCACACTAAGTCGGTGCTTTTTGTTTGCACATGTATGTGTGCTTTGTTTGCTGAGGCTAAATGGAAGGATCCAAGCTCATCCTAATGCATCTACTAATCTCTTAAATATGACTTAAGTGCTGCTTACTAGTCCTTTAGAGCTCATTTTTTGCATAGCTTTCTTCCTGTCAACGTTTTTCTGTCTTTTTAATCCATTTTTTGGTACATTTCTGAGAGACGCCTACATTGAACCCTGTTTCTGCTCTCTTCGATTATCCGTACGGTTTCTCTTTAACTTTATGGGATTATGGTTCTGATGGAATAATGGTAAAATAAACGCGCTTTCCTACTATGTTCTTGTGTGCCTAGACTGAGACAAAGTTGTCGACCAGAGCCGTAAGGCCTGAAAAATAACAGCACAGACAATTATTGCTTTGGATGAATACCTGGATAGTACCAAATATTGAAGATCTGATTCAAGCTAACGTACGCCCACCAGCTTTGCATATAGTTGAAGTTTGAAGGCAAGCTTTATTTTAGCCCATTTGCAAAGGAATTTCACAGCTAGCCAGTCACGTTATGGTTCGGCGATTATTCCGCCTCTTATTCACCTGCCTGATGGTCAATTTGCATAGCCGAAATCGCTATTGTTTGCAATTACTATTTGCTCTCATTTTTCAACCGTCTTAAACATCTTTCAAGATTGCACTACATTACAGGATTATTTTTCAAAATCGTATTTTATTAGACGCGTTTTCTGTCAGGGGATCGGAGAAAAATGTGTCATTATTTATTAACCTATTATACTCGTTATGGCTGTTCAACAAATGAACCAAATGTAGATATTTCCCGATCAAGAGTGACCTCCAGCAACCTGATTGGTGTATGAAAAGGGACCCGTATTGCATATTTGCGACGTAGGACTCTTTTAGCAAAGTTGGGCTATCTAACCCATATGAATATGTTAAGATGAGAAGAAAAACACGTTTCGGTGTTGATTCTGTGCCACTAGCTATAAGTGGAGACAAACCCTCCTTCAACTTTCTGCTTGGATACGTGATTGACCAATTGAATTCTCATTTGATTTCGCCACTCATCTCCTTTATAAAGGATCAGCCACCACCCTATCCTGCTTCGGTCCCATCGGGCATCCAGCCACCGCCGTACCCGGGTTTAGCCCCACCAGCCCAAAATCCCCCCTATCCAGCACCAACCAAGGCCGCTCTGGGCTCCGGCTGGGGAGCGGCTCCTCAACCTCCTCCCCCGCCTTCTCCCCCCTATCCTCCCCCATAAATATTCCTACAATCAACTCATCCCTCCCGTTATGGTATGCAGTCTTTTATGATCAGACTAGTTCATCTGCTTTGCGTGACCGAAGATCTCGCTACCTCTTGTAGACCAGTGTCGAAGGAGTGCAACGTCCGATTCTCCAAGCAGATTGAGTTTTTTTTATTTTATATTGCCAATGGCATGGATCGAATTGCTGTTGTATTCTTTTTTCCCACAGCTTTGCTTTCTCCCCTTATTTTTCTCGAGGTCACTTTTGTCATATGGTACTTATGAAGCATTAAATTATGGATGTTAATGCACACTTTAATTTGTCTGTCGGGCTTCAGGTGTCGGTTGCTTCAAGTTCGGTCGGCAACTCTCGTCGAGGTATGCATTAGGTAGGGTGAGATACATTTCACGGAAAGATGTGGTGCTTTGTTGCTTCACAGTCAATGCGTGTGGCAAGTGAGAGTCAAAATCGTTACCCGTAGAGGGTGCTTAACTGGAGTCTAGTATGTGCAAATACTTTTATTACTGTTAAAAGTGTTGGCCTAATTGTAGTTGTGGATGTATTGCCGGTATTAAGAATGAGATGTGGTATGGCAAATGAGTTTAGCATTTGCATACTTCGATTTTACACCTGGTTTATTCCTTAATTGAACTATGCTTCTAGAAAATAGCACAACAATTATTTTCTTGATTGTCCATTCGCATCCGCAGAGGGGTGTATCGGTTTCGCGGTGAAAACGTGCTGTTTGCGAAGTTGTACGCAATGGGCATTTGGTTGTCGTTTTTTAGCGGAAGAATAATGCCTTGAGTCAGAATGCAGTGTGATCTTTAGTTTGTACCTCTGAAAGAGAAGCAAATTTGATTGCGTTTTTTACCTACACTTTAGCCATCTGTAAGCGAGGAAATGCACTAAAGTCCAGCTCTGTCGACTTTTTCCACACACGAAGTGCTTTCATCTTTGAGCGCAGAAGACCTCTTGGTGAAGTAATTCATTCTGGTAGTACTTCTTGCGAAGGTGTTCATGTACTTCATTCATTTATGTGTTACTCGCTTTAGGAAGCATTTATTTGGACCATTTTTGCAAAAAATTTCTAAATCTTGACCTGTAACTATCAACGCACCTTTGAATACATAAAAACGGTATTTACCCAACAGATATGAATCCAAGTGTCTGTGCTTAAAGCGATTCATGGTAAAGGTTGCGTTTGTTCTTCGTGAGTTACCAGAATTAAACGCCTTCGAAAGTTTAAACTCCAGTGCGTAATTTTGATTTCATTATTCTTCTAATCCACTCTGGTGACAAAAGTTAATTCATACTGCTGTGAATCAAATCCTTTTAAAACTTCTCTGACCTCACCAGAGAGAGGCAAACTATTATTCCAAGCCAATATTAGGGTGTCAATGTTGATTATGATAGCACCATCAGTACTAAAATTGCTGACAGCCGTGGCTGGATTATGGCTTACAAAGCGGGTTTAGGACGGACACTGCAATGCATCACTCTTCTGTATACTCTTCTGGTATGTCATGATTTTGCAGCTCTAAAAATTCCATTACCGAGAGAGGATTGTGACTTCTTTGTGATTTAGCGGTATAGTTCAGGAGCAAAATTGATGATCAACAAGGTCGTCATTGTCACAGCGTGCAGTTTGATAAAAAAAACTGGGCCAACGAATCGGGCAAGAAGCTGCAAGGTAGAGTGAACTCTTTGGGGAATGATTTTCGGCTCCATAGCTAAAATTGATTAACAGTTAGATAGGCAATCTACCTCTTACTTGAGTGCTATGGTCGTGTTCATGCTGCAGAGGGGTACGGATGTAGCCATCCCGATATTAATGATCGTTTGCGAGTCGTTTAAGCTGCATATAGGGGAATTTGCAAGGGTTTTGTGAGATTGGTTATCTGTGAAGACGAAGGGTACACAATGCTTTATTCTTTGCTTAATTTCATGGACCTCAAGTTGAACTTAGAAAAGCGGGCCTACTAAGCACTCGTTCAGCCAAACCGGCAGCGAAGGGTTCTCCTCTTGGCTTCTTCTATTCGAAATGCTCTTCTGGAGTACCTCATTCTGGTGCAATTCGAGAAATTTTAGGACACCTTTTCTATGCGCAGAGACGTGGGCTCAAATGGTGCTAAAAAAGGTTAAGAAAGAGAAGTTGCTAGAGGTTTTATTCAATTCATTTTCCCCGAAGCAATTTTAGCTTCCCGCTATCGTCAAGCGGTGCGTTATGCAATAAACTCAGACCCTGTTAGCCCATTGTTACCGTTAAAAGTAATCTTTGTTTTAGGGTTGAGGTGGTGCATTGTCTATTGGTACCAACTCAAGCTCAGATCTTCGCGAAATCGTTAGATAGCAGTGTCGTAGGCTTCTAAGGCAGCTGGGTAAAGATGGAGGAAAGGATGAGAAATCCCATCTTTACTCTCGCTCCAGACAAATGCCTCAAGAAGTTGTGTAATCGTGATTTGCTGTCATACGATCTTCGCTTGCTTAATACCTCGGAAATTGTACCAGTGAGATCGCGTATGCCGACCTGAGTTCGTTTGGTAGTGGCGTAATTTTTATGTTTTCCTTTAAAAGTTTAATTTATCCAGATGTGACTGATAAAGAATACTGCCTTACTATGGTTCTTATTACTGCAGGCTGTTTACACGAGCTGCGATCTAGTCATGGAGTACAAGTGAGGTCTTCCCTAGATTTAGCAGGATTCGTGCTAGCAGCTCTTAGATGCACTGTTTGTTAGCAAAATTAAATGTTTAGGAAATGTCTACTACACTTTTCAGTATTTTTACCTGTAAACGGTTGTGTTGTCACCATTCTTATCGGAAGATTTTTCTATTCTTTGGTTTCTCGACTAGTTAATTATGCACCCAGGGTGAGGCGGGCGTTTCAAGTGTTAATTGAATCTAAATCGCTAGCTGAGTCTATAAAACAAGGAGAGACTCTAAGCTAGAGCCTTATTCTTGGCATGCAATTGAAGGTTATAGGAGTTCACGTTATTAATATGAACTGCATCACACAAAATGTGCAGCACTTTCAAACGTGGTGGTTAGAATCCCAAAACTGGTTAAGGTTTTTGGCGTGAATTCTCCAAATCCGCTACATTCCAGTAGTGTTTAGGAACACTAAAATGTGCATTTCGGTAACTGTTATTGCAAGTCACCGTAACAACCATTGATCCAGCACTTTGTTGATGTGTACTGTACTACCTGAATTATTTACAAAGCCTGTAAAACGCACCAACCTGAAATTGGTTTTAGGATTACGTCGGGCGGAGCGCTACCTGTACGCACAATGAATTTAATTAAGATTTTTTTAACATCATTCCTCTTTATCCTCTTCCTTCTTCCGCTTGGACAGTGGTGTTAAACGATGAACTTTTGTGGACGAGTTCGGTTCAAAGATGGAAAGTGAAAGTTATGTAATTATTATATTCCTGGTTTTTTTTCAGGAAAAAACCTTAGTCCTTCCTGTTTGGTCTAATCCCATCATTAGTCGCTAAATGACAGATCTCTCTCCCATTGTTTTGTTTCTCTGGAGACCCTGGCGATTGGAAAACTTCTCTTACCGTAACAGTCGAATGGTAGGAGACAGTGTTAAAATCTGGCAATTTTATTTCGGTAGTGAGAAAACTGTAACAATTTTGAAAGTCACATCCTTTCCGCTCTGTTTGATGCAAAAATATAGCCATGTTTTAAGCAATTATCGCTGCTTGCTGTAAAGACGGAAGAAATTTGAAGTACATGTCGAAATGCCTAAGCGGTTGGGGAATTGTTTGGCTGCGTAAGCCATGTGTTTCTCTGCTTAGCCCCATCATTTATTTTGATTTCTCCGGATTCTGATCTGATATTTAACAAGATACACTTCGGTTTCGACAGGTTTTAAGTCACACTGGGCGTCTTTCTCGGCCAGCTCAGCCACAAACGCCTGGTAGGTGAATTCGTCTAAGTAGTAGCTTTTCCTCTCTCTCTCTCTCTCTCCCCCTCTCACGGTAAATTTCAGATGGCAATTTTTCGAGTCACTTTAAAAGATGAGGCTGTGCAAATTTTGAAATACACTCAAACTTTGAATCTGTTTGAAGGCCTCTGTGGACGTTGAAAGTGATCTCATCTGCGTTGACACTTATTTTGTCAATAATGCAAAGTTTGATTTGCCCTTCTTTTTCCTCAAAAAATATTTTCGACTCGACGGAACGGTGCAAATTAAGAAGAAGGCGAAGATCGTTAAAAGGGCTGAGGATCCTAATGTACGTTTTCTGTTATAGAACCGCCCAACATTACTCTATGGTAAGCAGTTCATTTTCACCTTTTTTTCTCTTCAAGAACACATTGCAATGGATTCTGACTCTCCAACAACTTGAGTGTACACTTCAATTGTTCTAATTATTACATAAAGGTTAACTTGTTTTTTGTAGATTTTTTGCTTTTCTATTCACTCCATCCTATTTCTCAATCAAGCATTCGAGTTCTTATTTTAAACGCAAACACTGCTTTTTATTCGCAATTATAGTATGTCATGTTGTTGAAGGTTGCTCGATGCATATTAATTCCACAACTGGCTTCAGTGTCATTCATTCTCTCCTCTTTATAAGCACTTTCACCTCACTTCTTGGGGTGTTTAACAAGCACAAATGCACTTCTCGTCCCTCTTTTAACTTTATATAATGCTTTTTCCCTTTAATGCCCCAAAATGAAGACAATTGAAAGTTCAAAATTATTTGTTTCCTATCTTTTTTGCAATAAATGTTAATGCTTGCTTTCAAATGACCGAGTTATCCTCGTCTGTTTTCGTATTTCACTTGGCTTTGGGCAATTTTACCCAATTTTTAGTCTCCATTCAAAAATTATTTTTTGAATGAGAAATATTTTAGGGGTAATTAGTCAGAGGGATGGGATCGCTTTTATTATTGTGAGCCTGTGAAAAGTAAAAATTAATCCATCCAAAGGCTCTTGATAGAACATTAAAGTTTTTGAACTTCCCATTCAACTCATACTTGTGAGGTCAAGTAGCTTTGTATCTTTTTAGAAAAAAATTAGTGTAATCAAAGTTCTTAAAAGAAGTTTTTAATTCATGTTGTAGTGATTTAACACTTTGCTTGCTTGCGTGGGGCTTTACCCTCTGTAGATTGTATTTCCAATCTGTGAAATCACTTTCAGCCCATACTGATAGCCGAACTTTAATGCTGGCAATGTTTGATCCTGCATGGAATCCAGTCAAGGGCAAACAGGCCACGGTACACGTGGCGCTATGGACAGAAGAAGCAGTGCTACATCTACCGCCTCGTTTCGGTGCGTTGAACGTCCCAATTGGAATGTCCTCAAAGAAGTACATAATGGGAAAGAAGATACTTCAAAAGTAGCCTCACAAGAAGGCATTTAATAGTTGTGCAGTGGGTCGAACAGATGAGGTGGAGAGGCACCTTATTCTAGATGAGCTGAAGGTTCTCCACACTTATCACCCAGAGACTGATTCTGACATGCATGACAGGTGGGTCACAAAAAGGAGTATTTACTTTTTGCTCCTCTACTTCCTCCAATTTCTAAATTAAACTGAAATTTTGAGCTTAGCTGACTGAAGTCGTTGCAACAAATGTATTTATGCCTTGTGCAATTTTAAGACAATTTAAGCGAGGTGTCAATCAGGCACTCAGAATCAGGAATTTCACCCACAGGGATTATTGTTGTGTAGGTAGGGCGAAAACTCTCGCCGACGGGCCACTCTACCCAGCCTGATGCCTACACCACTCGAGTGCTGTATCGATGAAAGATTTGGGATCTCGCGCAGATACGGGTATCCACGAGTGTGAATGCCTTCTTTCACCACCGCATGATGTTGCATATGCGCTCCTCCATTGATCTTTCCTGTCTTGATGAGTGGTGCCAAATCAAGTCTTTTATAGATGCAGTATTAATGGTTCTATTTAAATGTTATTCTCCCCCGTATATAATGAGGCTTCCTCGACGCACGCTTGTTGTCTCGGCTTTGCAAGATCAAGTGCCGATGGTACGTTATTCGAATGCAGACGTGGAGTCCGATATGGAATTGCTGCTACTGCTACTATGTGCTGAGCGGGGTGTGGGACACTGGAATGATTAGTTTTGTCCACTGACAATGATCCCATGAAAAACAGTGCAGGACTGTCCAATTACCTTCCGTTTTATTCCTAATCCCTAATTCTCCCTTTACAAGATGTGATTATGTCCCGATAAGTCTGTATGGTTCTTTAATTTTTTAGTTAGTAACTAAAAGTAGCATTTTTGCCTTATTCGTGGTTCGCCGGAGTTTAAGGAAGGACGTGTAGTTAAAACGAATCCGTAAGGACAAGGACCAATTTGTTTACTATACAAAGTGGACGCTGTACATGGCCTAAGGCTATTAGCTGTCAGAATTTAGATGAGACCCTATCGCTTTTGGTATTGCTGACTAAGTGCCTTTTTGGCACAAGGAAAGAGGTCACTTATCTCATACCAGAGAACCGTCTTGTGGATCGACCCCAATTAGCATCTAGCAATAACAACATGAAGAAGTCAAGGTTATCGCATGCTTCGTCAGCCTAGAATGGTGGTCTTTGGTGATTAAAGCCTTCACTTTACTGGATGGACCCTTTAGGCTCCACAGGTTGTTTTCGCTCTTTGACACAGTGTTCCGGCCGTGCTTTGAACCACCTAGCGCTTCCTCTGTTATATGTTGGCTGCTTGTTTGGCTCTCGGGTTTGGAGAAGGGGGTGCTTAGGTAGTCCGTTATTTCACCTCCGCATGGGTTGCTCAAGCACTGTGGCCTCTTTTGTCTCCGAAGGAGTCTAGCGGAGCTACAACCCTGCCCTTGTACGGCTTATCGTAGCATCAGAGTCAACTCAAGATAGTGTATGCTGCTAGGGAAAATGAAGAAGCAAAACACTTTTTCAATATATTAGTCGTTATGCATTAACGCATCAACAACTTAGAAAAAATTTAGTGCGTAAACCGTGTACAGTGAATCGAATGTTTAAATGTCTGCTTTAATTTGTGCTCAAAAGACAGCACTAAAATTGCTAGAATGGGTTGTGCTTTTTTATTGTCAGAGAACAAATGCGTCGACGCCTACCAGAACTTAGTCTCCACACTCATTGATATTTTGAGTCAATAGAATATGTAAAAAATTACTTATGTCAAGTTCAAACATTGAAATGACTTACCTCTGGAACGGTGGACATCCACTGTAGAAGG